>CM023452.1:114495240-114824532 GCA_013339765.2 Haemaphysalis longicornis | reverse complement strand
CGGTTCATATGCCCATGTTATCACCCACGTCTTGTTCTTAGTGCTCTGGATGAAAACTCGGTGCTGTAGGGCAGCCTCGTACTCTGACGAAATTTTATGCGCAAGTGGCATTGCGTAGTCGTGTGCGAAAACTGCCATAAAGGGTGGTGAGCGCAGAAATGCAATACCGAGCATACATGAAGGTTCAAGCAGTTACCACGGTCATCCAACAAGACAGCGCCACCGATCAGCGTGTGTTGCTTCATTCTGGAATTTGGCGTGTCCTCACAAATAATATGGTTACTGGTAGGGGACGAAAACAAAAACGCTTGCTCACATGAAACCCAGACAAAGTTGAAAATGTAAAAAGGCAAGCCAAGCATAGCAAGCGTGGAGAGCTGTCGTGGTTTTTAATTGAATGGACATACGTTTCTGACATTTTGATGTATTGCCCCTGACTAAGGCACTCACACATGAGTGACTTTCTGAGCACTGCGTGCCTCACTGCCAAAGTGCCGCCAATAATCGCAAGCGGCGACAACTAGGTTACTACGCAAAGCAGCGAAAGAGCGGCACTGATGTATATTCGCCGCACTTTTCAGGGTAACAGGGGCGTGTACTGGGCGGACGAGGAAACCAGGAATGGGTAGCTCTATCCGGGAACTTACCAGAGCGTGCCAGAATTTTCCCGTACTGTTTTCGAAAATAAATGCCATTTTTGGACACTCGTGCGTTGCTAATTTTATTGTGTTACTGTGTTGCGAATTAATGTGTTTCACTCAGCATATCCAAGTGCCCAATGCACGTTGTTGCTTAAATGTTTGGAGGGCGTATGCCACGACTGGTGTTTTTTTTTTTTCCTACAAGGCTCGCTTCAAATACCAATTTGAGAAAGGCAAGCCACAATTCCTGGACAATCTCGGGTCAAAAGGGGGTTTCAGTTGTTTTCAAAGTATTCTCGTTTACCTGTTGAAATACTGCTTTTTCACCGCTACGGAACACGAAGTCTAGCGTACTTCCAATTGCAAATAATACTGAACGCCAACCTATGGTCTTTCCCGTTACATGGTTTCTCTTCTCGCTGCACTTGTAACGTTGGCAGAACCCCCCTTCCCCTCAAAAAAAAAACGAAAAGTAGACAAAACTTTTTTTTTTGCTTTTTTTTAACCAATCCTCAGGAATAAAATGTAAGCGAAGTTCAGTTTACAACACAAAGCAGCTACCGGTTACCCGTTGCGCTATTTTCTAACGAGAAATAAAGAGGAACATTTTACTACATCTGCAACAGGGCAACTTTATTTGCCAACATTATGGTTCGTAAGTGACATTACGCAAGAATGGAAACACGTGTCGCTGTTCTAGGCACCTGTTAAATTTTCAAAGGAACACAAATGGTCAACAGTGCAGCCGTAACAGAAAAATCTGTGCTCACTGTAAGATCCCAGGAGCTTTGTTTACAAACTGAAACCCACTTGTCACTTTGCACAAATGTACCTAAAGATGAGATGTTGATTGTACTGCACGCGTCAGCAATTTAACTCGCAAGTTCACTTGCGATGAAAGCCTTACATAGGCGACGCGACACCATTATGCATCAAACCTGCCTTGAGAGTCACTCAAATTTAATTTAACAAAAGCTTTACGCAAAAGACCCATATGAATGGTGGCATTTATATGTCTGTGCTGGTTAAAATTCAATAATTTGGTTGCCTTTCGAACACACAAAAAATATCGTAAGCTCTTAGAAAAACTGCCGGGGCAGTTGAGTGGTGTCACCATTTCGGGGCATCCCAAAATGCAAGAATGCGCCATGCTACCAACGAAAGTGATCGAAATGGCTGTTGCAAACTGAATTCCAGAGATCGAAGATTCGTGATTTGTTTCTAATTCTTCTTTTATTGAAGGCTCAAAGCCATAGTCGGGATAGATCGAACTTGCTACGAGCCACGGCGTACAAGTTCCTTGTCACTACTTCGGCCGTTCTGTGATTCCCGATGGGTGGCCGCTTTTTCGGCGTAGTAATGAAAACTTAGTGCCGCTTCCATCCAATACATTTAACGTTGAGAAACCAAACTACAGCTTACCACTCTTGCCTGCGCCTTTCATGCTCACATACGCTGCCAGAAAAACTCGAAGCGCGCCCAAAGTGTGCATTCTTTCCGGCCACTCAGCGGAGCATCCACAATGGCAGCGTGACGCTTTTTCCACCTATATGTCGATCTCGCCAGAATAGGGTGCCTCGATTCACAGGCCTCCGCCGTACGGAAGCGCTGGCATCGAGGCACCGTAGCAGCCTATTGCAGCGGAAGCTTCTGTGTTTATCCGTCCCCCACCTATGTAGAACGCCGCTCAGCTTGTGGAATGGCGCCGCCGCGTTCCACAAGCTGAGCTCGACGCAACGCAAGCGTCTTGCATACACGCCACGGAGCAGGATCGATGTGGTCGTAACTTTGCCGAAGCGACCCGCCAGCCGGACGTCGCTCGCTAGCAGGACTTCGTTCGCCAAGCAAACCCACAAGACTGCTGCCGACCCGCAAATCATGCTCCTTTCTCTTTAGCGGACGTGACCTCACCAAACGATTCGCTAACAACCCGTTCGGTTTCGTTCGCACGGTTTCCGAGCGCCTCGGGTTTCAATCGATTTCCGCAAAGCTCCGGCGCGTGTAACCCAGTGTGGAATGTTGATGTGCCTAACGGTGCCATACAGACGAAGTATAAATAGCGATGCCCAAGTTCATATCGATGCACACTAAGCATTGAAATGTTCCTGTGAAGGCACATTTCCTTTCGTGTTTTACCGATTAGCGTGAAAGGAGGATCAACCGTGTTTTTGTTAACTCACGTGCGAGGTACTGCAAACTTCAAATAATAAAAGACCCGTAAATGTAACTGATACATCTTGTACGCCATCTCGTGAGCACGCAGCAGTTGTTTTAAAATTAAAATTTACCGATAGTTCTCACACTTCCCTCCTTTGGCCGAGGTATAGCACGTGAATATAGATGGAGCGGATCGTCGAGCAAAAGAATAGGCCAAATAACGGAACCAGTTTCGGAATTTAGAAGAACATCCTAAGCTGCAAGAAAAATGTCATAGAAAATTGGAAGCCTTCCCACTACTGTGGAGATTAAACAACAGCGAAGCTGTGTTGGTGGATAACTATGTTGAGCTACGTATGGGGATTTACTATACTGATCGAATAAAGGGGCATACCTTCTTGGAGTTCATTTTCATATAAATTGGTTCGCGACAGTTTCTTTAAAGCAGAAGTTACAGACGCTCCTATAACATGCATACTCCCGCAGCAGACAGCCTGTACTGAGATGAGTCGCGAATACAGACGCGAAATAAGACTCGGATTCAGAATTTCACTGTGAACTAATCATGGCAAGTAAATGAAAGTCGGCGTATAATAGTAGAATCATCCAAGCGGCCAACTTGAGTGTAAGTTTTTCCAAGATACCAAATTTATAATGAAACATGATTGATTGATTATTGATTGATTGATTGATTATTGATTATTGATTGATTGATTGATTGATTGATTGATTGATTGATTGATTGATTGATTGATTGATTGATTGATGTGATTGATTGATTGATTGATGATTGATTGATTGATTGATTGATTGATGATTGATTGATTTATTGATTGATTGATTGCAGGATTCAACGAGTGGACGAAACGCAGGTGGTGAGGCACGCCGTAGTGGATGGATGGATGGAAAGGATTTTATTGGGTAAATCCTGCAGTAGGTAAAGCCCGGTTGACGGGCCGACCTCAACGGGGCCGTGCGTTGCATCCTCTTGGGCAGCCCTACTCGACAGGGACCCCTTTGCGGAGTCCGTGCCTTTCGAGCGCCTTGAGAACCTGCTGGATGGCCCACTCTTGATCCGACTTGTTGGTTGAGGCGATGGCGATTTGGAGATCTGCGGGGTATTCTGTGAAGCTGACGCCGTCTTGTATGGCTGCACAGTCCCATAGGATGTGCCAGCGATTGGCCGTACCTTGTTTGCAGATGTCGCACTGTGCGCTGGGATAATCGTCGGGGTACATGTGATGGAGGAGCGCCGGTGTGAGCACCGACGCAGTTTGGAGGCGTCGTAGGTGTACAGCTTCTTCCCTGCTTAGAGATTTGTGGGGTGAGGGGTATAGCTGGCGAGCAGCCCTCATGTTCTTGAGGATTTCTCTGTATCCACTCGGCGAGTCTTCAGCCGCCGTCCACCATTCCCACTCCGGACGGGCACTTGCGGTGGGGGCGCGGTGGGTGAGAGCGCGCGCTTCCCTGTGGGCCGTCTCATTGTGGTTCGGTGCATACGGTGAACAATTTCCCGCATGGGCGGGGATCCATCTTAGTTCCTTGCGTGGGCCTGGCGACATTGCTGTTCGCTCTATAATGCGGGCGGCTTGGGGGTTGATGCGTCCTCTTGCGAAGTTGCGGAGGGCTTGTTGTGAATCACTGAGGATAGTGTCGTAGTCCGGTTCGGTCATGGCGAGGGCGATAGCCAACTCTTCGGCCGCAGTGGCGTTGTTGCAGCATGCGCTGACGGCTTGGGTAGCTCGGCCCGTGCAGGCGTTGATCACAACCATCACGTATCGGCCGTTGCCGTACTCGGCCGCATCGACGTAGCGGGCGCGGTAGTCGTCCCCATATTGCTCCACGAGGAACTTGGCCCAGGCTCGACGGCGTTCTTGGTTGTGGTCAGGGTGCATATTCTTAGGGATAGGACTGACGTGAATATTGGCTCGTATCGTGTCGGGGAGGTTGGAAAGGTGTCTTCCCGTGACTTGGGGACCATAGCCGAGGATCTCCAGCATGTGGCGTCCCGTTCTTGTGGTTCCGAGGCGTTCGCGCTGGGCAGCGAGTTGTGCTTCGATGATTTCGTCGACGCGGTTGTGAACCCCCAGGTGGGAGAAGCGCTCGTTGTCTGTGGACTCGCGTAGTCGGAGTGGCCGTTTGTAGAGCCTGCGTATCATGGCGTCTATCTTGTCCCTTTCGGTTCTGGTCCACGTGTGGTACGCCACCGTGTAGGCAATGTGGCTGACGGCGAAAGACTGTACTAATCGCATCATGCCGTCCTACCGCATTCCGGCTCGGGCCGGGGAGACTCGTGAACGGCTCCGGATAAATTTTGACCACCTCAGGATCTTTAACGTGCGCCGAAATCACGTACACACGGGCGTTTTTGCTTTTCGCCTCCATCAGAAAAACGGTCGCCGTGGCCGGGAATCAAACCCGCGACGTCGGTCGGGCTCAGCAGCGCAACACCGTAGCCACTAAGCCACCGCGGTGGGTTACCTTATATCGAAAGCTGCAGCCCATTTTACGCTAGCTCTAAAGCGAGCCCGTAATCGAGGCGGTCCGGTAATCACACGCAATTTTGGTCAGAAGCTAGCGCAAAACAGCTACGCTGAAGAAAAACTCCAGCTCGAAGCAATGATGACCGAATCATAATGCGACATCGAAGCCTCTACCGATGCCCTTTAGAAGCCACACTCCTGAACCACTCAACTACTTGGGTTAAGGGTACAGTTGCAAACCTGTGATCGCCGCAGTTCCTCGATGATATAGCTGGGAGGGCCCGTTTCGGGAGAGCGGATGGCCGGGACTTTGGCGTTATTCCCACTGCGCGTGGTTGCCGTGGATTCCGTTGCGGCCTGACGAGGTGGGCCTGCAGGGGAAAATTTTGGTTGCACCGGCTGCTGCAGCTGTAGGTGCTTCTTCAGCTGCCTAGGGGGCCACTGATAGCCGAAGAAGGAACAGAGCCCGGTGTAAGGTCCACCCAGCTCGCTTCGGCTGTGGGCTTCGACATTACGACAGCAGGGGAGGTGGTTACTGCTTCGTATGGTAGTTGGTTGGTTGGCTGTAGCCAAGATGACAATGGCGCGTGCCCTCTCTGTGGATTGTCCAATGGGAACATGGATCTCCTCACGGAAACTGGTTGACGAAATCGAAGTCTGACAAGTCAAGAAGAGGAAGAGAAAGTTTTGAGATGTAAACAAAACGAAATATTAGTGTCTAAATGGATAAGAAAAATACCTAACCAATCGTTCCAGAAGATTACATTGCCTCTAAATGCATTTTATTCTTCGCTTCAAAGTTACTACAGGACGGGAGCTGCGGTGCGATGCAGAGCTGTATTTAAACGCGATATTATCCTCCTCCACCGAAACACAGCTCTCACTCGCTTTCCGCAAGCGCACGAAAAGCACCGGCCGGTACCTATCTTCAGTCAGGCACCTGACCATCTCCTCATTAAGACTGACAGTGAAGGAGCACTGGAAAGCCCTCCCCAAACACATTCAGGCAGCCCTTGCGGGTGACATCTTTACAGCGGCTTCACCTCAGCAAAGCAGAAGCCTTTATGAAAGGGCTAATAGAGATATTTTTTTCTCGCTCCGCACCTACGCCAACCAAAAGGACACTAAACCACAATTACTTACGAAACAAAAGCATAAAATTGATTTATATAACAGAGCATCTTCCAAAAAATTTGTGCTAATCCACGTTGTGAAGGCGGTGGGAAAGCAAAGCTTTAAACGACACCCACAACAATTGTCCATGTGACGCCACTTGAATTAACACACGTGGCTCTACAAAGAGCGACATCAGAGATTCTGACAGCCGTTACCTGGAATTCGCTGGGGCGGCATCCCGAACGCAGCAGCGTCGGCCACGGCCGGGCTAGAGCGGTGGACGCCGTCGCCGTAGGTGGTGGTGAAAAACATTTATTTGGTCTATGTACAAGTGATAGAAAGGGGTGGCCTTAAGGGCCGACCCTGTACTAACTCCAGGAGGAGTCCCTAGTCCGGGACTCCTGTCGCTTGCGCGGCGGCGACCATGGTCTCGAGGGCTCTTTGGTCCTCCAAGGTCGAGCAGCCGAGCAGGGCAGCCTCCCAGCTCTCACGGGTAGGGGGGAAGGGGACGGGATTGGGGGGACCGCCGGGTAAGATGGCCATGCCCACGCCATGTGGAAAGTATCCGCTAACGGGTCATCACAGTGTGGGCATTCCCCAGAGAAGGCCGGATTGAAATGCTTAAGTATCGCCGGGCACAATACCGTCTTCGTGTATAGGCGTAAAAGCCAGTGCTTGTCAACCTTAGTCAGGCCCTGCGCCGGAGGTAGAAATCGGAGCCTGTTCGATTTGTACATCACTGTGATGTCGCGAAATGAGGTGACCGGGTTAGGTTATGGATCGTCAGGCGATGGAGGGCGAGGAGGGTCCCGGGAATCAAGCGCGTGGGCTGAGGCATAGGCAGCCTCGTTACCACCTAGTCCTGCGTGAGCTGGAGTTCATACGACGGGACGTGTATTTGGGCGGTCCATATAATAACAGCCCTTGAAGATTCGAGCAGCGCGAATGGGGATGCGACGTTTCGTAAGATATGGGAACGCACTCCGCGAATCGCTAATAATGATCCGAGATGCAGGGTCCGCTGCGGCGAGAGCTATATGGTGACTTCTTCCGCGTGTGTAACGACCGCGGCCCGACAAGTGAGCCCTTGAACAGGCATGTTTTGATGGACTACGGCTGCCGTGTACCACCCCCGTGGTGAGGGCCAGACGCGTCCGTGTAGAATACTCCAAGCCGGGACCCATAGCGTCCTTATAAGGCTGCAACCCGCGCAGTTCGCCTGCCTTCGTGAGTCTCCCTAGCTATGTTTTGGGGCAGAGGCTGGATACCCAACGCACCACGCCAGTCCTTTGGAATCATGGTCCGCTGTTTTGCCTGATAGGTGTAGTAGATATGGAGGCGTTGTAAGAGGTATCTCCCAGCGTGCTACTTGGTAAGCCTCAGGTACTGGTTATGGAGATGGGCCTCTTCGAGTTCCCCGTACGTGTTTGTCATGCCCAAATCTGCAAGACGCTGGTTAGACGTCGAGATCGGGATGTCGAGGGCGCGCTTGTATATTTTACCGAAATGACTTCGATCGTGTGCACATCACATTTGCGCAAACGTAGGTAGGGTGTCGAATAGAGGAACCGACTGGTCATGAAAGCGTTGGCGAGGCGCAAAGCATCGCGGCTTCTGAGACCCCCCCCCGCTTGTTTGAGACCGGACGGACCATGAGGCCTACTTGATCCCCGACCATATGTAAGTTGTGCAGGGTTGTGTCGACTTTCATGCTCTTGTGTATGAACAGCCCCAAGACTCGGATTTCTTCGCCTTCCGGGATTGGCCCGTTCCGGAAGGAAAGTGCGATTTGAGTCGTGTCTTCTGGTCTGGGGCGAAGATGCAGGTACTCGATTTTGCAGGGGAAAATTCGAGGTTGCAGCGGCGGGCGTATTCTTTACGACCGATGCTGCAGGCTGGCCTCAATACCGCCAATGGAACCCTGTTACTCACAGCGTGATATCGTCGGCGTATAGAGCGTGCCGTACGCCGGGGATATCCTTCAGCAGTGGGGGGAGATGAGCCATGGCGAGATTGAACAAAAGGGGAGAGAGGACCGCTCCCTGTGGTGTTCCTTGAGTACCCAGAAGATATGGCCCACGCTCCTTGTCTTGAATGCGGAGGTACGTCTGCCGTTCAGTCAGGAACTGACGGATGTACCTGAATAAATTATGCCCACAGTTCGTTATGGACAGATGCGTAAGAATGATTTCGTGGGTAATGTTATCAAAAGTGCCCTTAAGATCTAAGGCGAGGACTACCTTATCGTTACTTGGATGCTCGATCGCCTCCATAACGTCACGATGAAGTTGTAGGAGATTGTCCTGAGCGCAGCGATGTGGAGGAAAGCCGTACATAGGGCCGGCAAAGGTGTGCTGGACCTCGAGGCAATCGGAGAGCCCATCTCTAACCATTGTTTCCATAAGCTTCCCAGCACACGAGGTTAAGGAACTGGGGCGTAAACTTTCGATGTTGATAGACTTGTCCGGTTTGGAAATAAAAGTTACCAGAGCCGTTTTCCAATCAATTAGTAGCGGTTCGCGCCCTCCCAAATTTGATTGAAGTAGTCGAGGAGGTGAAGGTATGCTGGGTCCTACAAGAATCGGACACCCCTTCACCAAAACTCAGAGGCTACGAAGCTTACACTCAAGATCCGAGTCATCGCACCGCCACGCTCGTATCCAAGACTCTGGCCGCCCAACTACACGACATTGCATCGCCCATCGCTCATACCTTTCTGGAAATTCTTCCCTCCCACCCGAAGAGCACAAGCCTGTTCATTCTCAACATCTACAGCCCTCCAACGCACTCCCTCACCACCATCGACCACCTCATCCACAACGCAATTCGCACCTCTCGTACCGCTCTTCTCATTGTTTTAGGTGACTTCAACGCTCCGCACCCAGCATGGGGCTATCATCACGCAACCAAAAAAGGGGCAACCTTACTCAACGCCACACAGCAGCCCGGTCTCACTCTCTGCAACGACCTTACCACCCCTACACGGCTGGGCAACAGTGTATCACGAGATACGAACCCCGACCTCACCTTTTCACATAATATTTCCTACCTGGAATGGCAGTGTCTTGAAGACACATTGGGCAGCGATCATCACATTATCTGTATCACTATACCCCGCCTCACACTCAAACCTCGCATCGGTCAAGCCACACTCACCGACTGGGAATCTTTTCGTAAAGATCCTGAACCCTTCCAAGACACTATCACCAACCTAGAAGAATGGACTTCACAATTAATCACGGCTGTCAAGAAGCATTCCAAGACAATTCCTCTGACGGTGGAGAATCCCTCAGTTGACTCCCATCTTCTCCATCTATGGGAGGCTCGCCGCGGCCTCGTTCGTAGATGGCGGAGGCAGAAATATAATAGATCCCTGAAACGTCGAATTGCTGCCCTGACCCAAGAAGCTGCTATCTACGCGCACACCCTTCACAAACAAAACTGGGCTACCTTTTGCGACCAGCTCCAAGGAACACTCAGCAGTAAACGCACGTGGCACCTCCTCCGTAGTCTTCTTGG
Source organism: Haemaphysalis longicornis (assembly GCA_013339765.2). Classification (NCBI taxonomy): domain Eukaryota; kingdom Metazoa; phylum Arthropoda; class Arachnida; order Ixodida; family Ixodidae; genus Haemaphysalis; species Haemaphysalis longicornis. The sequence continues at coordinate 114,814,616 of CM023452.1, read as the reverse complement.
CTCTAAACCTGCCAAAGCTGCCACCCACAATCACGTCCGCCGTCTTCTTCACAACTATCCCCATTCGAATGATCAGCTACTAAAAGAGCTCAAGACCACCCTTTTTGGTACCGACAGCAATACCTCGCCACGCTGATTACACTGGCGCTCCAAATCCTGCCCTTGACGCTTCCTTTACGCTGCAAGAATGCGACCAAGCTATCTCTTATCTCACTAAAAATACCACTCCTGGCCACGACCGTATAACTAGCAAAACTATCCGTAACTTGGGCAATACCCCTCTAACTGCTTTACTAGATTTCTTCAACAACCATTGGACAAACGGCACCCTCCCTCCGCAGTGGCGGCACACAGATATATCACTAATTCCTAAGCCCAACAAGCCAATCCAGCTCTCCAACCTTCGCCCCATCTCCCTCACCTCCTGTCTCGGTAAACTCTTTGAACGCATGGTTCACACCCGCCTCACTAGTCACCTTGAAGACAACGACCTATTCCGTCACACCATGTTCGGCTTCCGCTCTCACCTCTCAACTCAAGATGTTCTTCTACAGATCAAAGAGCAAGTCATCGATCACCTCAGCAAAATTCATCCCAGTGCCATCTTAGCCCTCGACGTAAAGGCCGCTTTTGATAAGGTCACCCCATCAGGCCATCTTAGAAGGACTTCGAGAAAGCCAGTGCGGTGCCTGTACATACAACTACATGCGGGCTTTTCTAACCGACCGAACTGCCACCCTTGGCCTTGGACCACTTCGATCTGACACATTTCGCACTCCTCCTAAGGGAACCCCACAAGGATCAGTTATATCACCCCTCCTCTTCAACATCGCTCTCCTCAATCTCCCACCTCTCCTTCAAATCATTCCTGGCCTCCACCGTGCCCTATACACTGATGATTTAACTCTTAGGACGACCACCGGATCTCCTGGCACACAACAAGATACCCTACAAAAAGCCATCGACACCATTCTCGCTTATCTCCGCCCTCGAGGCCTCACGTGTGCCCCCAGCAAATCAGCACCCCCTCATCCTCCGCTCCCGAACTCGTGGGCGATGTCCAGTTCCCACACCCGATCCTGCTCCAACAATCGGTACCACACCCATTCCTAAAGTACACACCCTTCGTATACTCAGAGTCCGATTCCATCAAGATGGCTCTGACGCTGCAGTTCTTCCCCAGCTTCAAGCCACTGTCACCCAACTTACCCATCTCATCAAACGCATCACAAACCAACGTCAGGGCCTCAAAGAAGACGATACAATACGACTAATTCAACCACTTTTAATTAGTCGCATCACATATTCCACCCCATACATCACCCTCAAACCCAGAGAACGGGAGAAAGTCGATATACTATTTCGAAAAGCTTTCAATATTGGACTTGGCCTCCCCGCTCAAACCTCTACCTGTCGTTTCTTCCAACTAGGAATCCACAACACCCTCGAAGAACTCCTGGAAGCACAACGCAACAGCCAACTCACCAGACTCCTCCTTACCAGCACTGGCCGACACGTCCTCCAGGTTCTCGGATACCCGACCCCACCTGCTTCCCAAGCCCTTCAGCGCATTCCATCTTCAATCCGGTCCCACATTACTGTATCCAAAATTCCTAACAATATGCACCCAGAATTCAACCAAGGTAGAAGGCTCTCCCGGGTTAAGCATCTGCGTTCACAATTCCACTTTCACCCCGATACTCGCTACACCGACGCCGCCCTCTACCCCACACACCAGGCTCATGCTCTGGCGGTTGTAAACTCAGAAGGCACACTTCTCACCTCCCTCACAACTCTCTCGACATCAACCACCACTGCCGAAGAAATTGCCATAGCCATCGCCGCTACAACTGGCTCCGAATACCTTATAATAATAACAGATTCCCAGCAAGCCTGCCGTAACATTCAACGTGGACGGATCTCACTTCCTGCATTACGCATACTCGCATCAATCAATCCCCTCCCCGACCTGTAAATCGTCTGGACCCCTGCCACTCGTCCCTCGAGGGAAATGAGGCGGCTCACGCCGCTGCCCGCGCCCTTCCAGACCGGGCATTTCCCTCAGGAACAGAACCTACGGTCCAGCCTCCTCCAACTTCCGCTGTTCCATCACGCTACCACGACATCCTGCACCATTATCGCAACCTTCGCCTCACTTTGCCTCAACCTCACCCTCAACTAACCAAGGAGGAAGCAGTCATCTGGCGTCGATTACAAACAAACACATATTACAACGCACCCATCCTCCACGCTATCTCCCCTACCCAATACACCCTCACCTGCCAATTCTGCCCCTCTCTTAATGCTACCTACCACATGGTGTGGGCCTGTCAAAACACCCCATCGCTTACCCCCACTTCCCTGACCTTCCCCAGAGCAGTGGGAGGGCCTGCTGACCAGCCCCCGTCACGCTGACCAGATCTTTCTGGTCACCCGTGCCAGGGCTGCAGCCAAGGCCCAAGGGTACCTGGACTGAGGTGAACCCACCCCACCGAGTGACGGCTCAACCACCACCGTCTGCTCTAATAAATGTTTCTTCTCTCTCTCTCTCTCTCTCTCTCTCTCTCTCTCTCTCTGGGTCTGGGAGGTTGGCTAGAAGCTTAACCGTCACTTGATCCCGACCCGGCGCCGTTCCTCGCTTCATTTTCGACAAGGCCGCCTTCAGATTGTGGAGTTGAAATCAACGATCCAAGTCTGCGTTCTCCGAGCCTGCATATAAGAACGCCGGTCCGATGGAGTCCTGCGCGCCAAAGATATATTTATCCCTAAGAGCCTGTGCCAATTGATCCTCGTCAGCCGCGTAAGCTTGGAGCGCGCGTTGAAGATGTTTTTGCGTTTCTGCGGGCGTTTAGCTAGGGTCGGTGAGGGCCCGGAAGAAACGCCACGTGTTGCGGTTGGATATATGCTTGGCGGCATTGTTGCAGCGTTCTACCCAATTGGAGTCAGCGAGCTGGGCCGCGTAATCGGCCGCTTCCTGGGTGAGGGCTGCTATGCTAAATTTGAGCTTACGGTTATGCTTCTGTCGGCGCCAGCGGCGGACTAGGCTACACCGAGCCTCCAAGATATGCAGGAGATGTTTACCCACCGCCGGAGGGGCGTCTGAGAGCTGAACCGTCTGCTCAGTTTGGCGAAGTGACGTCACAAAGTGTTGAGACCAAGTAGCGTAGCCTTGTTGAGCTGTGGGGGCGGAAGTCGTGTACTCCGAAAGGAACCTGTTCCAGTACAGAACGTTCGCTTGTTGATGGGGACGGGTAAGTGGATGCGTGCGCATTGTAGTGGTAAGAATGCAGTGGTCACTATCGAGGATTTCATCGGTGCTGAGCCATTCTGAATACCTGATGTGCTTGGTAAGTGTGAGATGAGGACATGTATCCCGAGTTACAGAGTTGGCAATGCGGCTTGGGTGTGCTGGGTTCGTTTGGATAGTGAGGCCCATGGTAGAAATAAGTTCTGCCAACTTTCTACAACGCCAATCCTCCTTAAGGTAACCCTAGTGAGGACTAGGGGCGTTAAAGTCCCCTACAATGACAAACAGCTCCCTGCCTGCCATCGTAAGGGTTTTGGTAAATACATCAGCGTAAGTTGCGTTAGGCAGTTCGGGAGAACTGTAGATGTTGAAGATGTGAATGGACGGATCCTGCTTCCCAAGTGGGAGGAGAGTCACCGTAACGTACGAATAAAGCAGATCGCAGTCGGGATCGACCAGTTTGGCGGTGTAATTTCGATGTACGCAGAGTGCGGTTTGTGCATCTCTTTGGTACATGGTATAATTTGTGAGAGCAACGTGCTCTCCCGTCTCCTGAAGGGCCACTACCGCGGGCAACTGCGGATAGGTTTCTAAGTATAGCCGGAGAGCTGCCCACTTATTCCGTTCCTTAAATCCCCGGCGATTCCTTTGTAGTATTGTAAAAAGAGCCGAATTTGCACGGTCGTGGCGCGATCAAGGGCCGTTGCACGTTATCGTTGGGACTAAACGTGTGGTTGGCCTCCAAGAGAGCAAAAGGCTGCACAGGGGCTCCGCTGCTCGATCGGGTGCTCACTTCCGAGGTCGCAGTCGAATTGTTAGACTGCTCGTCTACCTCGGTCACCTTGGAAAGGGGCCGGGTGCGTTTGAACGAAATGCTCTCTTAAGCATAGGACGGCGGGCAGTAACAGCGAGTTGGGACATCTGGGCAGCTATCTTGCCTGGGATGCGGTCAAAAATGGTTTGGAGGGCGGTAGCGAATCGATTCTCCGACCGTGAGTCGCGAGAAAGAAAACGGAGAGGAGCGTCATTCGAAGGGTGAGACAGCGGAACCTAGCCATCCTGATGTGCTAGCTTGGGGCTACACCACCGCTCGACACAAGCGGAGAAACCGAAACAATTCGCCATGTGAGCTTAGTGATTCCCATTTATGCCGATTAAAGCTAGTAGTTTAGTATGTTTGAGAATTGCGAGAAAGCTGAGGGAACTTTTATAATCACTATTTATCAGAATGAGTTGCTGCTGTTGCCTTTTGAAATTCTTCTTGAAACACATCCGGATTGGTATTCACCAATATAGAAAATGGAGCCCCCTTCGTGGCAAGCAGTCCGCAAAAAGTATCGTTTCTCTAGCGGCCAGATATCTTTATGTGGTCTGTACATTTTGTTTTCCCGCCCTGCAAAGCAATCCTTAATGTATGTTTGCCGTAGGACCACTTCATTCCGTCAGCTGGGGGTTACCCTGGAGGTACTGTCAAACAAGTTCATCAAAAGGTACGAAGGCAGCGCGCAATGGAAGCGAAGCAGCGCCAAAACAGGCCCAAAACAACCGTCCCTAAAGCAGACGACAAAGCCGTACCACTTACGAAGCCGCCGGCGAGCAGGCACTTCCGCACGGGGAACGCTGGGTAAATTCGCCGCGCCATCTACAGTGTGCTCCGTGAGTGAAACTCTTCCCCCTCCCTTTTCAACCCCCCGCCCCCGTCGCCCCCCCTCCCCGCGCCACGTTGGGGGTTTGTTGTCCCGCACGTCATGAAAGAACCGTTGGTTGGTAGAACTAGAAATCTTTGCTTTAAAATAATCTATCCGCAATGAAAAGTAATGTAAGCTTGTCGGGTATTGAAACCAATACATGGTGCTTAAAATCCGCGACGCTAGCCTCAAGATCACGGAAACAAAGCTGCAAGGTCGTTTTAGCAGTTGATCGACCTGATTGCGAAAGGGTTAAAAGCTAACCGCTAGACGGCGCTAGGGGCAACAAACAGGAAGTGACCGGCGTGCAGTACCTTGGAAACAGAATGCCGCTTTTACTGGCAGGGGGAATGACCTTTCTCGGAAATAAAATAGTGAAGGGCACGGATTACATTATTGTGGTAGTACCCAGGTCCAAATGCCCTAAATTATATTAAGTGCCAATAAGAAAAGACACAGACGCTGGAAGGAACATCCAGGTACCGATCTCAGAGTGAGGAGAACCGTCGGCAACACAGTAGGAAGTCGTCAATGGTCTCTCGTTGACAAAAGTCTCAGACCAGCGATGCAGCTACGCGTGCACAGTAAAGGTAAAAAATCGAATTAGGTACCCGGAGACACTGACAAAATAGTACCTTCTGTATTTATTGATCTCCAGAAAAACGATAAATGTTTAGAGGAGATTCTGTAGTCGTGGTTGCTCTTTTCCAAATCTTTTCCAAATAGATTAGGAACTTAAAACGTGCCATTTAAATTCGCTTCATGTACGAAGGAAGGAAGGAATAGTACAGGAAAGGCAGGGAGGTTAACCTTGTTGATCTTGAGTTCCGGGTCGGGTATATCTTGCGCGTTTCTCCTGGTTGTTCTTTTGCTGAGTGTTAAAAGGGCCGATTTTTCTGGAGCACATTCAAGACCGCGGGCTTGGAGGTATTGCTGTGTCACATGTATTGCAGTTTGGAGGGCCTCTTCTTGGGCACCGATGGATCCTGTAGGGGTCCATAGTGTCAAATCATCTGCATACATTCCATGTCGGAGGTTGGGGATCGCTTCCAGAAGTGGTGGGAGGTCCTTCATTGCGATATTAAAAAGTAGTGGTGAAATTACGGAGCCTTGCGGGGTCCCCTGCGGTATGGTTGTGAAGGTGTCCGAGCGGAGGTGCCCAATGCCCACTGTGGCGGTACGGTTGGTGAAGAATGCGGTGACATAGTTGTAAAGACGTTGTCCACAATTGATTGAGCTGAGTCCTCGCAGGATGGCCTGATGTGTAACGTTGTCAAAAGCACCTTTGATGTCTAATGTAAGAATGGAATATTTGTGCTGATTTGACAACTTGCTCAGTATATCTTCTTTCAGCTGGAGTAAAATATCCTGAGCGGAGAGGTGCGGCCGAAAACCGAACATTGTGTGAGGAAAGTAATTGTTGTCTTCAATGTGGGGTGAGAGGCGATTGTGGACCATATGTTCGAAAAGTTTTCCTACGCAAGATGTCAGGGAAATAGGTCGGAGGTTCTTGGGGTTAAGTGGCTTTCCGGGTTTGGGGATCAGTGTTATGTCTGCGTGCTTCCATTGTGAAGGCAAGGTGCCTGCGATCCAGTGTTCGTTGATGTAGTTTAGTAGATTGTCGAGGGTTACAGGATCCAGATTACGGAGGAGTTTATTGGGAATTTTGTCCTTGTCGGCGGTAGTGTTCCTGGTGAGGTTGTGCAGTGCAGCTTCCATTTCAGTTATGGTGAAGGGTGCATCGAGTTCCGCATTGTAGTGGCCGGTATACGGTGGAAGTATCATGGCAGGCTGTGACGGCGGCGGCGCTTCAAGGGGCCGTTTTAGTTCTTTTAGCAGGTCTTGTTCAGTCCCTAGGTGGTTGTGAATGAGCCGTCGTAGTTGGTGTGCTGTAGACGCTTTCGATTCTTTCGTACCCATTAAAGACCGAAGTAAATGCCAGGTGCGGCGGGTTCCGAGAGTTCCTTGAAGTCTGTCGCAATGTAGAAAATGTAGAAAAAAAGAAAGGGCCCATCTCCTCGTGAGGGGGACTCGAGTAAATGCGTCGCATAGGGGGTGGGTGTATTGCGTTAACGTTTAGTGTTTGGAGAGTTGGTGGTAGTGAATGCGTTGTATCAGCAGCTTCTTGACGTAGTTTGAATGAGTCAAGGATATAAGGCGCGTTCGTAGCCTTTCATTCTGTGTCGTTTTTCTGGCGCAGTGGGAAGAGCACCATGTACCTCGCGTTCCGCTCACAGGTAATGAATGCGTTGTATCAGCAGCTTCTTGGCGTAGTTTGAATGAGTCAAGGATATAAGGCGCGTTCGTAGCCTTCCATTCTGTGTCGGCTTTGTGGCGCAGTGGGTAGAGCACCATGTACCTTGCGTTCCGCCCGCAGGGTTGTGGAATCGAAACCAGGCGCCGGTAAGTATTATTTTTTTATATAGTGTAGGGGGAGGGGTGCGGACCTGTTGTTGAGAGCGAGGAGGGTAGCGTGAGGCGGGAGAGGAGGAGTGGGGGAGAGGGCGCACCTGGAACGGCTGTTGCGGACGCCGAGGCACGCCGACAACGCCGGGTGACATGGTGAGTTAAAGAAATGCTCTGCATTTAAAACACAAGGCGTGACCAGGCAACTAGAAAGGCGGTACAAACAACGCACACAACCAGAAAAAGCACAAAACTAATACGGGCCGCTGAGAAGTACGATTTTCAGAACATCGCTGTCGAGTGATGACGAGCACGCCTGTCTGAGAAGGGGGGAAGCGCTTTACCCACTGGCGATTTGGGTGATAATAGTGCAAATGACAAGGTTTAATTGCGGGATTTTCTCATTCAAGATTTGGGTCCAACAAATATTTGTTTTTTTGTAAACATTTCATCGTAACTAGTTCTAAAGAAATAAAGCGTTTGGAGAAACGTTTGCTGGAACAAAATAGAGTGTCTACAATTGAAAATTTCTACTAAATGATGATATACATGTCGGAGCCACTGCCATGTCACCGCTTCGTCTAGTTTTGAAAGTTGTTTGCCAGCGTATAGATCTTCTCATAATGACCATTACTGCCGAGGTGTTTCTTGCAACGCTATCGCATTTGTGAACTGAAATAAGATTCACGATAGTGGCGCTAAACATTGATGCAAAAAAAATTCTGCTTGGCCTCGACACGATGCGTGCGCTTCGCAATAAATCAATGATAAGAGTATAATATCAAGAACACGTATTTACACCGCATGTTCAACGCTCTGCGTGCTCTCATGTGTGCGTGTACGGGCTTTTTTCAAGCAAGCATAAGGCGCGAGGGCTACCTACTGTCCCCAGCAAACGAACTGACACGCTGACGAAATAAATGCAACGTGGGCTTAACGCAACCAAACTGGTGCTATGTACAGTTATTGTCAAAGTTTTCAACGCCAAGCCGAGAATGCGCAGGCCGCAAAATGTTCAATGTACAAGCTTACGTCCCGGGAAGGCTGAAACGCTTTATGCCGGAAAGCTAGAGGAAACCCTTTTGTTTCGTACTGTCGCAAAATATTTTTGTCACATCTAGAGGTAAAGCTTATTTCTTGAATTCTTTGGGGTTGCGAACGCTCAGGTCTGCCCTAGAAAATTGTGGCAATGGGTGTACATGTTTTCTTCGACCGGAAAGACATCCTGTGTTGTCTGGGTAGTAATTCCGTGTTAACGCTAGGGCACAGAAACGCGGCACTAGAGAAATGGTCCCCACAGGGCCACTGGCAATTTTTCCGTCTACATCAGGTGTTTTGTACTTAAAACACGCCATACAGGATGTCTACACAAATACCTACAAAGGCGGACCGTGAGAACGTTTTGATGGGTAGCAAGTGGTAAACATCGAATCAAACACAGTCAAATGGGACACAAATAATATCAATAATCAATATTTGTAAGGAAAATAAACCAAGACCTGCTTTTTATTACGATATTCTATTCAATGATTTCTTGCTTCAAAATAAGTGCAAAAAATATTTTTGTGTAGCGCCATTTAGTACTTCCAGGAAAATGATGGCGTCGGCAAAGTAGGTTGAAAACGTAAGACGTCATCCCAACAACCATGTGTTCCAAAATGAACAGTCGCTACCCATTTATTACCGAGAACCGCATCCTCTAAAGCTCCCCGACTATCTATAAATAAACCTTCTGCAGGCCATTTCTTTCTACATGATGCTGGTGCTCCAAAAGTAAACACATGCTGCATATACGGTGGACTTTCCTCCTAACAGTTTGCCGGAAGTATTTAACCGCATAGTAACTACGCAGCAGTGATGTCATGCGCAGTTTCACACGCGCACTTCGGAGTGCCGGGCTAAATTTGGGCTAAGGTCGGCGTGCCACGTGTGCAGCAACCGTAGACACTAGGGGCATAGTGGAACGGTTTGTGTTGTTGGCCAGATATACTTCATTTCTACGCGCCCTGGCTTATGTGAATGTCCTAATCCACTATGTGCATCAAATAACGGCTTGGTTTCCTAAAATATCCATAAACCAGAACGCCGAACTCTGTCCAGAAGCTGTGGTGGAGCGAAAGTGAGGCTAAAAAAATTGGCCACGTATCTGCTCCTTTTGTTGCAAATGTCGACAAAAGACGGGACTCTTTGTTGACATTGGCCAAGTAAACGCCTCCCTTCACTTTCCCGCTCACCTCCCATGCTGTTCCTCTTCCCTCGCGCTCCTCCCAAAGTAAACATGCTAAAGATTTGCTCAAGTAAATTTAAATTTACCGCGTTCCACTGCTCCACGCCGGGTGCCTTTTGCTAGCGTTGCCTTACGGCGGAGATGCGCGTGAGTGGAGGAGCCCTATACTGCAACGTTGATAGAACCACGTTGCCCTACTTCATGTTCGTTCCAAGCAGAACGTGAAACCTACCTAGTGGAACCCTTCCAAACTGTTGCCGCTTGATTTTTTAAATGCCGCCAAAAAGCTGTAGTAGCACGGGCGACAGCAGGCAATAGGAATGGACTTTTTCTGCAGTGGATGTAGAGTTTTATTACGCAGAAATCAAGCATCCATGAATTTTTAATAAAGGAACACTGCAAATATCACTTACGTATTGATTTTCTGCCTTATATTTGCGTAATGTCTTGTTCTGTTTAACAATGTTGGCAAGTACGAACATTGAACCGGGCTTAGACGTTTAGATTGGGCTCTGGGTATATAAGACTATTGCGCAGATTTTGTTTCACTTTGGCCGGGTGGTCGTAGACACACAGACAGACAGACAGACCAAAATTTCTGGGTTTAAGTAGCCCAAGAGAGACTACCGTCTTTAAACCGCAATGAGGTTACGGAGCTTCGCGCTAAAGTCGTACCAAAATGGCCGACACTGTAAATATAAATAAGGTTAGTAAAAACACACTTCAATTCATGGGGGAGTTCAACCCAGTATCCAGACTAGAAGCAAAGTGCACTACTACTGCGCTAACCCATGAATCCTATTGAGCCACGCGCCGATCCCAGAGATTCCTTGCTGCTATCGGGTACATGGTTCATCGTCTAGCCGCCATTAACCAAAGCCCTGCATTCCACAGAGTTTTATACTATAACATACTAGAGGGGAATCTGGTGCCACTGTCTAGGGGCGCCTCGCTTCAGCGAGCGTTGCGCCGAGTACCGGGCAAGCACGTTCCACTGGTCCTTGGCGTGGCTTATGAAGAGGCTCAAAAGTTGCCTCTGGCTTTGAAAAAGCAACAGTATTACTGTTGAATACTATTCAAATTTGTTTTCTATTATAAAATTGAATCTCCAGAAATATTTAGTTCTCAGGAATTATAGAGAAGCTTCATGCGAGACGAACAAGAAAACGATGTTACCCTTCTTTCTTGATTTTGGCTTCGAGACAAAAAGAAGCCACGTGGCTGTAGCCAAGCTACGTAGCCGAGGAACGTCGCTAGCTACAATGGCGGCGCCCCTGACGGCCCGCGACTGTGGCGCCAGATTTCCCTCTAGTACATATTAGTATGAAATTCTATGCTGCATTCGGAGGTCACTGACGCCCTTGCACGGTCGAGTACGTCTAGTTCTGCGTGACTTTGTCACAAAATTGCGCGAGGTAATTTAGGGGCCGATGTCTCGGACGGGTGGAGCGACAAACAACTCCCCCCTACGTGCGAATTCGAGAAGGTGGTTCGGACCTGCTAACCGGCGATAGGTCCACGCCTGATTGGCCGCTGGCGGGAGGCACGAGACGGGGCACGGGATAACCGTTTCAAAACAAAGCACATTTACTTCCTCCACACACACACACACAGGAAATACAAACCGACAGAGAGGGTAATAACGACAAACAAAACGAAGCTCGGCTTAGGAAACAGGCGACCGTAACACGAAGGGAGCAGTAAAGCATACAAAAGGCGGTCTGGGGAGCTTCCCCCAACTACTCTAATAGGCCCGCTAGACACACACACACACACAATCGTACACAAAACACGGTACACTAAGAAGGGAGGATAATGAAGTTCGCGTAGTCTAGGTGAAGGATGAAGATAATAGAGAGGGCGATTTTAGAGTCTGCAGAAGAGTGGGGAGGGGGAGGATGCCTTAGCTCGGTTTGGTCAGTGGTCTCGCCGGGGAAGATGCGCCGGTCCACTGGTCGTCTGCGGTGAGTCCCGTTGATCGGCGACGCAATTGGGGTTCACATGGGCCGCGCAAATTCCCTTCCTCGAGGGGAATTGTCGGTCCCCGAAGTCGCCGCTGTCATCGCACTCGGCGCTACGCTGCAGTTCTCAGAACCGGCCGCCGCATCAAAACCGCACGACCTTCCACCGCCACTTCTAACTTCCTTCTACCCGCGTGTCGCGAACCCCGCGCTGCACCGAGCACACAGTCTTTCGGACAGTGCGTCTTCCAAGAACCATGCGGGTGGGACCTCCGTTGGCCGCGGCACTCTCGCCCCTCTTTCGCCGAAACACATGGCCCTCTGACCCGTGGGCCGGAATGGCTGCGAAGACATTCCTACTCCGCCGGCATCCCCCCGCTGGGTGCCAATATGGCGAGCGAAAAAAAAGACAGCCATGGAGGGACCCGAATTTCGCGACAGACTTCGGACTCGTTTTATCAATCGATGTCTCGGCGTCGGTGCTGATCATGGGAATCAGCTCGTAGTAGTCATACTGGAAATACTCGCTTGATAATACGAGACAAAATATCCCTCACGGCGAGTATCATCCTGCCGTGGAGTAAAGGTGCTTCAGATGTCTTAGGACACCCCCGAAGAGATATCTTGCGAATTTTAAGTGCAATGCACTTCTTAAGCGACCCTGAACCTGCGTCCACCGGCGATGTCCGCGCACGTGGAGATGGGCGCGCGCAGCCTGGCCGCTGACATGGCACATACCCACGTGGGGGATTGGCCAGGAATCTCCTTGTCTTCCTTGGCAACGGGGAGATGGGCGCGCGCTGCCTGGCCCTGACATGGCACATACCACGTGGGGGATTGGCCAAGAATCGGGCGTGAGAAGGGCTAATGCACCTGCTTAAAGGAGTACTGACACGAAATTTCAAAGCTGAGATCCGCTCTAGCAATCAAGTACAACGACAACACAAATAGGTGTCTGTGAATAAATGCATCTTTCTTTCTTTGTAGTTGTGTGTGTGTGTGTGATCTCTCTTTCGCGAACATTACCGAACCGCGCAAATTCAACTCGTGCATTCGCACTTTCACATTCTTCCCCTCGGGGAAATGCGGGGAATTTTTTAAATCCTATCTCTGGGAAATCTATGAAAGGTATAATCTTGTCCCTCTTGCAGTAGTGATCATCGGTTTAGCCCGCGAGGAAAGTCCGCTATGCAATTACCACGCACTTTCTGTATTCGGCTTGACCAGAACTTAAGCAGAATAGAATGTTTGGATAGTTGACCAAAACCATGCAGATACAGTATAAGCTGGCGGTCATTCTCTGTTATGTGCAGGTGAACGTCAAGAGTAGCTTTACTTTCATGGAAAAGCATATACGGTTGACTAAACGCACAACTGGTATCGGCATCGGGTGGCAACAAAATTTTTATTTGGCTGCGAAGCATCGTTTTGCCTGATCCGAGCCAGTGTTGCGCTAAGCTTTGCACTCCAACCGCTTTTGGTCCTCCATGCGTTGACATCGACTGATTTAACTGATGCTGTCTCGTGTTTTCCACACGTGCCGCGCCGGCCATCGCATTCCGGCCGCACCTGTTACTCCCGACCTCTACATGGGCTGGTAGCACGTCCACAACTCCTGCGACATCTGTTGCAACGGGGCTTCGCCAAGCCTATGCTTCGACATCCCCCATATAAGCAGACGTGGATGCTCCCCGATGTTTTTAATTGCTTCAGTAAAGCCTTTTATTCATAGGACGAAAGGCGACTGTCTGACAGGGACAACGTGATCACGTACAGTGCGCAAGGTAGGACGCAGAGCTTGCAGTGATGAGACCTAGGTGGCTCTGATGTGTACATTTCCACATAACGCTAGAAAGTATACATTGGCGGAAGGCAGGCGTTGGTGTGGAACTCATTTGTACCTGGCCTGGCAATACGCCAACGGTCGGATGTCTCTATCCGCGACGTGGAGGGTCGAAAACCTGCTTGAAGTATTGCTGGACGAGGCGGGTATTGAAGCGTTTCACGATGGTTGTGTTGCGTTTCACGTGGGGGAAGTCTTTCGGCCACCAGGCGTGCAACAGCTGGACTCAAAACTCATATGTACTCAGAACTCAAAATGTACTCAAAACTGAATGTGTACTCAAAGTCAAAATGGACTCAAACTCAAAATGTACTCAGAACTCAAAATGGACTCAAACTCAAAATGTTCTCAGAACTCAAAATGTACTCTAACTCCAAATGTACTCAGAACTCAAAATGAACTCAAACTCAAAATGTACTTAGAACTCAAAATGGACTCAAACTCAATATGCACTTAGTACTCAAAATATACTCTAACTCAAAATTTACTCAGAACTCAACATGGACTCAGAATTCACTACGTCTCAGGCGTACACAAACTCAATCGGACTCAGACTCAGTCGGGCTCACTCTGCTCAAACACACTCATACTCAAACTCACCATGCCACACTAGCCTCGCGCTCACTCAAACTCAAACTCACGCGTGAGTTTGAGTCCAAATGAGTCTGAGTGAGTGGACACATGAGTGAGTTCGCCGACCTCTGGCCTACATATTTCTCCGCACGTTGGAAGGGCGCCGAAATGATCTTTCACTCGTTCTTTTTACAACCACTGGAGCTCCTTCATTTCCTTTTTACGGTCACATTATGTACAGACCGCAGTCTATAAATACAACGGTCGTTACCGACAAGAACCTAAGCAGTCCATAACACAGACCAAGGTTCGTACACAACGGCAATTCTGAAACAACGGCTATCAGACCAAACTTGGGTAGCCCGAAGTTAGCCCCACTAATCCAGGGAGCAAGTGCTGCTCGCACTTTTAACACGAAAGTGTTTTATTCCCGGATTCACGAAGATTTCGCTTACGTCCTATCCGTCACGGAAGTGACGCAAGTACAACGAAGCAAGCGGCATGTAAAGGGTGCACCCCTGGAAACAGGGTCTTCTTGCGGGGAAAAACATTTAGTACTAAAGAGTACGTTATACTTGGGGTTGTTCGTTTTCGGGTTTTACATTTTAGCATGAAAGTGTTTTATGCCGGGATACACCAATATTTCACTGCCGTCATATCTGTCCCGGAAATGACGCCAGTACACCTTTGCCGAAGAGACCCGCCAGCAGGACGTCGCTCGACAAGCACACCCAGAAGACAGCTCTCGCCCCGCAAATCATGTTCAGCTGCAGATTTCGCTGCGCATTTCACTTTCGTATTTTACCGATTCCTACGACAGAAGAATCAACCTCAGTTTTTTTACCTAAAGCGTGCCGCCCAGGATGTACAGGTGTTCGACGTTCTCTAAGAAGTCCGGCTCCACCAGAAGAGCAATGGCAAGGTTAATTAGCGGGGCCATCGCAACAATCGTGTGTCGACCGGGGTTCGCCCTGACAATTTCTATAACCCTGAGGTAAAGGTGGGCTTGTAGATCAGGAGCGGGGTTCTATTGAATAGAGCCCGCTTGCCCCTCTGAAGTTCTCGGGCCCAAAGTAAACTGTTTCGTAGACCGACTGCCCATCAATGGATCTATCGGCCCCTTTGTAGACTGGCACCTGAAAATAGAGCAAGAAATAGGCAAGAATAGCAGCCCGATGGGTTACTTAAGGTTTTATCTGTCTGTCTCCTACACGCCATCTTCGCTAACAACAAAAGTTTGGACGCAGCTTGTTGCCCAGCGGTGCCTAAGAGGAATATATTGAATTATGTGCCCAGAGTTTTATTGCAAAACAAGCGCATATGCAAAATTTTCGGAAGACACCTGTGGCTATATCTATCATTTTGCTGAAATAATTGCCCGCGTATCTGCTTACTTCGCAGCAAATGTCGTCGAAACACGACAGAGCTCTCTGATTCAGCTGTTTGGAAAAGGTTTCTCTATATAAACCCTGTTTTCACTATTTATCTCTTGACCAGATGGCTGATTCCAGAGACAAAAAACGACAGACAGACAGAGACACAGACAGACAGACAGACAGACAGACAGAAATACAGACAGACAGACAGACAGACCAACGTTTTCTGGTTTAGAAAGTCAAATAATTGTCATCTAAAAAAATTCACGCATCTCCACGAAGTGAATGATGACGAGTGGGCGAAGCACTGGGGATCGTTCTTACCGTAAATCACCCGTGAAAGTGCTTACTGCTGCTAAACGATTTCTAATCTAATCCAATCCAATCCAATGCTCCTCGCGCATGGCTCTCCAGGAGCACTCTCTCTCTCTCTCTCTCTCTCTCCTTCCTTCTGTTCAGACGAGCGAGACCAGCGACGGTATGGAACAAAGAACGTTTTATGAAGTAGAAGTAGCACGCGCTCGTGCGAAGGAGCAGCCTTCTTGCTCTTCGTTTTCAACCGCCGTGATGATGATATTTAACAAGCTCCCGCCCGGCCAACTTGAATCGCGCTGCGTTTTGGCGGGTCATTTGAAGCAGCCCTCCAACGGATAGATGTGATTCGCCGATCTTCTGAGAAGTTTTTTTCCCACCCGAAGTTGGCAAGCCCTTGTCACTCCGTCACGTCCAGGGTAGGTTTTCTCAATTCGGCACATTTTCCAAAACGTCCTTGGGCCACGGTCTTCAATTAGCACCACATCTCCTGCGGGCAGTGGTTTAGCGTGGCTCTAGTTATAGCTGTGGTTGTGGACGGAGACGGAGCCTGTTTTTCTGGAACTGTTTCGGCACCTGACTGCGGGCCAGATGCTGACGATGGCGGCAAAGACAGGCTACCCTCCTCATCCTCAGATTTTTCCTCGAACTTCCTTTTCGAACTTTTCTTCTTGCGTTTTCTGGATTTGCCCTTTTTGGACTTGTGTTTCTTCGATTTTCCTTTTTTTAGATTTCTTTCCAGAATTCTTTTTTTTGGATTACTTGCTTTTGTTGGACTTCTCTCTTTTTTTTACTTCTTGCTTTTCTTCTTTGATTTCTTGCTTTTCTTCTTATATTTCTTGCCTCCTTTCGCAGACTTTTTTTTCATTTTCGACTTTTTTCGTTTCTTCTTCTTTGCATCATCCAATGCACAGTACGCAGTAAAGGTATTTGGTACTGGGTCACCGGCACTACGTGAGGCGGTTTTACCGTCACCGAACTTTCGGGACCCTGCGGCTTGCGCAAGTCCAAAAGCGGGACACTAGAGAGTGGACCGAAGACATCAGGCCTGTTGACAGTCGCTCCTATTTCTTTTATGTACTCTTGATGCCATCTTTTCCACCAAGGTCTTACGAGTCGGCATCGACTTCTCCATTCCTCTTCAACATCTACTCTGTGTGTTTTCGCTTGTCCGTCGTGTAGCTGTTGCCGTCCGCCTATGTTGCCGTCCGTCTTTAACCTTTTTGTCAGTTGTAATAGTCTTTTCTTGGCGTTTTTCTTGTTGGTTTCCAGATTAACGCTCTCCTTCTACGGCAAGCTGACTTGATAGCGACCATTTCGGTGCTCTATCTTCCGCTGTAATTCTTCTTCTATTTCGCTTTCTTTATTACTGCAACTGCGTTTTGTTGTGTCATTTGATTCCAGGCTCCAGAATTTATGTAGGTCTTGTTGAAGTTCTGTTTCCGCAGCTTCAACATTCAGAACCGTGACTGATTGGGTTTCCATTATTTTCATTTTGCTTATCTCCGAAGGACCTTGCACTACCCAACTTAAGGTCGTTTCGACGGCCATCAGTTGTGTTCTACCAGTAAGAAACTCCCAATAATAATCGGAGCCAACTAGTATTCCTATCGCATCTTTGGCTCTCGTCTTGGTCATGTCGTCCGCTACTCGTAGCTGCAGTTGTTCCATTTTTTCTTTGATGTTCTGATTGGGAGACGGAAGCTTGCTGTGCGAAATCACGTCAACCTGCAGAGCTTCGACTACTGTTTCTGTTTGCTTGTCTCGGGTGCTATAGTCACTTGAACTACGTCCATGTACTTGATTTTTGCGTCTCTCCGAATGAACCGATTGTTAGCCTTTCCTGTCTTTTACTTCCCCCCCCAAAATAAACGAAGGTAGAGGTTTGCTCCAGTCAATTCAATTTTGGCGCGTCCCATTACTGTGAGAAGTGTCGCCCATATATACATCTCGTTCAAGCGTTTAAACTTATGAGGCCGGAAGGCTGGATCGAAGTATGGACAGCTGACAGACAAAGAGAAACCAAAATTGTCGGGTTTAAGTAGCCTAAGCAAGACTTTTTTTAAAATATCACACATGTCTTCATTGCGAGCAACGCAAGTTCCCAAGGAGTTCGTAAATACAGCCAATTATACTACCTTTTTACTAGCCTTTTTGTTCATAGTTAAGGCCATAGGAGGTGTTTCAAACGGCCGTGTCGCACAGGTATAACCCACAAACACTACGTGATCCAGCTGGAAGGGAAATCGTCCGCCTAAACTACAAGTGACTCGAGCAGGCACAGCCAAGCTTCCGGTTCGGTTTTCCACCAACCTCTAACCCATACACGCAACAGTGGTACCGTCCGGGGGTGGTAAGACCATGTGCCACTGATAAACCCGACTACCACGCCTGTTTTTTTCACTTGTGCGTTCCCGCTGTCCATTGATATTGTCGTTTCTCACCATCATCTTGCTTGCTGTTAGCGAAGTTCAAATCAGCCACCTTTGCCAATTACTTCTAGTAGTTTGGTTTAATTTAGGCCTTACACCAGGTTACTCACGGCCTTGTGACCTCCTACTCGGCATAAGCATGCGAAGGTGTGAACTTGCATACTAACATCTAGCTGCATCCCACGGATGCTTTTTTTATGTATCGTTTCATTTCAGCGGCCGCCAGCCCACAGCCAGCCTTTGAGCCTTGTACCTAAGCGTCGACGGCTGGATTTAACCACACCAGAAGAGAATCGATCGTAATTTGCCTCGCATTATGTCGGCTGTGGATGGCCACGAACGCGTAACCGAGCGTGGTGCATGGGTTAGGAAATGACCCCGCAATGGCTTAGGCTCAGCGCTCTAAACAAATAACAAAACAGCCTATCACGCGTTATTCACCGTGGCTTACGCAGATACATAAACTGTACCGGCTAAGTAAAAAAACTCCCTCACCTCCCCGAAGGGGATCGTGCGGAAATGCGAATGCATTGGGAGCTCGGGTGCCCTCACACGCCCGAGCGCGCTCCTCCTCTCCCCTTGCCCTCTGCTACTCCCACCCGAGCTACCACCCGCTAAGAAATGCATTCGCATTTAAAAAGACTGTAGCGGCGCGGGTCCGCCGCGCCGAGACGACGACGACGACGACGAAGGCAGAAACTACGAGGCGCGCGCTCACGTGCGCTCACGCTGGAGGAAAGACGACGACGACGAAGGCAGAACTACGAGGCGCGCGCTCACGTGCGCTAGCGCTGGACGAATGCAGGCGCACGCCGACGGAGCACGACAACCCCCGACTAAGAAATGCATTCGCATTTAAAAAGAAGCAGCTAGGGACGCTTGTTTGTAATTGCCCGACTGCCTTCAGTGGAGATGTTTCCGTACATGTTTCCCGTGTATCTACAATATGCAAATGTCGCCAGCAGCACACGTGTCGCCAACAGCGTCAAGGTTATTCGGAGCCCACGGTGTAGGTCACTTCCTCGATTGGTCAGTACTCTCAAAACAATCATTGTCATCACCCATGTTGCTTTCCCTCATGAAGAAGGCGATCCTGACGTAGCCACTCGCGAGTGCCATTCAATGATGACGAAAGTTGGGGGAAACCAGTTTAAAAAATAGAGCTGCGGTTAAAACACAAAAACGTGACAAATGCTCCAAAAGCCTGTCCAAGCTTGAGGGCTCCCTAACTCAGCTGCTGCGCCATCTACTTGTTGGAAGAAGAAGCACTGAAGCAGCTCGTGAATTGTTTTACATACACAGTCCAGGCTCCTCATGAAAGCTTCAATAAACATGTCGCCAAGTATTTTAAGTAAACGGCATGCGACTTCCTCCTCGACTCTGTCACTTCATTAGGCAAAGACTGATAGTCTTTTCCAAATGGCCTAACGGGCGGAACCACTACTTTATGTCGACGCCGCGCGGAACTGGGCTTTATAGGTACTTTAATCCCAACAAAATGGTGCAAAAAGAGAACAGATTCCTGGGTCTACTGAAGGGGTCATGACCACAGCCTATAGCATTATATTTTATTCAAAAGATTTAGTTTTTATAGCACCATCAGTACTTCACTTTAGAAGCAAACGATAATTTATTAAAGGAAAAAGATAGTAATTTAAGGAAAAGATTTAGGGGAAATGATCGCTCGTGTCGTGACGTCCGCATTAATATATTAGTTGTAGGTACACAAAACAAAGAATTAGTATTTTGGCTCCACCTAGAATTGGAAAGCTCGAATTCAAACGGAACCTGAAAACCCTTAACAGGATATAAGAAACATGGTCACCATGGGACTTCCTATATGAAGAAGGTGCAGGGAGGTCGTTCGGCGTTAGAGCCGTGGAATGGCTGTTTTTGGGTCCTTCGCTCAGCGATCGCTCAGTTTAGGTCAGATTGAATCGGTCTGTGCCGCATTTTGTTGTGGTTTATAGTAATCGTTTTGTGAAACATAGGATTTTACTCGACATACAGGGTCACGTACGTACGAGGCAGTGTCCCATATGCCAGTTGGCCGGTACAGTGTCAGAACGACCTACAAAGCAAACGCAAGGCTTTCGCAGCGCCGGCTGGCGGTAGCACTGTATCGGCGCAGAAGCTTGCATATTTACGCGTTCATCCTTCTCTTGTTTACCTCACCTTTCTTACAGCTGTAAACAGAAGAAGCACTACATTTCAAGCACTGGTTGCTCGTTTTTCAACTTGGAATTTCTGTTTAGTTGCCTTCAATTCTGTGAGACTCTTTCAATCGCCAAGAGCGCCATACCATGTCATATCCCTGTGGTGGTATTGTAGCTCGTAGGTCGCGCGCCTATTCGATTTCTTCCCAATTTGATAACTTTACCAGGAAGGTTTGCGTCAAATTGGTATCAGTGGTGTTCTAACTAGGCAATCTTTTTAATGAACCAAACTTTTACTTCGTGTTCATTGCTTCTTTATGTCTGCTTATGCGCCTCGTGGCAACCATGTGTAGACTTCCGAGCCGCTGTGCTCGGTGCGGTGGCAGTCACGAAAGTTCTGCGTGTGACGCTGATAATCTTCGGTGCCCCAACTGTGGGAACAGTCACGAGTCGACGTTTGCCCGCTGTCCGGTCCTTCGGAAAGAGAAGGCCATACACAAGCTTAAGGGGGACAAAAACATTGACTACAAGTCAGCGAAGGCGACCCTGCATGATCAGCGGGGAAAGGGTGCTGCCTGGAAAAAGTCCTCTTCAGGAACCCAGAAGGCCGCCAAAAGGCCACCGCCAGCCTCCAACACTTCAGATGCAAGCTTCGGCGATGACTTCCCGCCCCTGCCTGCTTGCGGAACCGTGAAACCTGCGGCGCCCACTACAGCGACACCCATGCCGTCATCCGAGTCAACACCCATGGAGACGTCGGAGTCGCTTCCTCCACCTGCAGCCGCGTCCTCAAGCGAGACCGCGCCTGCAGCTGCGTCGTCGATTGTGACAGCGACAGCGGAGTCTTCCGGACAGCAGGCAAACCAGAAGAGGCCCAGGCGCCGTGTCCACCAAAACTCTGGCAACATTTTTACGCTCATCGTTTCAGTTGTGGAGGCCATTCGAGTTTTCCTGGCTCCGCTTTCATCTCCGGTGGCCAAGGGCATAGGCACAATCATTGACCTTGTATTGCCTCTCCTCACGCAATGGCGATAGGAGCTGTGACACCAAAAACTCTGGAAATACGGAACAAGGCCACTGTGTTTCAATGGAACGCATGCGGTCTTCGGAGCCGCCTTCCGGACTTCCGACGGTTCATACAGCAGCACCGCTTTCCAATTATCGCAATATCAGAGACGCGGTTACGCGCAAACATTCGGCTCTCTGGCTACACTGTTTTGCAGTCTAGAACAGGTGAGGCTCTTTCAAGAGTTCTGCTCGCGATCAGGAACGACCTGACGTACATGGAGCATACCTTGCCTCCAGACGACACAAACGAGTACGTCACAGCGACTATTAAAAGTTCTGCGCAGCAGTTTACCCTTATCGCGGCATACATTCCACCTGATGCTGCATTTAACGTGGATAGGCTCCAGCACATTGTACGCACGACACCGGCACCGCACGTGCTAACTGGAGATTTTAACGCACACCATCCCTCCTGGGGCAGCATTAAGACCACAATTAGAGGCAGGCGCCTCTTCGATGCGGCTTGCCGTAACGGCTTGGCTGTCATTAATACCGGCGAACCCACGTTCAGCCGAGGCGCAGTATCGAGCACACTAGATGTCACCATGGTCTCCCTCGGACTGTCACGTAGGGCCCAGTGGTACGTCGACATCGAGTCACATGGGAGCGATCACCTGCCTACATATATCTTGCTGGATGGTCTCTGTGGAGGGCCCCTTTAATCAAGAAATTGCGCTTTTCCCCCATATTTAGAGCTTGTCGCACTCATGCCTGTATTCTAAAAAGCGTGTTCGCACCAGGGCAATGGTCAGCTATTTCTGGCCTGTGCACATTGCCCGCAAGCAGCCGGTGCTTGTGGCAACCGCATGTCAACGAGAACTCGCTGGCGCGTCAGTGTCAGTCTGCGCGCGTTCTGCGAACTCGCTCGTGGAGCAGGGCACGTTAGTGCCCAAAAATACTGAACTCACCAAAGAAAACATAGGCCGAACACGAAAAAATCAACTTACAAAACAACCTGATGCACCCTCTGGGATTCGAACTTGCGACTTGCAAAATAACATACCTAGCCCGCCAGACTACTTGGCACGGGCCAGAGCTACCCATCAATAATATATAAGGTATTGTCACGGCGCGACACTTGATGAAGGCCAGCACGAGAGAGGAAAAGAGGGTGTGTTTCGGAAAACTTGTGCCTCATGCCTGGTAGCAGTCACACCAAGAACACGCGCTCACGAAGGGGCACGTTCTCGTCTTCTTCGCGGCTTAGGAGGTCATGATCATGCTTGTGATTTCCATGATGAGGATGAGGATGGTGGAGACACGCCAGAACGGCGCACACCGGCTCCGGACGATTGGCGTCTGCGCTCTGTCGCTGGTTACACACGTAACAGTATATAATGAGTAACCAATTTACACTTTCATTAAGTTTAAGCATTTCAAGCAGCTTAGGTAGCTATTTGTTGCACAGCGCTCTTGGAGTAAGCGTCCCCCGAATTTCCACAATATCTCACGTCTAGCAATTCGATTACTTAGACGGAAAAGCGTTCGCAGATGTGTGGTCGTGCTGCTGACCGCTGTGCTTGTTCACCCAGCGCAAAAAAGTGTTTCCTGCTCCCTAGTTTTGCGCTGTACGGTAAACGTGTCAGTTGATTTTCTTTCCTTAGTACCTATATTGCTTCTTTCTCCCGTTCAAGTGGCCTTAGATTTTTCTACTAGCGTACCAGTCAACGAAGCGTCGCATGTGCGCTTGTACAGCGCTTGCGTGGAGCGCATCGGACTCAGAGCTTGATACAGTGTTCAAACTAACAAAGTAAAAAAAGGCACATTCTTCCATTCACAAACGTGTTGTGGCTTAGTTTCAACTGAACGGACGAATGGCGACGACCCGTCGGCGGCCGGTGGACTAAACGCTGTGCCGACTGACCCTGTCGGAGAGCGGCCACCAGTCAAGCCAAGTAACCTCCTCCTGACGTCACACGAAAACGGCACAGAAAATGGGCGAGGATGCAGAGAGGAGGGCATAATTTTCGAATTCATTTTTCTACTAAATAAATTCAAGTAAACGCACTCTGAGTTGACGAAACATGACCTATGGACTCCGGACTACAATTTGCGCTGGTAATCCCGCAATACTTACAAATCACTTAAGTGTCCCTTTAAGGGGCAAAACTTCCAACTTAGAAAAAGAACGAGAGGAAGGGGTGAGCGGCAGTGTGTATCGCAGAAAAGTAAGACCAACGACTTTGTGCAATGCGGTTATATCACTATTTTTCGGTAAATGCGGAGATAAAAAACCTTGCGGCGGCGATTAGTTTCATAATACTATTTGTATATAAACAGAAACATTTGACATCACGTTTCAGAGTCGCTCGCACGATCTGTCTAATGTCCTTGCCACGGTGAGTGACGGGGACGAGTGACTGCTTATCACCATCGCGTCGACTGCTAAAATTGCTCCATGTGGTTACCGCTTTACACCTAAATGTATTGCGTTGTCCAATACACAAGTGCGGTTATGTGTTACTCCGTGGATATGCGGTGCTGCGTGGATCCCATATGCGCGATTAAATAATGGTTTAGAAGCGTTGATAGCAACATGCATTGTCCTCACAGCGGTTGTGTAGTCTTCGTAGTTCTGCACGGGCCCCATGAAGAGCGGGGGTAGGTACATGACGTAGTCCAGTGTCTTCAGGTAGTGGGGCATCCGACGGTGTCGCTTATTGTCACCGGTGCTGGCCTGGCTCCAGATGGACTCTAGAGAGAAGCTGCAGCAGCGAAGCACCGTCCAAAAGAAGGCCACCACGGTCACGAAGTAGGCCGGGCCGCCGTATCGTTCAAGCACAATCTGCGTGAAGAGAACGTCGAAGACCTTATGGGTTGTTGGATTAATTAATTAGTTAAAACAGCTATATATTTAATTAACACGTTCACTATTTCATTCGTTTATTATTTTATTCATATGCTTCTTGAAGGGACCATTGTACGCAATAAGCTGATTTCTGAAGTTCTTTATACTTCTCTCATGTAATAAAGGGGCAAATGAAACTTTACCTTCCCCTTAAAATTGAATTGTGGGAGTGAATGTTGCACGTACGGTTGATTTCTACACAGAGAGACAGAGAGAGAAAGAGAGAGCGAAATAAATGGTATCAAGAGAACATTATAATCGAAAGCAACCAGCCTTGCAAAGGCTGGTTGGTTGCACTTATAACAACATCTACACGCGCGGCAACCACTGAATCGTGCCAGCTCCTCCGAACACCTTTCTTCCCGTATTGTTCTATTGCAAAGCAGTGGAGAGTTGTAGTAGCTGGAACATAACGGTCGCTTTTTGGCTACAACGGTGGCTGCTATATTCTAATAGGGGATCACTACGACTTTTGGTTTCGCAAAATTGTCTTCCTGGCGGCTTTTGTTGTGGAACTGCATATGTTACACCGTTCTACTTACGGTTGACAGTGTTCTCGAAAAGTATAGCCCACTAGATTGACCATTTGGAACACTGGTCTAATTTATATAAAATTTAACCCATTTCCACCTTGTGTGAAATCTGGTGAAACTGCGGAGCTGTGGTTCTTCTTGTTCGGCTGGAACGTCAACGGGTGACCGCCAGAGAACACCAGCGCCGTCGCTATGCATACTCTACGGTTCGCGCATAGGAATCGGCAGCTAAAAGTCAGCGGCGGTCGGCTCCTTCCCAAATAGAGAGGGAGAGGAACTCGGCACTGCGAGACCACTGCGCCCTGTACCGGTCGGTCTGAGAACCGCCTGGCCGGCGGTTCTTGGACCCACCCATAGAGGCTACCGACAAGTCTGGGAACGTGCGTTCCGCACGACATTCAGCAGACGTGCGAAAGATTGATTGATTGATTGTAGGGTTTAACGCGCCGACGCAACGCAGGCGATGAGGCGCGCCGTAATGGAGGGCTCCGGATTAATTTTGACCACCTGGGATATTTAACGTGCGCCAAAATCTCGTACACACGGGCGATTTTGCTTTTCGCCTCCATCAGAAAAGCGGCCGCCGCGGCCGGGAATCGAACCCGTGACCTCGTGCTCAGCAGCGCAACGCCTTAGCCACTGAGCCACCGCGGCGGGTCATGACGTGCGAAAAGGCTCGCTCTACAACAGCTACGTTCTTTAAACTTAGGTTGGTGAGTACGTACCAAAATGAACTTTGCGACCCTTCTTTAATTTTTATAGAGTTCTTATAAAGGTTAAATGAACTCATTTGAAACTCGTGCCCTAACACATCAACTACAAAAGGTCTCTATAAAATTTTAAAAGTTATCTTTTGATACAGGTTCACTCTATTCTGACTCAGTAGTGATTATATCGGCATTGTACCGAACTGGATCAATAAAAGTTCTATTTATAACTCTATAACAGCCGTTCTTATTTTCATGTAGTTTAAGTTACATAAAGTGTCCCCTTATGGGTTCAACACAAATGCCATAAAACTTTGAAAAGACCTTTTTATATGAGTTCATTCTTCTGAGACTCATAAAGGTAGTACTACTATCATTTTACCATAGTGGTTCAATAAACGTTTTTGTCCTTTTACTGATTTCTTGATGACTCAATGTGACGAGGCCAAAACGCGACGGTGACTAGCTTAAAAAAATTATTGCCTATGAACTGGGACGTCTCGATAGAAACTTTCTTATGTCCAGACCAGGGTTGCTATTCCAGAAGGCCCGAGTAGCGTACGGTTTCAACGCACGGACGATGGTCACAAAGAAGCAGCTTTTGCTTCCTTTTCGGCTTCGTTAAACAGTAAAGCCCACTTATATTGAACAGAGCGAGGATTGTAAAATAGTTCGATATAGCAAAATGTCGATATAGAAAGTGAAGCAAAAAAAACTTATATGAGAGCAATCTTGCCGACGGAGTCACGAGCTAACGTTGAGCTAGCTCTTACCACCCTGCAGTTCACTATTGATACGACACTTTCTCGGAAAGAAAACAATAATATATCGGGGCGGAAGAACTGCGTGAATGTAGCGTGCTTCTTGGAGCGCAACGCCTTGCTGGTGACTGCTTGCTTCACGGTATCTAAACAGTCGACAAGCACAAGATCGCTGCCCTCAATGGCACTGAAGTATGGCCGTAGCAGGGTCACGGCAGCGACGGCTTCGCTCGTGTTCGGAAGCGGTACGGAGTCCTCGGCGTCTTCGACAGAGCGGAGACAAGCATGGATACAAGCGAATAACGGCGAACCCAGCGAATAGAGCAAGTGCGCGCAGCGAGTGGCGCGGACTTGAAGTTCGGTGACACCGCAGCCCGCAGCGCCCAATGTGGCGCTTTCGGCTCCAACGGCATGCATGCGCGGATCTCGTCCCTCTGCAACGGCCGGTTTGGACGCGCCCGAACTCCGACACCCGCGCCACCTCTGCGCGCCGATGTATTGCGCGAAAGCCTGCCGCATGCCAGAGAAGATCGAAAAATCCCGCGCGGGAGAGTTCGATATATCCATTGTGAGCAAAATCGCGTTCGATATCAAAAAGTTTTAAATGCATGTAATTTTTACCAGAATTATACAAGGGTTGATATAGGCAATAATTTGAAATATCCGTGTTCGATTTAGGCCGGCTTTACTGTAGCCACATTCAGCTGTACCAAATTTGTGTATGCATGTACCTAATTTTTCCAATTGACTAGAACCATAAATTTTGCACATAAAACTGTCGACGTCCCGCCGGAAAGAATCGCAGCGAGACTAACAAAACTTCATATCTATGCCGCGCCCATTTTTCTTGGTATTTTGAGTAACCTCTAGCCTAAATTATATTCTAGTTCAATTCAAGCGTTTAGAATATGCTTACCCAACTGGCCTTAAACTACCTAGCTGGACGTGTCAACGCCTGCTGTCGGCCGACTCACCCGAAAGATGTCAAACTCGAAGATGTTATAGTGGGCCACCAGGGCAACGCCCACAATGTAGACGACCAGGGGAACGCCCACCAAGACCAGTCCGTAGAAGAGGGCGTGCTCGAGCAGGAAGAATACGGGGACCAGTGGCCCCAACTTCAACGCCAGGAACAGCAGAGAGCTGACTACGTGGAAGTACGGCACCAGCTGCGAACCATGTGAAACATGCCATTGGAAGTTAGAGGAGCACCGTCATAGGGTTTCATCCTTATACATACCAGAATCAAACCTGGCTCTGTAACTGCGTGCAGTCGTAAGCGCTGCCATACCAGCTAGCAGCGTTCTTCTGCTAGTTGGCTCGGCTAGCCAAATGGCTTCTTTTCGCTTTCGTAGCCAAAATCAACAATAAGGGTCACACCTTCTTTTGTTCGTTTTTCATGAACCTTCTAAATAATTCCTAACAAATAAATCTTCCGAAACTCCACGTTTTTTTTCCGGGAGTGTACACGGTTTGCTCGGCGCCAAGTCACCAGGCGCTGTGTCGGCGACGCGTCGGCGCAGTGACGTCATAGCTAGGCGAGGCTTAGCTCTGCCTACGCAGCTGTGCGAAGTTATGCGAGGCTCGGCGCGGTGTTCGTGCCGGACGGCCTGTGCCGGAGCAGTTTTCTTTCCTAATATTTTTTTTTTTGCTGACGCCACCGGATAAAGCTCAAGCTTAAACAGCTCCGCTGTTGACACGTGCCATTTACGGAACTAAAGGGTACCCATCAGTATTTCATTTCATAAATTTTTGACCGTATCAATCATATCTGAATAACACTTTCGTTCTTTGTTTTTAAATTATTGGTGTCGTAAACCCAAACCGCAACAAAAAGACCAAGCATGTTGTTATTTGGGAATATGAACGCCTGCTTTTATGCATTCGTTTTGTTTTCTTTTGTAAGAGAATGGAAGGATTGAAAGGTGAAGTATTCTTGTAACTTCACCTGCGGAGATACGCAACCTGAGGCGGAACGCGAAAGCCAAAGTTCCACGTCGAGGTTCTTCACTTTGTAGAATATCATACCATGCAATTTTCTATCGTCGCGATATAGGTTTTTATCCCGTAGGTGGCAAAATGATGTGTTTTTCAGTGTCCATTCTCTTTCTCAGCGCCACGCCTCATATACTGGGCATCGCGTTTCGTCCTAGCTGCATGCGTAGATGCGATTCTTGGATGACAAATGTACAATACTAATTCAGTGATGTTAATTAGCCGCGCCTTTTCCTGAGGTGCCAGGCCACCCAGACCCCACACACGACGATGATACCTCATGCGCCAATGGTGTGGCGACTGGAAGATCGAATGCAGCAACCTTTGGAGCAGGCGCACACTGGCCCATACTCTTGTGGCGTTGCGTGGCGTTCTCTAAGGCGCCTAGCATTCACGCTTCCCATCGCCGGCGCAATTCGATAGCTTGTTCGCAAACAGAGATCCATCTGACCGCGCTTCCCCCCTCGCGTGTGACACGACGTTCGGGGAACGAGACTGCAATAAGCTGTCTCGCACATCTTCCCTTGAGCTCCTTACGACGCTTTTGACCTGGCAGCATCAGCGGCTTCCCACTCCATGGTGTCGATGGACGCATGGGAGCCGAAGTACAAGGCCACCAGCAGCGGCACGATGGGGATCGGGAATCCTGCAGTTTATATGGAAAAAAGCGCACGTGACAAATTGCTTGAGTAAAAAAAAATTGGTGCTTTCAGATACAGAATATACTCAGCTCTGGGAGAGTTATTTCTGTTCAAAACAAGCATGAACGCGCTAATTGTTGCCGTAACGCCGCTTAACGACGTCATTATCATTTACGGAATGCTTCTGTGGAGTGAGCTTTCTTCGCCACCCTCAAAAGGACACGAAGGAAAACAAACTACGGGCGCCAATGTATTTACTGCAATAGATTTTCTCATCTTTCAGTAAGAATTAGGGGACAAAGGCTCTTTCTCTGATCATACGACATTGTGAACACATTTGCAATATGCCTGAAAAAGATTTAGCGGATGTTATCTAGATGTTTACTTACTGATAAAGGAAGTGCACCCAACACAGCATCAGCAAGAACGAGCAGCTTATCGCTTCACGGTTTAGCATTTAAATTGTTCATGCTCAAATCACTTGATAATAACATCACGTGCCGCACCTCTCAAGATTTCCATCGTCAGTGTATCTTTGCTTCGAGTCATTCTTGTCCCCCATTAAACCCTGAAATACCAAATTTCAAAATATATGGGGTGATTTCATTTTTTTCTGTATCACAGCCTTTGTTTTTTTCTTTGTGATAACAGCAAGGACCCCGCTTGGCTCAGTTTATTCTTGTCCTGAACGAGTAATTGCAGCAACTAGCCTGAATCACTGCACCAAAAAATTTCATTATCTTATCTCTGGCTGCAATGTTTCCTATTTCCTCCTATGCCTAGCCTCATCTGGCAAAATTTTGTAACCACAACATTTAAACACGCGTAGAAACACTTTAGAGAAAAGGCGCCCCTTCGAAATCGTTCTAATAAAACTCTGCATTATCTTCTGATATATGGTTCCCATGATTTCTGTACGCGCTCTGTCCTTAAAACCAGTAATTCGTTTTCTCCATTCCAGCGATGTTTTGATTTACGTTCTTTACCCAAATAATATATTTAAGGAGCCGGACGAAATTGATAAAACCGTTCCCATGTAAGATATCTTCCCACTCGTTTGTGATTGGTCAGTGTCTTGGTCATCATCCATCTTAATCTAGGCAATCCAACATCACATAGGTGTCGGCCAGCCACACATGACTCTTCTGATGTCTTGGTAGCAAAAAAGCGTAGTGAATATGGGCCCAAAGTTCCACAGCGCCAAATGCTTTCCACAGCGAATATTTGTCCAGGAAGCACCCTAGCAGCTTTCAATGACGTACTAGCTTTACCATGCACATGTCGCCCCGGCTCGCAATCACACACGGGAAGTGTCAGTGTGATGCTCACCTAAGATGACCTTCCTCCAGAAGATCGCCATCACTTCCATGCCGGTGAGATAAAACATACAGGAAAAGATGGTGAGCAAGTAGTGCGGTGATCCAAGGACGGCTTTGATGATCCTCGTCCGTTCGCTGTTCAGGTACTCGGCCTGCGATAATATGCCCGCACTGCATTATTGCTGTTGTTTCTAGTCTTCTCATAGCAGCAGTACCAGTAGTAACCGTCAGAGCAGCAATAATAGTAGTACCAGTAGTAGTAGCTGTTTTTGAAGTAGTAGCAGTAGGACTATATCAAGAGTATTCATGCTTCGCTACTGCTGCGCTAGAACACCTACAGTGTTCGTGAGCGTATACAAATACAACAACGTGAAATATGTGGTGAGGTGGCATATCATCGGTTTATGGCAGTGGTAATGCGAGTGAGTGAATAAATTTTAGGTATTGAGCCTCAGGGCGTTGTCACTGACAACATTTTCGTTGCCAGTAGTAGACTTGCAATTATTGCAACATCATCTTTAGCAGCAGCTACTACCGCCACCTACATTGCTCCTTTGGTACCGCAATTACAGTTAATAGCATCTCCTTCTGCAGCTACAACTGCTACAGCTACCTCCGTTGCAACTATGCTTCCAACACCACAGTTACTAACTTCTGCAGCTGATAAAACTGTGGAGTTTCAGTCCCAAGGCTTCAACAGCAGATACAGACGCCCAGATACCTGTCCCTTCTACAAAAAACCGCATCCTGTAACGACGGGTTGATGAACAAGCCCTTACTACTACTGCTGTGGTTGAAGCTGCGAATAACCTAACAGTATATTATATACCCGATGCGTTCCCAGCTGTTGGGTTTACCCTGAAGTTGCGTTGTGAAAGATCCACCCTACTGGAACTTTTTTTCGTTCTATATATTGTTTGAGCGTAACGCTTTTGGTGGTGATACGTTTTTATCTCGCACACTCCTGAGAAACGTGCAAATTGAGTTACGCCATGTCTATTTGTAACTTTACTCTTAGGGCATGAAGGCACTTTTTTCCTATTATCCTTAATTGAGATACCTTCCTTACTCCAATCATTGTTTCTCCTACACAAACAATATTTCAACCGAATTATGCGCATACAAATTTGCAACGCGTGCTCATGTGCGCTTACCTCAAAATTTTTGACCGGCTCCAGCTTTCTGATCATCGCCACGACCACCTCAACAGAGACGCCCACGAAGCTCAGAAAAGCCCATAAGCTGACAGCGATGGTCATGCCATGCCACACCCAGACGAAGAGGAAGGCCAGAGCGATTCCAGCCAGGCGCCACTGGTATTTCCGCTCCGTGCCTGTTAGGGGCAGGTAGACGTACCTGCGTGGAAGGTACGGTGGTGGTTCAGCAATTGCGGCTACAATGAAGCCAACCGGAGAGCTCATGAAAATTTTTAATGCTGTTAAGACGAAAGTCTCGAGGGGGACATTTTGGCGTTAACCGTCACCGCACTGATTCTAAAAAATTTGCTAAATTTCTGAGAAATTCCTGCTATACCTATACATTGCCTATATGTTCAGTGTATATTATACGACGCTTCCCTCGATTTTGAGTCGTTGTATGTAGCCAGAATTGCCTATGAGTATCAGCTTGGGTTACTTTCACCGTTGGACAAAGGTTCGATTCCCAGCCGCGGCGGACGCTTTTCTGATGGAGGCGAAAAGAGAAAATGCCCGTGTTTCAAAATGAATCCGGAGCCCTCAACTACGACGCGCCTCATCGTGTGTGAAGCGTCAGGTCGTTAGGTCTCAAAATCACCATAATTTCGCTGTTTTTATTTCACGTCCGGCTATGACGCGCTGTCATGGTCGGGGGGGTTAAGTTGCCCCAAATGCTGAGTAACATTTTGTTGGACTAAACGTACACACGTTTCGTCGTTGTCAGAGCTTTTCTTCCACGTTTAACGATATCTTGTGCGCTGAAAATAGGTTAGTAGTGCTTGCATTTCTCTCTACTGTTTATCTTCCCTTTTTTGTGACTTTACAGAGTACGGCACAAAGCGCTGAGAGCTAGCCGCTTCTCATTGGCTTACACTTTGTGACGATATTTGGAATAATCAGAAATAGTCTAACTGAAGTTATGCTCGGTATTAATGGTGCCAAGCAATAAGGCCAGCCACCAAGCTCCTCCTCTGCAAGCGTCCCTATGCGGGTGAACGCAGGAATCTACTGAAGCGATTCATTCACCGAAGCTATCCTGGAAGCCACAGCCGCCCTTACAGCAGGGGAAACATTACATGCGCACGACACGAACGAAGTGCCGGCCATCTCCATTCGAGCCAATTGGGCTTAAAATAGCTAAATTTTGCTACTGGCTGCTTACATAAGTGTGCGTTGGCGGTGAATGGTTACAGTAGGCTCTTGCGTTCACCCGCATGTATACATCTCTTGACTGCGCTTCTGCGTACGGCGAAACATTTTGATAAAATCGAAGCGGAAACAAGGCCTACCGCCTTGGTTGAGGCATTCGGTTTTATGACTTTCATTTCTGACTAAATCATTTATAAGCAACTAAATAAGCTGGTTTAGAGATCCACGGGGGCTTCTATTCAAATAAAGAACTATATCATGGAGATTGTGCGGCGATTTATTCACATAAGTTATAATCTTCAGATGTGCCCAACGACAAACCTAAATAAAGCACAGGGCTCAAGAACAGCAGAAGGAGAATCATTAGCATTGTAATTCTCCACAGTATTTTGGAGCTTGTTTATGCATCATATGTCATGGGCAAGTGTTGCCACGAGCTAATAGGAATAATTTTCATTTGCTTACGTCTGTCTTGCGTTTGTGGTTCCACTTTCATTAAAGATTGAGCCAATATTACATTAAATCTTTTCTTCCACTCCCTTCATTTCGATTAATTTCATCATCGGTGCATTGCGTTTTAGGGAGCGCATATTATATAAATGTCATACTTTTTGATCCACAGGTGAAGGCCGTGGTCGAAGTACCTGAGAAAGGGGAGAATAAAAATGCGTAATTGTTTCCAAGATTCAGTATCGGTACACGCAATTTTAGTTAATAAAGAGAGCGAAACGTGCGATGTATTGCCCTGCAACGCGAAAGATTGAGACGCGAGTCACAAAATGTCCGCATTGACATCCCTATCTAAAACTACGGTGCACAAGCAATGGTTACAAGAGCAGAACAGAATTAACGCTGTCTGCACGGGAGCACATCGAAAACACCCTCCGCGCAAAAATAACTAATACTGGAACTCGGAAAAACCTTCCCCTATTTTTTTTGTGAGCATTGATGGCGTTACACCCCCTGGCGCTCCCGCTATTCCATAGCGCGTCACCATCTCGCTATTCAAGCAGGTGCCTATAAGTTACGAATTTCAAATTCGGTAGTAGGTGGGTTCAAGCCGACCATTGTGTTCTTGAAAAAGCTGATAAAGGCTGTTACACACTCAACATGTGCACCTTTGTTACTATATGAGAACTGGTCTTTGCCGGCATCGTTTCCTTTTGCTTTTGCGATAGTTAAAGTAAAGCAAAATTTATTCCTCAGTTTTTGTTCCAGCACCCGAACTTTTGCATAATGGTAATCCTCAAGGGATATTTCGTCATGTAAATAAACAGAAACATGTCCGCACTTTACCACCGGCCCGGAAGGCAGTTATAGAATTGTTTATTAGTTATGGCTAAACAATAATGGCAAGGGAGAAAATAACGGCATGCTCCATACCAACCCGAAGTAATATTAGCGCCTAATTTGTTTAGAAGCTAATTATCTTTTTTCCGCAATAACTACAAACACGTGATGTCCGTGTCTGTGTTTGAAGTAAGCTCACAGCTGTGCTGTACTTTTCTTGCTGTCACAAAGTCAAGCATATTATCGCTTTTAAAATTTCTTTCTTTTCCTTCGCATCACATAGCCAAGCGTACAATCACGAATACAATTAGCTTGATTTTCGTTGCTGTAACAAAGCCTAGCGTAGCATCGCTTTAATATGCTTGAAGTTCGTATTTAAAGAGACTGAGGAAGGAAGGGTGGGGAGGGGGTGGAAGAGGGCTGGAAGTTTTTATACCAACTTTTCCGCGAGAAAGTGTCTGCAGTGCTTACCTCCAAAAGTGGGAGCAAAGGTGGCCCCTTCCAACGCACTTAGCAGGCGCAGGAAGTTCAAGGCACTCAATCCTGGCAAAGTTGCGGGACATTCCGTATTGGATCAGGTACTTCATGTAGAAGAAGATGTTCAGCATGATGCCGTAACCCAAAAGGCTCGTGAGGTCCAGTTTTTTCCACCATGTAAGGGGCGTTCGTCAGCGCGCCGCTGCACGGCGTTAAAAAGAATTATCGTCATCGCACTGAAAAATGATATAACACCATTCCAGTATAGAGTGCGCACCCAATTGTGCCTGGAAGACATCTTCTCCTCAGAGAAGTAGCTAGAGTAATTTTGTAGCCAAAACCATGCTTGGGACCCAATCTTGGCGATTGTTCACTGATGATTTTACTAGCAAAAACAAAACCATTTTTTCTTCTGCATAGTACGGCCACTGGGGAGGGGTTAAAGCGCTTATATTTTTATTCCAGCGATGTTTCAACTACCAGATAGTTACAAATTCTGAAGTTCGACTTCGGCTGTTGGTAAAGGGGTATTTATGCGTTTTTCACGTGACCACAGATAAAAACCGTGGAGGCCGGGGAAGCGTAGAATACAAACATTCCGTTAGTTACCCGCAAGAACCATGCTGTCGAACATTATGAGCCATGATTCTAACAAAAAATAAATTTACTTGGCACTTTCGATGTTTACAAACACCTCTGAGTCAAATTTGGAGTTTCTTACCTCGCCGCCTTGTGCGCGTTTCGTTCCTTCGTTCTGCTTCTTCGGTTTGTTTCTTCTTCGCCGTTATAGCAACAAAGCTGGTGTAAAGATCATTGCGGCAGCGAAGAAGAAGCAAATCGGCTTGGATCGTGGGACTTAAACTGCCGTGATGGTCGTGAAGGTTGCGTACAGCTTCGCTACCTTCAAGTCCTGCGCGTTAGTGGTAGCTCCCTTCATTTTTTTAATGCCTGTTTCTGCACTGAGGTGGCAACTGCAGCTCCCAGCTTTACAGAACCCTCTCAAACATATGCCTCGGCATAAGATTGACCCACAGTGCAATTCCAGGTTTATACGAGGACTATTTAAAAACTGAGGGTGTCCTGCACCGGTTAGGTCTAAATGGTTCATTCACTCGCGGCTTTTTATTTCAACTGTGGTAATCACGGCGGATCAGCATTTGGGCTTGGTGTGATTTATGAAGGCACACTAAGCACAAAAGCTCATCCGCCGTCCCTTGTACTACCGCCCGCAATATTCTACCGATCGACAAACAGCGGAAACAACACAACATTTGTGGCGACTGCAGAAGAAGAAACAGCCTTAAAACTTTGTCCCTTTCTCTCCCAATGCGCTATCATGCTGACGTGGAGCTAGTCACAAAGGCACTCTGGACTTTTTATCTAATTTAGGATTGGCTCACTGCTGAACGTGAGATCTATCAAATCTTTCTCTCGATACTGGAACTTTTTCTAGCGCTTTCTTATTATTTTGTTTTTTCATGCCTTCTCTTTGTTGTTTCCTAATTTTTCTCTTTTCTTTTCGCCTTCCTCTGTCCACCCCATCTGAAAAAAAAAGTCCCGCCGTTGGTGGGTCAACATGGTCAGTAGTTCATAAAAGGTATCTCTGTCTCTCTCGATTATTCGTTTGAAGTTGCCGCTAAAATTGGGATGATTGCTGTCGAGACAAAGCCAGTTTTTTAAGCAATGTTGTCCTTTTTTATTCGGGTCCCCTTTAAATCAATGGTGATATCTTTACTAGGCAGGCTATACCAGAAAAGCAAAACGCTAGTCGTGAGCGTAAATCGAGCATCGATTGTGCCACGGGTTTCTTAAGGACGGCAAGAAAAGATGAAAAACGCCATCAAGAACCAGTTACGAGCGTTCTGTTACAGCCCAGCGGACCGTCCACAGCCGGATCTCACGTGTAAAAAGACGTGCAGCATGAAGTCCATCAGTACAAAAGTGGACACTGGAGCGAAAAAAACCCTGCCACCAAGAACGTCAGCTCTTGCAGAGTGGGCATTGGCTTGGGGGGCCTCCATCTGCGCATGCAGCGATCACAGGTTGCCCGTTTACATCAAAAATGCGTAATTAGTGTCTGCCGATGCTTTCATAGGAAAGAAATCACAAGGCAGCAACATAAGCGCAGCAGATTTAAAAACTAATAGCATAAACTCAACACTGATTGCCTGTGCACGTGGCTGTTTTAAGCCCTAGTGGGGATAAAACAAAACAAATATCTCTAACCAAATGAGTATTCATTGAACCGCTTCCAACACAGCCAATGAAAAATTTAATGGAAGGGGAGACCAGATGAAATTTTGTTCTGAAAACCGTAAATCTGACCTTGTTATTATAGACGAGCTTCCGCTTCTCATCACTAAGACAATTCTGGTAGCGGGGAAAGAGCGAACTCAACAGTACCTGTTGGCATTTCCTTGTTGGCACATACCAATGTGATGATTGCAATAAAATTGTGCTTTAAACTGCGGCGGAAATTGAATTGGTAATAGCATTGCCACCTCTCCCCTTCTGTTTTGTTTAACTGCTGGACGATTTCATTCTTCTAAACTTTCTCAAATTGAATCCACATGCATGGATTAACCAATTGCTCGATTCGACTATACGACATTCGTTACAAATGTATTTTCACTACATCAATATGATTTAAATTGTTATTTCTCAACTGGAAAATAAGCTTGAGTTTTGACTTTGACAAACGCAGATTACTGACAATGTAACTTCGGCCTTAGCTGGTTGGCTGTTTTGTTATGTTCAGTTGCAGCAGGACCTTTAGAAAGCCGCTCTTAGGAAAGCTATCCATTGTACCAACCAGAGAAATATTGTCAAAAGCAAATCGGCTTCGGCCGTATTCTCACGGTTAACGCCCGTACAAAGCGTTGTTTAGCACATCAATTTGGGCAGGTGGCACTCTGTTTCCGTGTTGCCTTTTGCTAGCTAACAACAGAAACTGTATCCTTTGCCCCAGAGCTTTCGTCTAGCCACATAGAGTGCATTTGCAGGCAAAAACGGGAAGCGATGCTACGAGCGACGAGCGACGACCAAGTCTTCGCCGTGGAAGAAATAGCTTATCCGCTTGGCTCGCCAGGAAAAATCGCTCGTCCCCCGATCGACTAGCCAATACGACCGCGGTTCAAGGTGGACTCACGTGATCACATTTCTGTGGGATTTGCTACTTTCATGATCCACGGCCCTAAAAAGCACCGTGCATCGATACGAAAAGCTTTACAAATATATATATCGATGTTCACAACGGCCTAGTTTGCTTACTTTCGAGATATGTCACTTGTGTACTAAAATTAAAAAATAAAACTATTGCTTGCTAGACAGCTCACGTCATCTAGGAAAAAGTGGAAAAACCAAAATGCCTTCCTTGTTCATGTCTTATCACAGAAAGTGATATATTTCTGAAAGAAGCAAACTAGGCCGCTGTGAAGATTCATATGCATTTGTAAAACCTTTCTCATCGACGCACGGTGCTTTTTAAGCCCGTGGGTAATGACTTAGTAAATCCCCTAGGAATATGATCAGGTGAGGCCCCCTTAAAGTGACACTGAAGTGAATTTGTCAAGCTCCCGTTTTTGCTTGCACTGCGTAGACTGCCTCAAATTAACACAGGTTTTATAGTTTATCTGGTTGATAAGACGGTAATTGTTTTATACTACCCGAAAGAAGAAAAACTACAATGCGCGGTCTGCGCCGACCGCACCAACTAAACGCTGTGACGTCGGGAGGAGGTGCAACCTGTGATTGGACGGATTTTCAAGGTTAGCATTCAAACAAATTTCGGTTCGGTTTTGCAAAACAACATGCTTGACATCCAACGGCATCGTTGGATGGGCATTCTCGATATCTCAGTAATCGTGGTACCGTGCTGCTGTCATGTTGTCGGCTGTAAAATGCCTAAGATAAACCTCCCTGGACGGATTGTAATCGTAGCAATCACTAGCCGAGGCCTACGCAGTAGATGAACGCCCTCCGCATCACCGCCGACGCTCAAATTCCGTGCGCTTTTCCCCCATATTTAGAGCTTGTCGCACTCATGCCTGTATTCTAAAAAGCGTGTTCGCACCAGGGCAATGGTCAGCTAGTTTCTGGCCTGTGCACATTGCCCGCCAAGCAGTCCGGTGCTTGTGGCAACCGCATGTCAACGAGAACTCGCTGGCGCGTCAGTGTCAGTCTGCGCGCGTTCTGCGAACTCGCTCGTGGAGCAGGGCACGTTAGTGCCCAAAAATACTGAACTCACCAAAGAAAACATAGGCCGAACACGAAAAAATCAACTTACAAAACAACCTGATGCACCCTCTGGGATTCGAACTTGCGACTTGCAAATAACATACCTAGCCCGCCAGACTACTTGGCACGGGCCAGAGCTACCCATCAATAATTAATAAGGTATTGTCACGGCGCAACACTTGATGAAGGCCAGCACGAGAGAGGAAAAGAGGGTGTGTTTCGGAAACTTGTGCCTGATGCCTGGTAGCAGTTCACACCAAGAACACGCGCTCACGAAGGGGCACGTTCTCGTCTTCTTCGCGGCTTAGGAGGTCATGATCATGCTTGTGATTTCCATGATGAGGATGAGGATGGTGGAGAACACGCCAGAACGGCGCACACCGGCTCCGGACGATTGGGCGTCTGCGCTCTGTCGGCGGTTACACACGTAACAGTATATAATGAGTACCAGTTTACACTTTCATTAAGTTTAAGCATTTCAAGCAGCTTAGGTAGCTATTTGTTGCACAGCGCTCTTGGAGTAAGCGTCCCCGAATTTCCACAATATCTCACGTCTAGCAATTCCATTACTTAGACGGAAAAGCGTTCGCAGATGTGTGGTCGGTGCTGCTGACCGCTGTGCTTGTTCACCCAGCGCAAAAAAGGGTGCTTCCCTGCTCCCTATTTTGCGGTGTACGGTAAACGTGTCAGTTGATTTTCTTTCCTTAGTACCTATATTGACTTCCCTGACTCTTCTTCTCCCGCCTTCGAGTGCCTTAGATTTTTCTACTAGCGTACAGTCAACGAAGCGTCGCATGTGCGCTTGTACAGCGCTTGCGTGATCGCATCGGACTCAGAGCTTGATACGTGTTCAAACTAACAAGTAAAAAAGGCACATTCTTCCATTCACAAAACGTGTTTGTGGCTTAGTTTCAACTGAACGGACGAATGGCGACGACCCGTCGGCGGCCGGCGACTAAACGCTGTGCCGACTGACCCTGTCGGAGAGCGGCCACCAGTCAAGCCAAGTAACCTCCTCCTGACGTCACACGAAAACGGCACAGAAAATGGGCGAGGATGCAGAGAGGAGGGCATAATTTTCGAATTCATTTTTCTACTAAATAAATTCAAGTAAACGCACTCTGAGTTGACGAAACATGACCTATGGACTCCGGACTACAATTTGCGCTGGTAATCCCGCAATACTTACAAATCACTTAAGTGTCCCTTTAAGGGGCAAAACTTCCAACTTAGAAAAAGAACGAGAGGAAGGGGTGAGCGGCAGTGTGTATCGCAGAAAAGTAAGACCAACGACTTTGTGCAATGCGGTTATATCACTATTTTTCGGTAAATGCGGAGATAAAAAACCTTGCGGCGGCGATTAGTTTCATAATACTATTTGTATATAAACAGAAACATTTGACATCACGTTTCAGAGTCGCTCGCACGATCTGTCTAATGTCCTTGCCACGGTGAGTGACGGGGACGAGTGACTGCTTATCACCATCGCGTCGACTGCTAAAATTGCTCCATGTGGTTACCGCTTTACACCTAAATGTATTGCGTTGTCCAATACACAAGTGCGGTTATGTGTTACTCCGTGGATATGTGGTACTGCGTGGATCCCATATGCGCGATTAAATAATGGTTTAGAAGCGTTGATAGCAACATGCATTGTCCTCACAGCGGTTGTGTAGTCTTCGTAGTTCTGCACGGGCCCCATGAAGAGCGGGGGTAGGTACATGACGTAGTCCAGTGTCTTCAGGTAGTGGGGCATCCGACGGTGTCGCTTATTGTCACCGGTGCTGGCCTGGCTCCAGATGGACTCTAGAGAGAAGCTGCAGCAGCGAAGCACCGTCCAAAAGAAGGCCACCACGGTCACGAAGTAGGCCGGGCCGCCGTATCGTTCAAGCACAATCTGCGTGAAGAGAACGTCGAAGACCTTATGGGTTGTTGGATTAATTAATTAGTTAAAACAGCTATATATTTAATTAACACGTTCACTATTTCATTCGTTTATTATTTTATTCATATGCTTCTTGAAGGGACCATTGTACGCAATAAGCTGATTTCTGAAGTTCTTTATACTTCTCTCATGTAATAAAGGGGCAAATGAAACTTTACCTTCCCCTTAAAATTGAATTGTGGGAGTGAATGTTGCACGTACGGTTGATTTCTACACAGAGAGACAGAGAGAGGAAGAGAGAGCGAAATAAATGGTATCAAGAGAACATTATAATCGAAAGCAACCAGCCTTGCAAAGGCTGGTTGGTTGCACTTATAACAACATCTACACGCGCGGCAACCACTGAATCGTGCCAGCTCCTCCGAACACCTTCCTTCCCGTATTGTTCTATTGCAAAGCAGTGGAGAGTTGTAGTAGCTGGAACATAACGGTCGCTTTTTTGGCTACAACGGTGACTACTATATTCTAATGGGGGATCACTACGACTTTTGGTTTCGCAAAATTGTCTTCCTGGCGGCTTTTGTTGTGGAACTGCATATGTTACACCGTTCTACTTACGGTTGACAGTGTTCTCGAAAAGTATAGCCCACTAGATTGACCATTTGGAACACTGGTCTAATTTATATAAAATTTAACCCATTTCCACCTTGTGTGAAATCTGGTGAAACTGCGGAGCTGTGGTTCTTCTTGTTCGGCTGGAACGTCAACGGGTGACCGCCAGAGAACACCAGCGCCGTCGCTATGCATACTCTACGGTTCGCGCATAGGAATCGGCAGCTAAAAGTCAGCGGCGGTCGGCTCCTTCCCAAATAGAGAGGGAGAGGAACTCGGCACTGCGAGACCACTGCGCCCTGTACCGGTCGGTCTGAGAACCGCCTGGCCGGCGGTTCTTGGACCCACCCATAGAGGCTACCGACAAGTCTGGGAACGTGCGTTCCGCACGACATTCAGCAGACGTGCGAAAGATTGATTGATTGATTGTAGGGTTTAACGCGCCGACGCAACGCAGGCGATGAGGCGCGCCGTAATGGAGGGCTCCGGATTAATTTTGACCACCTGGGATATTTAACGTGCGCCAAAATCTCGTACACACGGGCGATTTTGCTTTTCGCCTCCATCAGAAAAGCGGCCGCCGCGGCCGGGAATCGAACCCGTGACCTCGTGCTCAGCAGCGCAACGCCTTAGCCACTGAGCCACCGCGGCGGGTCATGACGTGCGAAAAGGCTCGCTCTACAACAGCTACGTTCTTTAAACTTAGGTTGGTGAGTACGTACCAAAATGAACTTTGCGACCCTTCTTTAATTTTTATAGAGTTCTTATAAAGGTTAAATGAACTCATTTGAAACTCGTGCCCTAACACATCAACTACAAAAGGTCTCTATAAAATTTTAAAAGTTATCTTTTGATACAGGTTCACTCTATTCTGACTCAGTAGTGATTATATCGGCATTGTACCGAACTGGATCAATAAAAGTTCTATTTATAACTCTATAACAGCCGTTCTTATTTTCATGTAGTTTAAGTTACATAAAGTGTCCCCTTATGGGTTCAACACAAATGCCATAAAACTTTGAAAAGACCTTTTTATATGAGTTCATTCTTCTGAGACTCATAAAGGTAGTACTACTATCATTTTACCATAGTGGTTCAATAAACGTTTTTGTCCTTTTACTGATTTCTTGATG
The DNA here is from genome assembly GCA_013339765.2 of Haemaphysalis longicornis. Taxonomy (NCBI): domain Eukaryota; kingdom Metazoa; phylum Arthropoda; class Arachnida; order Ixodida; family Ixodidae; genus Haemaphysalis; species Haemaphysalis longicornis. The sequence continues at coordinate 114,772,545 of CM023452.1, read as the reverse complement.
ACTCAATGTGACGAGGCCAAAACGCGACGGTGACTAGCTTAAAAAAATTATTGCCTATGAACTGGGACGTCTCGATAGAAACTTTCTTATGTCCAGACCAGGGTTGCTATTCCAGAAGGCCCGAGTAGCGTACGGTTTCAACGCACGGACGATGGTCACAAAGAAGCAGCTTTTGCTTCCTTTTCGGCTTCGTTAAACAGTAAAGCCCACTTATATTGAACAGAGCGAGGATTGTAAAATAGTTCGATATAGCAAAATTCGATATAGAAAGTGAAGCAAAAAAAAACTTATATGAGAGCAATCTTGCCGACGGAGTCACGAGCTAACGTTGAGCTAGCTCTTACCACCCTGCAGTTCACTATTGATACGACACTTTCTCGGAAAGAAAACCATAATATATCGGGGCGGAAGAACTGCGTGAATGTAGCGTGCTTCTTGGAGCGCAACGCCTTTCTGGTGACTGCTTGCTTCACGGTATCTAAACAGTCGACAAGCACAAGATCGCTGCCCTCAATGGCACTGAAGTATGGCCGTAGCAGGGCCACGGCAGCGACGGCTTCGCTCGTGTTCGGAAGCGGTACGGAGTCCTCGGCGTCTTCGACAGAGCGGAGACAAGCATGGATACAAGCGAATAACGGCGAACCCAGCTAATAGAGCAAGTGCGCGCAGCGAGTGGCGCGGACTTGAAGTTCGGTGACACCGCAGCCCGCAGCGCCCAATGTGGCGCTTTCGGCTCCAACGGCATGCATGCGCGGATCTCGTCCCTCTGCAACGGCCGGTTTGGACGCGCCCGAACTCCGACACCCGCGCCACCTCTGCGCGCCGATGTATTGCGCGAAAGCCTGCCGCATGCCAGAGAAGATTGAAAAATCCCGCGCGGGAGAGTTCGATATATCCATTGTGAGCAAAATCGCGTTCGATATCAAAAAGTTTTAAATGCATGTAATTTTTACCAGAATTATACAAGGGTTGATATAGGCAATAATTTGAAATATCCGTGTTCGATTTAGGCCGGCTTTACTGTAGCCACATTCAGCTGTACCAAATTTGTGTATGCATGTACCTAATTTTTCCAATTGACTAGAACCATAAATTTTGCACATAAAACTGTCGACGTCCCGCCGGAAAGAATCGCAGCGAGACTAACAAAACTTCATATCTATGCCGCGCCCATTTTTCTTGGTATTTTGAGTAACCTCTAGCCTAAATTATATTCTAGTTAGATTCAAGCGTTTAGAATACGCTTACCCAACTGGCCTTAAACTACCTAGCTGGACGTGTCAACGCCTGCTGTCGGCCGACTCACCCGAAAGATGTCAAACTCGAAGATGTTATAGTGGGCCACCAGGGCAACGCCCACAATGTAGACGACCAGGGGAACGCCCACCAAGACCAGTCCGTAGAAGAGGGCGTGCTCGAGCAGGAAGAATACGGGGACCAGTGGCCCCAACTTCAACGCCAGGAACAGCAGAGAGCTGACTACGTGGAAGTACGGCACCAGCTGCGAACCATGTGAAACATGCCATTGGAAGTTAGAGGAGCACCGTCATAGGGTTTCATCCTTATACATACCAGAATCAAACCTGGCTCTGTAACTGCGTGCAGTCGTGAGCGCTGCCATACCAGCTAGCAGCGTTCTTCTGCTAGTTGGCTCGGCTAGCCACATGGCTTCTTTTCGCTTTCGTAGCCAAAATCAACAATAAGGGTCACACCTTCTTTTGTTCGTTTTTCATGAACCTTCTAAATAATTCCTAACAAATAAATCTTCCGAAACTCCACGTTTTTTCTCACGCCATCTAGGAGAAAGTGGATAAACCAAAATGCGTTCCTTGTTCATGTCTTGTCACAGGAAGTGATATATTTCTGAAAGAAGCAAATTAGGCTGCTGTGAACATTGATATGCATTTGTAAAAACCTTTCTCATCGACGCACGGTGCTTTTTAATCCCGTGGGTAATGACTTAGTAAATAACATAGAAATATGATCAGGTGAGGCCCCCTTAAACGGACACTGAAGTAAATTTGTCACGCTCCCGTTTTTGCTTGCACTGCGTAGACTGCCTAAAATTAATACAGTTTTTATAGTTTATCTGGATGATAAGTCGGTAATTGTTTTATACAACCCGAAAGAAGAGAAACTACAATGCGCGGTCTGCGCCGGCCGCACCAACTAAAGGCGGTGACGTCGGGAGGAGGTGCACCGTGATTGGACGATGCCCAAGGTTGGCATTCAAACAAATTTCGGTTTCGGTTTTTAAAACAACATGCTTGACATCCGACGGCATCGTTGGATGGGCATTCTCGATGTCTCAGTAATCGTCGTACCGCGCTTATGCCATGTTGTCGGCTGTAAAATGCTATAGATAAGCCTCCCAGGACGGCTCGGAATCGTAGCAATCACTAGCCGAGGCCTACGCAGTGGTTGAACGCCCTCCGCGTCACCGCCGACGCTCAAATGCCGTGCGCTTCTCCCCCATATTCAGAGCTTGTCTCACTCATGCCTGTATTGTAAAAAGCGTGTTCGCACCAGGTCAGCTGATTCTGGCCCTTGCACATTGCCCGAACGCAGTCGGTGCTTATGGCAATGGAGGTGACGCCGGCCATTCGGGGCGAAGTTTCGTTTGTATAACACGCCGCTGCGAAAGCACAATGTCGGCAGACCTCTAATAAAAGACTTAGGCAGCCTGTTGGCGTTCCCTTGCAAGAAGTCGATCAGTGGTAGCAGTTCTTGGTCATCCTGCTGCTGTTCCGGAATGGTGGCCGCGCTGAGGACTCCAATCAATGGTCCATCGTCGACGTCATCGTCATCAGCGGGCGCGTTACCGACCACCACTCTCGAGAGGCAGTCGGCATCTCAATGTCGCTTACCAGGTTTGTAGACGACGGTCATATCAAACTCTTGGAGTCTGAGGCTCCAGCGTGCCAAGCGGCCAGACGGGTTTCTCAGGTTTGTAAGCCAGCGTAGCGAGTGATGGTCGCTTACAACTTTGAACGCACGGCCATACAGGTACGGTCGAAATTTTAGGACGGCCCACACAACAGCTAAGCAGTCCTTTTCGATGGTCGAGTAATTGCTTTCGGCCCATGACAGCGTTCGACTTGCGTAGGCAATCGCTCGTTCGGCCCCATTTTGCCATTGGGCGAGGACAGCGCCTTGCCCCACATCCATGGCATCAGTGTGCACCATAGTGGCGGCCTCCTCGTCGAAGTGGCCTAAAACAGGTGGGGTCCGCAGGCAACGCCGTAGCTGCTCGAAAGGTTCTTGCTGTTGAGCGGACCAGACAAAAGTGACGTCACTGCGAGTAAAGCGCGGGAGAGGGGCTGCAATGTGGGCGAAATTGGAAATGAATCGCCGATACTATGAGCAGAGGCCCAGGAAACGCCGGACAGACTTTTTGACAGTAGGTGTTTCGAAACGAGAAACGGCTGAAAGCTTGTCAGGGTCGGCGTGATTTCAAGCGCTGCTAACGACGCGTTCGTGAAAAAGCAGCTCCTCATAGCCGAAATGTCACTTTTCCGGCTTGAGTGTGAGCGAAGCGGTTCGTATGGCCTGGAGGACGGATGACAGTCGCTGTAGGTGTTCCTCGAATGTATTTGAGAATACGACGACGTCATCTAGGTACACAAGGCACGTTTGTCACTCCAGGCCAGATAGAACAGTGTCCATCATAAGCTGAAAAGTTGCGGGTGCGGAGCACAAGCCAAAAGGAAGAACCTTAAACTCGTACAGTCCATCGGGAGTTACGAAGGCGGTCTTCTCACGATCACGCTCGTCGACCTCTATCTGCCTATAACCGCTCTTCAAACCCATGGACGAAAAGTAATGAGCGTGCCGCAGGCGGTCAAGGGAATCATCTATCCCAGGCAACTGATATACGTTTTTGAGTTTGCGATAGTCGACGCAGAATCACAAGGTGCCATCTTTTTTTTCACCAGAACGACTGGCGACGCCCAGGGCTTTTCGAAGGCTGAATGACGTCATCAGCGAGCATCTCTTGCACTTGCCGCCGTATCGCGTCGCACTCCTTTGGTGACACGCGGTAGGGATGTTGGTAAACCGGGCGCTCAGATTCGTCCGTGATGATGCGGTGTTTTGGAAGCGGAGTTTGTCGGACGCGTGACGTTGACGAGAAGCAGTCGGTGAAGCTGTGCAACAGTTCCAAGAGCTTTTCTCGCTTTGTTTGCGGTAAGCGCGGGTTAACGTCAAGTGAAAGCTTGCTCGTCGCCTTGGGAGTCGGGTCGGTCTGAAGCACAAAGCAATCCGTCGTGTCGGGGACGTCCTCAAATACTGCCACGGTAGTTCCTTCGGCGATTTCCGACGCTCGTTCGAGAAATTCGTGAGCAAAACCTCTGTAACACCGCGCGTAATGGTGACCAATCCCCGAGCGATAGCGATTCCATGCTGAAGTAGAAGCGGGCCGATAGCTTCCGCGATTCCATCGCCACTGGAGAGGTCGTCGCGCTTAACGCGAACAAGCACGCATGACCGTGGGGGCACGCTAGTGTCGCCGATGGTGCGCAGAGGTATGCGTTGCTCATGACCTTCCGGGGTGGTCTCCTTCCTCGAAAAACTGACGAACTGTTCGCGGATGTTTATCACAGCATCGTGCTCCTGAAGGAAGTCCATCCCCAGGATCACGTCCTTACAGCACTGAGGAAGGATTACGAAGGTCGCGACGTAATCACTGTCCCCTATTCTAACTCTGGCGGTGCCTGTACCCACGGGTGTCATCAAGTGGCCGCCGGCTGTTCGAATTTGGGGTCCGACCCATGGTGTCTTCACTTTTCTTAGCCGGTGCACGAGCTTAGCCGGTGTTGGCTCACTATTGAATAACTTGCTCCAGTGTCCACAAGTGCCATTACCTTGTGTCCGTTGATGGCGACTGAATGATCGGCACTCGTGATAGCGTCGACGTCCTTGTTTGCCGCCGTAACATCGTCAGCCGTCGATGGTACTGGGAGGTCTTCAGTGCTTCCGCCGCTAGCAACCTTGCCTCCCAAGGTTGCTCCCTTTAGTTTCCCCGCCGCGGCCTTGGAGACCGCTTCGTCGGGGAGCCTCTGTAATCGCGACAGGTGGGCGAAGCTTAGCGGGCTGGCGACGGCGAACGTGACGGACAACTCTCCTCGGAAGACTGACGCGTGGTGAGGTACTCGGAAATGTCGACGGGCCGTGCCCCAAAACGAGGATGGCGGGCGGTCGGTGGGAATCCTGGTAGCCCGATCTCGCGGTAGGGGCAACGTCGATAAACATGCCCTGGCTCGCCACAGTGATAGCACAATGGCTGGTGGTCCTCGGTGCCCCACACGTCGGTCTTGCGGATTTGCGGACGAGGCGGGAATTCCCTTTGTGGACAACAGCCAGGAGGCTGCGGTATCGAGTATGTCGGGGGTGGCATAGTCGCCGCGGTCGGCGTGGTGGGCATGTGACAGCGGAGAGCACTCGCGTAACCCATTTGAGGCATAAGCTGGATTCGGGGCTCAGGAGCGGAAATTCCTTGATGAAGGGGCTCAGGATGGCGAATTTCTTGCCGCACAACATCCGCAACCGAAATGACAGCTGGCTGCGACGGCCCTATTCCTATTCCGCACTTTGCCAACTCCTCACGAACAACCGAGCGGAAGTGTTCGCGCAGGTTGTTGTCGCCAATACAGGTGGACAGTGATGCCTCGAACGTGCTCGGAGTTTTGATCGACGTTCGGGCATATTGGCGTCACCGCTCCTGCACAGCTCGCTCAATGGCAGCTGCCTCCTTAATAAATTCTTGCACAGTACGCGGTGGGTTGCGCACAAGGCCTGCGAAGAGCTGTTCTTTGACGCCGTGCATCAGATACCGAAGCTTTTTTTGCTCGGACATATCGGGATCCGCGCGCCGGACGAGACGGGAAATGTCCTCGACAAACATCTCGGCGCTTTCATTTGGCTTTTGTATCCGTATTTCCAGAAGGCTTTGCGCATGGTCTCGACGGTCGCTGCTGGCGAAGCTGTCGCGCACTTCCCGACGGAAGTCGTCCCATATCTCTAACCTTCGTTCGCAATTTTCAAACCATATCCGCGCCCCGTCTTCTAGCGAGTAGTAGACATTCTCAAGCTTTGGGCAGGTGTCCACTTGTAGAAATTGGCGACGCGCTCGAATCGATCCAGCCAGTCATCTACGTCCTCGGAATCGGTTCCGTAAAAGCTGCTGGGAGTACAGGGCTGCTGAAGCGTCAGCTGAGGTGTCAGCGATGCTTGACGCCTCACATACCTCTGGTTCAGAAACCTGGCGCCTTGGTGCGGTGTCAAGCAGGAGGCCATGTTCTGGAGGTAGGCCTAGCTTGCGGCGGCTGCAGCGATGTACGGGCGTGCACACGCTGGGAGGTCGCTCAGGGCTTTCAAAGGGTGACCTGGACATCAGACGCTCCGGTACCCAGTACCTCCACCAGTGTCACGGCACAACAATTGATAAAGGCCAGCAGGAGAGAGGAAAAGAGGGTGTATTTCGGGAAAGTTTTGCCTGATTCCTGGTAGCAATCACACCAAGAAAACGCGCTCACGAAGGGGCATGTTCTCGTCTTCTTCGCGGCTTGGGCGCTGATGATCATGCTTGTGATTTCCATGATGAGGATGAGGATGATGGAGACACGCCAGAACGGCGCACACCGGCTCCGGACGATTGGCGTCTGCGCTCTGTCGCTGGGTACACACGTAACAGTATATAATGTGTAACCAGTTTACCCTTTCATTGATTTTTAGCATTTCAAGCAGCTTAGGTAGCTATTTGTTGTACAGCGCTCTTGGAGTAAGCGTCCCCCAAATTTCCACAATATCTCACGTCTAGCAATTCTATTTCTTAGACGGAAGAGCGTTCGCAGATGTGTGGTCGTGCTGCTGACTGCTGGGCTTGTTCAACCAGCGCAAAAAAGTTCTTCCTGCTCCCTAGTTTTACGGTGTACGGTAAAAGTTTCAGTAGAGTTTATTTCATTCGTACCTAATTGACTTCGCTGACTCTTCTCCCGCCTTCAAATGGCCTTAGATTTTACTACTAGCGTAAAGTCAGCGAAGCGTCGCATGTGCACTTGTGCAGCGCTTGTGTAGAGTGAACCGGACTCGGAGCTTGATGCAGTGTACAAACTAACAAAGTAAAAAAAAGGCACATTCTTCGATTCACAAACGTGTTTAGTTTCAACTGAACGGACGAATCGCGACGACCCGTCGGCGGCCGGCGGACTAAACGCTGTGCCGACTGACTCTGTCGGAAAGTCGGCCACCAGACAAGCCAAGTCATCTCCTCCTGACGTCACGCGAAAACGGCACAGAAAATAGGCGAGGATGCAGAGAGGAGGACATCATTTTCGAATTGATTTTTCTACTAAATAAATTCAAGTAAACGCACTCTGAGGGGACGAAACATGACCTATGGACTCCGGACTACAATTTGCGCTGGTAATCCCGCAATGTTTACAAATCACTTAAGTGTGCCTTTAAGGGGCACAACTTCCGACTTAGAAAGAGAACGAGAGGAGGGGCAAGCGGCAGTGTGTATCCGAGAGAAGTAAGACCAACGACTTTGTGCAATGCGTTTATATCACTATTTTGCGCTAAATGCGGAGATAAAAAACCTTGCGGCGGCGATTAGTTTGATAATACTATTTTTATATAAACAGAAACGATTGACATCGCGTTTCAGCGTCGCTCGCACGATCTCTCTGATGTCCTTGCCTCGGCGAGTGACCGGGACGAGTAACTGCTGATCACCATCGCGTCGATTGCGAAAATTGCTCCATGTGGTTACCGCTTTACACCTAAAGGTATTGCGTTGTCCAATACACAAGTGCGGTTATGTGTTACTCCGTGGATATGCGGTGCTGCGTGGATCCCATATGCGCGATTAATTAATGGTTTAGAAGCGTTGATAGCAACATGCATTGTCCTCACGGCGGTTGTGTAGTCTTCGTAGTTCTGCACGGGCCCCATGAAGAGCGGGGGTAGGTACATGACGTAGTCCAGTGTCTTCAGGTAGTGGGGCATCCGACGGTGTCGCTTATTGTCGCCGGTGCAGGCCTGGCTCCAGATGGACTCTAGAGAGAAGCTGCAGCAGCGAAGCACCGTCCAAAAGAAGGCCACCACGGTCACGAAGTAGGCCGGGCCGCCGTATCGTTCAAGCACAATCTGCGTGAAGAGAACGTCGAAGACCTTATGGGTTGTTGGATTAATTAATTAGTTACAACAACTATATATTTAATTAACACGTTCACTATTTCATTCGTTTATTATTTTATTCATATGCTTCTTGAAGGGACCATTGTACGCAATAAGCTGATTTCTGAAGTTATTTATACTTCTCTCATGTAATAAAGGGGCAAATGAAACTTTACCTTCCCCTTAAAATTGAATTGTGGGAGTGAATGTTGCACGTACGCTTAATTTCTACACAGAGAGACAGAGAGAGAAAGAGATAGCGAAATAAAGGAGGAGCAAGAGAACATTATAAGCAAAAGCAACCAGCCTTCCAAAGGCTGGTTGGTTGCGCTTATAACTACATCTACACGCGCGGCAACCACTGAATCGTGCCAGCTCCTCCGAACACCTTTCTTCCCGTATTGTTCTATTGCAAAGCAGTGGAGAGTTGTAGTAGCTGGAACATAACGGTCGCTTTTTGGCTACAACGGTGACTACTATATTCTAATGGGGGATCACTACGACTTTTGGTTTCGCAAAATTGTCTTCCTTGCGGCTTTTGTTGTGGAACTGCATGATGTTACACCGTTCTACTTACGGTTGACAGTGTTCTCGAAAAGTATAGCCCGCTAGTTTGACCATTTGGAACACTGGTCGAATTTATATAAAATTTAACCCAGTTCCACCATGTGTGAAATCTGGTGAAACTGCGGAGCTGTGGTTTTTTTGTGCTGGCTGGAACGTCAACTGGGGACCGCCAGAGAACACCAGCGCCGTCGCTATGCATACTCTACGTTTCGCGCATAGGAATCGGCAGCTAAAAGTCAGCGGCGGTCGGCTCCTTCCCAAATAGGGGAGGGAGAGGAACCGCACTGCGAGACCACGGCCCTGTCCGGTCGTGAGAACCGCGTGGCCGGCGGTTCTTAGACCCACCGATAGAGGCTAGCGACAAGTCTGGGAACGTGCGTTCCGCACGACATTCAGCAGACGTGAGAAAAGGCTCGCTCTACAACAGCTACGTTCTTTAAACTTAGGTTGGTGAGTACCGTACCAAAATGAACTTTTTTACCGTTCTTTAATTTTTATATAGTTCTTATAAAGGTTAAATGAACTCATTTGAAACTCGTGCCCTAACACATCAACTACAAAAGGTCCCTATAAAATTTTAAAAGTTATCTTTTGATACAGGTTCACTCTATTCTGACTCAGTAGTGATTATATCGGCATTGTACCGAACTGGATCAATAAAAGTTCTATTTATCACTCTATAACAGCCGTTCTCATTTTCATGTAGTTTAAGTTACATAAAGTGTTCCATTATGGGTTCAACACAAATGCCATAAAACTTTGAAAAGAACCTTCTTATATGAGTTCATTCTTCTGAGACCCATAAAGGTAGTACTACTATCATTTTACCATAGTGGTTCAATAAACGTTTTTGTCCTTTTACTGATTTCTTGATGACTCAATGTGACGAGGCCAAAACGCGACGGTGACTAGCTTAAAAAAATTATTGCCTATGAACTGGGACGTCTCGATAGAAACTTTCTTATTTCCAGACCAGGGTTGCTATTCCAGAAGGCCCGAATAGCGTACGGTTTCAACGCACGGACGATGGTCACAAAGAAGCAGCTTTTGCTTCCTTTTCGGCTTCGTTAAACAGTAAAGCCCACTTATATGAACAGAGCGAGGATTGTAAAATAGTTCGATATAGCAAAAGTCGATATAGAAAGTGAAGCAAAAAAACTTTATATGAGAGCAATCTTGCCGACGGAGTCACGAGCTAACATTGAGCTAGCTCTTACCACCCTGAAGTTCACTATTGATACGACACTTTCTCGGAAAGAAAACAATAATATATCGGGGCGGAAGAACTGCGTGAATGTAGCGTGCTTCTTGGAGCGCAACGCCTTGCTGGTGACTGCTTGCTTCACGGTATCTAAACAGTCGACAAGCACAAGATCGCTGCCCTCAATGGCACTGAAGTATGGCCGTAGCAGGGCCACGGCAGCGACGGCTTCGCTCGTGTTCGGAAGCGGTACGGAGTCCTCGGAGTCTTCGACAGAGCGGAGACAAGCATGGATACAAGCGAATAACGGCGAACCCAGCGAATAGAGCAAGTGCGCGCAGCAAGTGGCGCGGACTTGAAGTTCGGTGACACCGCAGCCCGCAGCGCCTAATGTGGCGCTTTCGGCTCCAACGGCATGCATGCGCGGATCTCGTCCACTCTGCAACGGCCGGTTTGGACGCGCCCGAACTCCGACACCCGCGCCACCTCTGCGCGCCGATGTATTGCGCGAAAGCCTGCCGTATGCCTAAGAAGAAGATCGAAAAATCCCGCTCGGGAGAGTTCGATATATCCATTGTGAGCAAAATTGCGTTCGATATCAAAAGTTTTAAATGCATGCAATTTTTACCAGAATTATACAAGGGTTCGATATAGGCAATAATTTGAAATATCCCTGTTCTATTTAGGCCGGCTTTACTGTAGCCACATTCAGCTGTACCAAATTTGTGTATGCATGTACCTAATTTTTCCAAATTGACTAAAAGCATAAATTTTGCACATAAAACTGTCGACGTCCCGCCGGAAAGAATCACAGCGAGACTAACAAAAATTCATATCTATGCCGCGCCCATTATTCTTGGTATTTTGAGTAACCTCTAGCCTAAGTTATATTCTAGTTCAATTCAAGCGTTTAGAATATGCTTACCCAACTGGCCTTAAACTACCTAGCTGGACGTGTCAACGCCTGCTGTCGGCCGACTCACCCGAAAGATGTCAAACTCGAAGATGTTATAGTGGGCCACCAGGGCAACGCCCACAATGTAGACGACGAGGGGAACGCCCACCAAGACCAGTCCGTAGAAGAAGGCGTGCTCGAGCAGGAAGAATACGGGGACCAGGGGGCCCAACTTCAACGCCAGGAACAGCAGAGAGCTGACTACGTGGAAGTACGGCACCAGCTGCGAACCATGTCAACCATGCAATTCGGAGTTAGAGGAGCACCGTCATAGGGTTTCATCCTTATACATACCAGAATCAAACCTTTGGGTCTGTAATGCGTGCAGTCGTAAACGCTGCCTACAGCTAGCAGCGTTCTTCTGCTAGTTGGCTCGGCTAGCCACATGGCTTCTTTTCGCTTTCGAGCCAACTAGCGCGTCCGTATCAGGGTGCGCGCGTTCTGCGAACTCGCTCGTGGAGCAGTGAACTTTACGGCCCAAAAACGGTGAACTCAGTTTAGAAAACATGGGCCGCAAACGAAAAAATTAACTTACAAAAAACAAGTATGTACCCTCGGGGGTTCGAACTTCAAAACAATCATCTTGCGTTTCAGGCCACTCGGCTACGACCCAGCGCTGCCGAGGTTGAATATATAAGGTATGTAATGTACAACCAGTTTACACTTTTATTTAGTTTTAGTATTTCCAGTACTATCGCGGTCACACTTTTATGGCGAATTCCATTGGGCGAACAGGAGCAAGTGGAGCGAGCAGCCAGAGCCGCACACGGGAGTAACGGGGACGTGTGCTTTCGTTCCGCGAATGAAACATTCGCGCTGCTCCGGGAACAGTGAAAAGAGGGGGAGGGCGAGATGTCAAGAGTCATGTGACCAAACTTTTCCCGCGCTCGCTTCCCGGAGCATTTCGCGCGCTCGCGATGTCCGCCTTCCGCATGGCGACGAATGAAGAAGCCGAGCGGATGTTCATGTTCATGATAAAGGGGTCACCATCGTGTCTCCCAAAAATTAGCTGCGAACGATAACAGCGTCCACCGTCTTTTCCACCGCCTTTTCCACCGGCGGGGTGAACAGGTGCTCGAACATAAACTCATGCAATGTCAAATCGTCGTCGTCGTCGCTGCTGCTGCTGTCCGATGATGAGCTTGCGCTTGAATCTGTGGTGCTTTCATCATCTAAAAGTAGCAGCAATTCCTTGTCCAGACGGCCGCGCTTAGCTGCTGCCGTACGCACTGAGCGACTACCGCGGCTGCTGGATTCCGCCATTTTTCCTCCGCCACCCGGAGATAAAACCAGACGTGACGCAAAAGAGGTCATGTGACTTCCGCGGCGTTCCCTGTTACTCTGTTACTCCGCCGCTGGCGACGGAGCACCGGGAACTGCTCTCGGCTGCTCTCGACGCCAAAAAAGTGCTCCTCATCGACCAATGAAACACAACGCCCCTGCTCCTGCCCGACCACTGGAAGACGCCAGAACTCGCGAGAGCACTTTGGGTGCAGTTAGAAGTGCTCCTGTTTGCCCAATGGAAAGCGCTATTAGTGGGAACGAGGGAGCGCGTGGCGCGAGCTACTACTAGAGCTTCCTAAAGGCGCCGCGCGGAAACAGCACGCCTGCGCGTTGTGAGGGTCCGGAGAGTACAGAGCTCATCGCGCGCATCGCATCATCGGGCGGCAGCGCGTCGTCTGCTACATGCGAGCTGCCGGCGCTAAACGAGCAGCAGACGTTGCCAGCGGCCGTGAACCGCATTTGCAGAAATGCGGCAATTTTTTTGTTCGAAGTAAAGGTCACATCGCGGTTCGTTGCTCAGATGCACACCGCTATTCTGCCGCCTTTGCGTTCACAAGCAAGAATTGTCACCGCGAGCTGATGAATCTTTGATGCGTGACCACACCGGCTATGCGCGCCCACTGCCCGCATCGTCTGTGGGGGTGTCATCTTTAAGGGAAGTTTCTTTTTGCGGGCTTAACTATGCCCGAAACGCCGGTCATGTTGAATTACGTTTTACGCCAGTGATGTAGGGATCCACGCATATATGCATTTTGTGCGTGTTCTTACTTCATCAACAAGCTGCCACCGCTTTCCGCAAGTTCTTGGGCTTAAGAGACGCTATAAAATACGCACAAAATGCGCCAGTGACGGAAGGGCCGTAGCATCTCAACATGTCAAGAGCTCCCGAAGAAGACAGGTGCCGGATCGTCGAATTGTCGAAGAAGGGCTACTCCTAGCGTCAAATCAGGGAACTCGTGAATAGGCCCCTGCATACGGTGAATAGGACTGTCCAAGCATACCTCTGAGAATGCCGAATCTGTGACGCACCTTGAGGCCACCCTGCCTGGGGTTTGGCCCTGGCCCCCGTCCATACGGCCCGCTCGATGCAGGCACACCTTCAGCAGACCGGCATCCAGCAGCTGGCATGAGTGCCGAAAGGAGCCGACCTCAACATCATCGAGTATGTTTGGGGCCGCATGAAAGTGGCGCTGAACCGGACCGCCACGCCTACGGCCACTGCGGACGAGCTGTGGGCCGCAGTGCTCGCCGAATGGCAGCGGCTGGCAAGCGACACCTCACTTGTGACAGCGCTCTACGAATCGCTTCCGTCAAGAATGTCTGCTGTCGTCGAAGTCAACGGCGACATGACGCACTAGTAAAGGCGTCTCAACTGGTTCCTTATTATTTTTCATCGGCCCAGACCACCGTCTTTGATTAGAAAAGCTTGAAATAACGTGTTCCTCTGGGCCATTTACTTTACAGCACCTTTTGTGCTGGCATTACCATGCGAAATAATTTGCGAGCTCGCCTCAGCGATAAGCCCGTCGCTGATACCTTTTCGCCTTGAAAAGCACACAAAATGTATTTACCTTCCAACAAAGTTCGTAAAGTTATGGTTTTGCCTATTGCGTAGCTCGAGGAGACAATTGTTATCTGCTAAAAAAAATCCTGCGGTTCACTGCGGTTCACGGCCACTGGCAACGTCTGCTGCTCGTTTAGCGCCGGCAGCTCGCATGTAGCAGACGACGCGCTGCCGCCCGGTGGCGTATTCCCAAACCATATCCCGTAGGGGCCCAGGCCGACCACACCCCCTAAGCAGGGGCGCAGCCAAAGAGATTAAAAAAATTGCAATTTTTTAACCTCCTTGGACGCAGCACCGTGACGTCTATACCTATATGTGCGCGACTTCATGCAAGGTGGATTTCTTTTTTTTTTCCCTCCCCTCGTTTCGACTGCTTGGCAGGCGGTCGATAGATTCGCTCCGTGGGCGGGGCTGGCCTGCGGCGCTGGGGAAGCTGACGCACATGTTGTAGAAGCTAACCTTTTGCACCTGAGCCCCTGATCTCTCCGTGCTCTTCTTGCGCACCTGCAAGTTGACGTTGACCTCCGATCGTGTTCCTAAATAAGCGCTCGACTCGGTGCTCGAAGTGCGCGCGCGCGGATGGACGCTTTCACGCGCATGTGGCAATTATACACAGTCCGGAAAGCAAACACCCTCATTGAAAGCTCATTCTACAGCACACAGAAGGGTATACAATTGAGTTGGGTGCTCTTTCACTATATACACAGCTCAAAACACGATTCGGTGCTGCAGGTAAGGATTACAAGAAAGGCAGCCAATTACCCATGACTACATTTACAAAACTGTCCTACTCTTGCGAAATATTACCGCTGCATGAGCTGCTACATTTTTGGCACTTTCATAAGACTTACTACATTGAATTCGTTAACATTAACTTTATTGCATTATTCTTTATCAGGAACAGTGCCACTAAGGAAAACATTGACATTTTGTTAACAGCAATGGAAGGTGTGAATCGTTCTTGCAAGGGTGATACATTGATAAGAAAGACCCCAGCTCAAACGTACACGTTTTACACTCGGTCATGAATTCTGCATAATTTGCACTGCTGGTCATAACAATTTAGGAAACAATATCGAAAATGTATACCAACCAAGGGCTAAGTAATAGTTGGATTGTACAGCAACTGAAGTAATCGAGGAGTTTGATATGTGTCTTCTGTACAGGGCTATTGACCACAGTCTCTTCACTGAAGCCACCAAGCCGAGTTTGATATCAGTAATCATGCGTGCTACCACTCACGCTGTTGCCAATGTCGATTAGTTATTTTTAACAATTTGTGCTTCATGCACATAGAGATTTTGCTGCATAAGATACGTTATTTATAAATAGACAGCTCCAGCAGGATCCGAATGGCGCTGATGCCCCCCCCCTGTAATCGGGAAGGCACACCAAATCGTTACCACTTAATTTGGCTCTGTCCATTATTCGACCGTAATCGCCACCAGCTTTTAACTCTAGGTCCCGCCCCTGCGACTGAACAGGAACATGTTAGTCGGGTCCGGGACGATCCCACCGCACTAGAAGCAATTACCGAGTACGCCCTTGAAAACAGACTCTACAAATTGGTGTAGCAGCCTGGCCGACTTTCCCGTTCGGTATACAATGTGACTGTCTGCAGCGTGCACTGTTTTCAGTGTGAACCGCATTGTCAGCAGTGTGAACCGTACATTTAAGTGTGAACTGTGCGCTTTGCTGCCACTGACTGACTTTAATGTGTTCATTTGCGATTAGGACCCCAAGACTGCAACTGTGTTCATTGTGCGAGTTGTGCCCTTCCCCTTTTCTCCTCATCCTTGCTCCCCCAGGTCCCCATGGCCTCTCATTTAATGCAGTGTTACACTCACTCATATACGTACATTCTTTTCGCTGGGACTAATGAGTAGTTGCCCGTGAGCTCGAAGTCACGGTAGTCGCAGCAGAGATAAAACTAAGTAAAAAAGTTATCTCCTTGGCGCAGTATTATTTACGATAGTGATCTCGGAGTCCAAATAGGGGCAAAAAATTGTCACTTTTAGAGATCCACTGATGGGTATAGATGAGCAGTTTGTGTCTGTTTCCTGCGACGCATTTTTAGCTACCACATATATATATTTCTGTAGTGTCTGGCCTTTTAATTCGCCAGCATTGTGTCACAGCTGGTGCCTCAACTGTAAGCCACACACACGCAAAAAAGTATACAAATGTATAAACAAGAAATAGCAGGAATAAAAATTCCCCCGCATTTCCCGAGGGGGAGAATGTGAAAGTGCGAATGCACGGTTGTTGGCCCGCTTGCGGCGCTTGCGCTCGGCCCCCGCAGCCCACCGCCTGCCGCCTTCTCTTCCATTTTCCATGGGTTGTAGTTCACGTGACACCACGCAGTTATCAAGCCGCTATAAACCGCTGAGTCGCCAACGTACGCCGCTGACGACGTAGTTTTGAATGCGTTGAGATATAAGGCGCAATTATCACTTGATATCACGTGGGTTCCGTGGCAGTTTGTGCGCGTTTCCTGGGGCCCGCATTAGTCCTCATAAATATCTGTTTCTGGTTTTAATTGAGAGGCAAGAATAGCATGAAAAAATATAAATAGCACACACAAGTTGCCCGCGGAGCGAATCCATCGGCCACCCGCAAAGCAGCCGAAACGAGGCGAAAAAAAATAAAAAATCAACCTTGCATGAAGTCGCGCACATATATGTAGAGACGTCACGGTGCTGCGTCCAATGATGTTAAAAAATTGCATTTTTTTAACCTCATTGGCTGCGCCCCTGCTTAAAGGGTGTGGTCGACCTGGGGCCCTACGGGATATGGTTTGGGAATACGCCGCCCATGACGCGATGCGCGCGATGAGCTCTGTACTCTCCGGACCCCCACAACGCGCATGCCTGCTTTTTCGCACGGCGCCGTTAGGAAGCTCTGGTAGTAGCTCGCGCCACGCGCTCCTGCGTTCCCACTAAGTGTGACCGCGATAGTACCTTAGGTGACTATTTGTTGTATAGCGCTCGTGAAGTAAGCGTTCCCTAAACTTCCACAGTATCTCACGTCTAACAATTGCATTTCTTAGACGGAAAACCATTCGCAGATGTGTGGTCGTGCTGCTGACCGCTGTGCTTGTTCACCCAGGGCGAAAAAAGTGTTTCCTGCTCCCTAGTTTTGCGCTGTATGGTAAACGTGTCAGTTGATTTTCTTTCCTTAGTACCTATATTGACTTCGCTGACTCTTCTCCCGCCTTCAAGTGGCCTTAGATTTTCCTACTAGCGTACCAGTCAGCGAAGCGTCGCATGTGCACTTGTGGAGCGCTTGCGTGGAGCGACCCAAACTCGGAGCGTTGATACAGTGTACAAACTAAAAAAGTAAAGAAAGGCACATTCTTCAACTCACAAAAGTGTGTGCGCTTAGTTTCAACTTAGTGAGCGAATTGCAACGACCCGTCGGCGGCCGGCGGACTAAACGCTGGGCCGACTGACTCTGTCGGAAGGTCGGCCAGCCGTGCAGTAGCGCAGCCAATTGCCAGCTAATCTCCTCCTGACGTCACACGAAAACGCCACATAAATTTGGCGAGGGTGCAGAGAGGAGGACAGCATTCTAGAATTGATTTTTCTACTTAATAAATTCGCGTATACGCGCTCAGAGTGGTCGAAACATGATCTATAGAACACAGCCTACAATTTGCGCTAGTAATGCCTCAATGTTTACAAATCACTTCGGTGTCGTTTTAATGTGCACCTTAAAGCCCGAAGTGGTTAAGTGCGCGGAAACACTACGGAGCGGTAGCAGGAACGACATATCTGAGGACTTCCTCGTGCTGGGATATGACTACATAATCTTTAAATAGTTCACAGTTTTTTTTCCTTGCAACAAGGCCAGGGATGGCATTACTGCATTAGTTGTACAGAGGTCTAAATGCGACAAGAGATTGTAAAGCCTATGTTGGTACTGCGAATTCCTTCACGACATTAGGAAAATAAATACAATTATTATGGCGTCACATGCGCAAAGTAGTAGTAAAGAACATAAGTGGAAAGGTATTCGTTCGTTTTATGAAATATGTAAGCGTACGTCAAGGCTACTTGCGGTTCCCGTGCTCTTCCCCATGCGGGAAATATCAACGTGTAAATAGTGTAGGAATACTGTTGCGACCGGGTGGCCCGACCCGAGCTGAGCTCCGTCACCTCGGACATACGTGTGCTAGCGTGGTGTGAAGAGCGGCCAGCCGCGGTTGCAGCCGTGAAGAAGTCCAGAAGCCGTAGGCTAACGTAACTGTTTACTTCATAGCGAGAGGTGAGCCGAAGCCACAGAACAATGCCCCGACGGGCGTGGTAACAGTACAGGACTCGAGCAGAGTGACGGCATGGATTCACTGCTCAAGCAGGAATGATCTACAGCGCTTGGGCGGCTCGTATTTATACCCAAAAGCACAACGGTCAAAACAGCGTTCCCTCTAGTTTTGCGCACACGCTACGAACGTCACAGACCCCCACAACGCTCTTTCCAGAGTTCGTGAGCAGTCGGTACCATCGGTGCACGTTGAGTCCGAGAGAGGGGAGAGAGGAGGACTCCGCTGCGATCGCGGGGCCTCTGTGTCCTTGAAGCGCGTCTGGGCCTGTTGCGTCGGCACGCCATCGAAGTTTGAAACGGAGACCCAGGCTTGTCCAGGCATGAAAACATGAGTCACCGACACGGTGGGGCTTGCTCGAAAAGCGCACGTAGTGGCTTCGCCGCACAGCCGAGGAGTACTGAAACAAAGCCCAACTGCGGGCTCAATCGTAACAATACTCTTAGTACATCGCTATCATTAACTTCTTCAAGACAGATATGCAACTTGTACTATTGGTAACAGTTCAGCGGCAAAATGAGATATATTTTTTTACCCTCATAGCCCTTAAAATGCTAAACGACTTGTACTTTAAAACCTAAAAAACGGCAGTAATGCGTTTAGGTTGACGGAGACATTTCTACGAAGTTTAGTTTAGTTAAAATGCATCAGTGTCTTAAAGATGATTCAAATCTCGTCGCAACGTCACAGTTCTTACCCAAGGTAGCGTGTGCGATAGGATCCTTCCGGTCACGGTGTACCCCAGAAGCCAGGGCCACGCCATGAGAAGGAAGTGCCTCCCTTCTCTCCACTCTTGTTCCGTGTTGTCCTACATGGGAGAGAAAGAGAGCAAAAGTAAAGTGTACAATGTCATGTGTATGTATGTGCCGGCTTACATATTCCCGTCCCATAGCATTATGCTGCAGGTGCGGCGTCATCCCCATCCTGGCTCCAGCTTTGGATCGTATCGGCCTGGGTGAAACCGTCGAGGTTGCGGAGGCCGTATTGGGCAGGGCCAGCCCTTCCGAGACCGGTATTAGACCACGACCTCCGATCCCATGTCCCCATTTCACGACCAGCTGAAGACCAGCCGTTACACGCCGAGACGAGACCAACCGAACATGCCGTGTCCCCGGCCCTTTCGTCCGACGTGGTTCGATTTACCTAAGCCGGTTGTATCTGCCTTCAAGACATTGCTGTGGCGGGGTCAGGCACCATCAAGGAGTTAAGCGTCATCTGTTGCGGCAAGGACCGCTCTACTATTTATTTTATTTTATTTTACAAGTACTGCCAGCCTTATTGCAAGGCCTTAGGCAGGAGTGGGCATTCGGTACAAGCACAGGTCAACAAGCTAGAAGACAATACACAAAAAATGCACAAGATTCAGCACAAAGAAATGTTTTTCCTTGCCACTTCGGAAACAAACAAAAATTTCCACCTCATCGTTTCGTTCTCGCTGCCCTCACCAGCGCTGTGCTAGTGTTACTGCTCCCGCCCGTGGTTACTCAGGCGTTTTACATTCTCCAGATATGTACCACTAGCCCAACTTCCGGTTTTACTCCCTTAGCATGGTGCTTCAGCATACTCAGTGTTGAAACATATTGCATCCTAGACGACCCATTGTTAAACTAAATATAATTATTTTCGAATTTCGAACTTACCCACGACTTTGTGAAGCCGTAAGGGCTGGGGCTCAACATGTAGTCCAGCTTCTTGGGCACACTTGTGTCTGCGCTCGGGAAGAAAAGAACAAACGAGTCAGGGAAGGGCAGGGAGATGGCGGTGAAACTAGATTGACCGCTTTAGATATCTTTTGCGCCTCCTTCTGAATGCAGCAGACAATACAGCCATGGCTAAGCTTCAAGAGCATCGAAGAATTGTTCACTAAAATATGGGACTCGAGCCATCCTGAACTACTCTGCGGAGTTCCACTTCCTGAACATAATTTTGTTCCTTGCATTATATCTAAATACATTACTACAACCAGCGTACATTATGCGAATCCTTTACGTACCATTGTTGCCTCGTTCTCAATCCGCTCATCTAGCTCCATTCGTAAGCTGCATCTATTTGTTGCGCAAGGAATTAATTTCTCACCTTCTATATCCCTGACATCCCTTTACGTGCATACAGCCCCAGAGTTATTTGCTAGGTCGGCTGGTTGGCTCCCTTGAAGCAGTTGTTTTAAAAGGCTGTCAAGCTAAACGTTCTTCCTTGAACAATTTTTTTCTCCGTACCTGTCATGATCAGAACCGCCTTAGTGTAAAAATTGCAGAATTAGTTATTGGTGACCATCTTTTGCATCACACTGTAGATTTAATTATAATGAAGTGGATTTTTGCTCTGCATTGAATTTGTCAGCGAGTACGCTGACGAATTAACGCCAAGCAATGTGATTTCCATATTGTCACGAAGCCAAGGACGACGCAGTTGTCTTGAAGGAGGAACAAGTTTATTGGAGCGAACTTGTGCTCCCCTAACAACTCAAAAGAATACAGAGGCGGCGAAGCAGCGGTCAACAAAGTGACTTGCGTCGGCGAGCGTCGCGGAATCGAATGCCGCGGCGTCTGCTGTACAGGCTTTTATCTTTCGGCGCGAGAGTTTCTGGAACCGTCGATTCACATCCAGAACATTGTAGATCACAGAAGATTATTCTGGGCTAGCGGCGTTAGGGCGAAACACTCTGCTTATCTGAATGAGATAGCCCGGGCGGCATAAAAATAAAGAATGGAACACGCGCTTCGCATGGGACACAGATAACAGATCCGGGCGCGGCCGGGCATTTAAAACAAACAATAAATAAACAAACCCGTACATGGTTCGCGGCAATATTGTGTAATGGGCTTGTGTAAGGACTTTCGGAAAGGTGATACCTAGGTGTTGGGACGTAGCTTATCATAGTCGGAAACACAAATTTAGTCACGAAACCAATGACAACTTAACACATGAAAGCAATTTTTACTTACAAAAATGTTCTAGGTAGAGATACGTCAGCATAAGGCAACGTCATTTGGCAAAGGACCAGTCTTCTCTTCCTTCAATTCACAGGCTGTTATCGAGTCAGTATTTTGTCAATGACCAATCCCACGAATGAAAAGGCAAAGGTTCATTGACGATTACAGTAGCTTCGCCTACAAATTTATCAGACTAGGGTTGCTCACAGCTATGCATTTTGACCCATGGTTCTCCCGTGTACTTCCTCAGATTTGCTTTGGATGAAAGCGCCCTTATATAATTTCCGCCCAAAGCATCATAGATCTGGATTCAAGAGATGGCATTGCCTTTTTTTAAACTGAGAAAGCTACCGGAAATTCCCGAAGCCTGCGCTTCTACGAGGAAAATAAACGCTGGTCATATAAATCGTCCAACTGTCGCCTTCAAAGTGAAAGCACAAGGCTTTCTCTGACCGAAGAAATGTCAAAGGTTGTGCAATTTCTATGACCAAAGATATTTGGCCCGCCACCTGCTCGTCGAAGAAAGCTTGATCGAATTCTAAAAGGCCAGTGGGTAGAAATATTGGTTACGCTTTTACCGCTTCCAAGTGTACAAAAGTGCCCTTTGACTGCCTGGTAACCGACGGAGCCTACGAAACCCAAATAGACAAACCTTGCCAAACTCATATCGTCTTTCTACCGAATTATACGTCTAGTAACCTACGGCCATAACGTGGTCATTTTTAAACGAAGCTTATACGGCTAGGAAATACTGTACTTTTCATGTCCAAGAACAGAAAATCCCGAGGCTCCACGCGTTTTTGAAGCTCGAGGTGTTGTGTTGGGCGAGGAATTGGAAAACGAGCTTCCCACGGCTGATAATGAAAACCTTTTTTCGTGCAGACAGGAAGGTGGTATGGCCGCTTGTCGGCAGAAGTGTGTCTAATATTAGCACGCGCTGCCCATCAAAGTCGCACGCCGTTCACCGTTCAAAATATCCTTAGGCCCTCAAGCCTATACTTGGATATGCATTTTCACCGGTGTATCACTATGTATCATTTTCAAGATCAGTAGTCATAATAAAAGTGTGCGTGTACGCATGTGTCTCTCGTATGGATGACCACCGTGAACGCTCAGAGAGATATAAAACTTGCTCACCTCAACGTTATGTCATAAAAATATTCGCCGGGCATCCACTCTTACATAGCGTATTGGCCTAGATTTTCAGCGGGAGTATATATTTCACGGTTTTTTTTTAAGCATTAGCAACGTACAGGATGAATTATCTCCTGTCATCGACACGTGCTCTGCTGAGATGGTAAATTTGATAGAGACGTGTTCTTCTAGAAGAAATGTGGACCGAGAAATTGTGGAGAGCGGGTGAATTTGCCATTTTTTTCGACCTTGCTGCGATGTACGACCTGATGGTACAATACGTACCCCTGCTCCTCATTTCTTAGCCGTACAGCTTGCGTCACCTTGATGACTGTGTGCGCGTACGTAGGCTTTGAACAAACTCTATGGGTTCTGTCGCTTGCACGTTACCTTCTTCGTTAAGCTCATTTTGTAAAGACCTTCACGTTGCCCCGAAATATAGTTTTTTTCCTCTCCAGTAGAACTCCTCGGTGGCTTTAACTCTCATAAAATCATGGAATACTGTCGGACCAACCTAACGGCGGGGAAAATTATCATTTACTGAAAAATTAAGGCAAATGATGGTCTCTGAACGTCCACGTGACAATGAAGAAAACGGCCCTCCCACACAAGATAGAGCAATGGCCAAATCATCGGGTGCCACCTTAACATCTTTTCGATTCCCGGCCGCGGCGGCCGTTTTTCTGATGGAGGCGAAAAGCCAAAACGCCAGTGTGTACGAGATTTCGGCGCACGTTAAAGATCCCCTGGTGGTCAAAATTAATCCGGCGCCCTCCACGACGGCGCGCCTCATCGCCTGCTTCGCGTCGGCGCGTTAAACCCTACAATCAATCAAATCAAATCAATCACTTTAACATCTTATAGCTTGTCAAGGGCATCGCAGCAGGGGTTGTCATGCTTGTATTGTACAGCAGCTCGTTGCTGTAATTGCGCATTGCTTTTTTTCTCGCATGATTAACCCTCCTCGAGGAGGTTCAGAACGTAAAAAACTGAGTTCGACATTGAGCAGGCGCACATCATTATTCAAAACATCCAAGTACAAATCCACTGAGGAAGTGGCAACCGGCAGTACACGGCGAGGCAGAAATTAGTATTCCGCGGAGTATCCAGAGCAAACACCCAAGCGGAAGGAAAGCTTTATTTTCGGAACCGGTTCAAATCTGATCGCACACTTCGACATCTTCTTGTCTTTTCTCCAATCCCTCCGTCGGCGCCGTGGCTTAGTTGGTTAAAGCGCCTGTCTAGTAAACAGGAGATCGTGAGTTCGAATCTCACCGGTGCCTTAACAGTGATCTTTTTTTTCGCCTGGTTTCAGAGTTTACCCCTCGCGTTTGCTTCTTCTGAGTAACAGATAAACTGCACAATAAGACACTAAAAACTCATCGGGAGCGATGACTCCTTTTTTATGAAGGGAAGCACGTGGTTGAAGTACAAAAGCCTCGGCCCACGTGACTTCCCCAGCGTTGCGCCCACGTTTATTCTGCAGTTGGCCACAAGTAGTGTCTATGGATAATAACGCAAACGCCGCTGTATAAGCCCCCTGCACTAGACAGATGTCGCTATGAGAGCAGCACTTTTTCTAATAAAGCTGTTTGTAGCCCACGCTAGGGCATAGATAACGGAGGGGCTATTTCTTAAAGGGACCCTGCAACACTTTCTTCAACTTTATTTTTTGACATCTCAAATGCTTACAGAATGTAGTCATCCAACATACCCAGCACTTAGATTAGGGGGGTCGCAAAGTACCTCAGCCAAAAATTACTGCTCCATGCCCATCAGATAACTTGTAAACTCGCTCAAAAGATATTTCTCTCTTTCCCGGTCTTGACGTTCTTCGACGGCTAAAATTACGTCCCTAAGGCCATGTAGCGTCTGTTGGTCCGATTTCGGTCAGTTTCAGCGATAAACGCTTTTAGATAGCAACTTTAAAAAAAGCCACAAAAACAAAGCAGAAATGGAAGGCGTATCTGGTGCGACGAGCCACTCCGTGCTGGCGATATACAGCTTTCGCAGTGGCTCCAGGCGCAAAGGAAAGAGTGAAAGCGTTTATCGAAAGTTTTACAGGGCCCCTTTAATCCTCGATCACTCACTTGCTGCAGCGTGCCGTGCCCATGGTCTACGGGGCCTGCACTAAGACAAAGCGTAACGAAAAACATCCGGGATGAATCCGTCCATACCTCCTTTGGCTTTTTTTATCATCTGCAGCCTGATTGGTCAGCTGCAGAATTAGAGACTACTGTCTTTCACCTGCGCCACTTAAACTATTCGTTTGCCTCGGATTTTGTTATGGGTACGTTATCCAAAGTACCTTCTTTGTGTGGGCGGCCGTAGCTTGACTCGCGATAATCAGGGCTCTTGTATCTCGAACACGGCGCCGACACTTCCGGAAAGTGAATGTTAATAATAGAGGCCATGATGAATATGGCATGTTTCACAATAAAAACGACGCCCCGAACCACGACAATATAGGAAATGAGCCTGCTGCTTGGGCAGCAAATATTAGCGCAGCCTTCCTGTAGCATTGCAGGTGGGCAACGGTTTGCAAAGCAGGAACAAGTAAAACGAGAGTATTCAAACGCCTCACGGGTATTCGGATAAATCGGGAGAAATCTTTTGACTTGGCATCAAATATTGTGACTGGTGACCAGGCGAAAGAACAAAAAGAAACTTGGTGACATGACTTAAAACACTGCTTACTCCAAGAAATAATGTAGAGACCATTTTTCTCCTCGAACGGAAAAATATCAAAGCGCGAAAAAGAACCACGCAGGTATCCATGACTTACGCGCGTAATTTTTTAATTGGACATTTTCTACGCGGTTATGGTATCGGGTTGCACAGTGCACCCACTCGTTGCAAAAACAAAGACAACAAAATGTTTATCGAAGATTTACTAATGAATGGTTAGGGAAATTTGGGCATCTCGTCCTCCTCCTTCGCAAACCTAGGGCTCGCTCCGATGCGCACCCCATGCTCCGGCTTCAAAAGTCCGCAATTCGGCGTTTCTCCTGCGTCCCTTGCACAGCGTTACATCCGGTCCCAGTGCTCCAGCCATCTCAGCGCAAGTTCGCTCGCTACGGCATCGGCTGCCCATCGTTGCTTTTGTTGTCCACCTGTATCGGCATTTCGTCGCCGTCATTCCCATTCTGTTCCCTCTTTCACCGCCTGCCCTGATGCCTGCTGCCGCGATTCTACAACCCCTTCTAATGGCGGAGGGATTCACAAAACCCGTCGAGGCAGCAGGCGAGCCGCGCAATGACTTCTCGTCTCCATGGCAACGTCGCCAGCTTTGCGAAGGCAACTGTCTCCATCCCTTACCTCCCCTCTGTGTTCTGTGTTCTTTAATCCCTCCCCCGGTTGACAGAGCGACACGAAAACTGGAAGAACGCGCGAACATTTTGTTGACCTGTTCTATCTACTCCTTACGCAATAAAAAGGATACATACGGAATTACGGCGATTCGTCCGATAATCCAAGCATGACAGCGGCTGTCGCCCCCCCTGTGGCCGCCGAGAAATCCAACCTCGTTAACACTTTGACAAGAGCCGTTCCAAACCAATAGAGTCGTTAGAATCCCCGGTACGGTTGCACACTGCCCGGCTGGCATACCGGTCCCTTAAGAAAACTTAAGGCAAATCGGTTGCTCTTTACGCCAGCACAACGTTAACGCAACGTTCCATCTGTACTGGGCAAAGCAACAGCCAAGGCATTCAGTATCCACAATACATCTTGAATTTTCGAATAGCTCCACAAGGACGGCGGGACAAGAGCTGTCGGGCTTGAATGATAGCGCAGCACGCCGCTATACTTATCTATAGGATTACTTTGGCATTATTACCCATCCTGGAAAATCCGTAAAACGTGAAAAGCAGCGTTCATACATTGAAAAACAGGACATCATTTTTCAAAAGCAAGTACGAGTCCAATGAGGAAGCGCAGACCGGTTGCACGCCGCACCACAGATATTAGTATTCCAGAGAGTAGGCCGAGTTCATGATAAAATCAGACACATTTGACTTTCGGTATCTGTTCGAAGTAGAAACGCAGGCTTGGGTACTGTCTTGCCCGCTCAACACTACATTCATCGGCGTCGTGGCCTAGTGGTTATAGCGCCTGTCTAGTAAACAGGAGATCGTGAGTACGAATCTCACCGGTGCCTTTTCGTTGTCTTATTTTTCTTTTTAATCTTTCTCTATCTCGTTTGCTTTCAATAAATTGCACGCGAGCTGCTGAAGGCAACAATTAAAACTGATTGTGAGTAATGCCTGTGTTTTTCGTCAGCGAGAGTGCTATGTGTGCGCATCAAAAGCGCTGCACGCATACTTGGATCAGCGCTTTGTTCGCGTTTATTCAGCTACTCGTCCCGAATGGCGTTCAAAATGACGCAAATTCCGCTTGTGCTTACCATCGCCTGCCCGCAATTGTTTGCTTAGCCGGCACAAATAAACGGATCATTTAAATGCACTAGTGACATAAGGACTGTTTCTTTCAGCAGCACTAGCGACATCGGCAATCCCCCAACTTGTATAATCAGTGGCCACTAGGCGCACAACCAAGGCCTGACACGAGGATATAATTTTTCATTTGCTTTCCGAACAGAAAACAAGGGAACGCGAAAAAAAAAGAGCAAACAGACATGTTTTTACGGCGCATATTAAAAGAAACTATATATCTTTATACTCTTTATTTTGTACTACCGCCCTTGTTTGCCGCCGTAGAAGGCGTCAGGCGGGGTTATCTCACTTCGTTTCAACCGCATGTACAGTTCAATAATACCGTGCAGATCACCCAGTGATGCCTCTATCGTCGGAATAGTTTCGTTGGACGGGCCCTGATTCGTCGTGTTTCGCTACCACACCACTATGGCACCTTCCTAAATTTATGGAGACATTTAATACAGCGCATCAGGACCCAAAGATTATCCGCCCATTGGTTCCTTCTTTAGTTCGTCAAGGTTAAGAACCAACAACCAATTCCGCAGTTGGTTAATAGATAAGAGCGGCATGTTACATTCAAATAATGTTGTAATTGTCGCATTCTTGATGTAACCATCTGTTTTTGACGTCTGCTTTTTACGACATTTAAAAAACCGGCCTCTGCGGCGACTTGTAACAACTTAAGTTGGCTTCGAGATGGAACAACACAGATGTTTTATCGCGTCTCTCTCTCTCCCTCTCTATATCTTCCTTTCTTACGTTCAAATATCGCCACCTTCATTTAAGTTGAATTGATGCGCCCTCTATTTACACATTCTTAGCGGGTCAGGTCAACTAACTTCTGCAGGCCTACAACATCCAGTTGTGCCTCTTGCTGAGCCGATGACGTAGAAGACAGAGCTTATTAAGCAGCTGGCGTGCGTCCTCTATGCCTCTGACGCCTCGCTTTTCTTTTCTTTTTTTGCTAAGTTAGAAACTTGTGTGCTTCATCTCCTCGTTCAAGGTGCGTGTTACCGTTTTTTACGACACTTAAGTGTAGTGCGAAGTATTCAACGCGGTGATTCATACACATAACCGTAACAACACACCCCTAGAATACGATAGATATTCACCAGACATTTTAGCTGCTCACCTCCCACATTGTGCGGGTGCCGCGCCTGCGTGCGGTGTTAGCAAATCCGCTCATCCACTATCACCATGGTGCTTGCTTTTAAATGCAGAGCACCTTAGGGAGTCGTTTTTTCCTTGTGGCCGCAGCTCGATCGCTGGACCCAAGTTGAGCCACACTGCCTTCCGTCGTCACGGCGTGACCCAGAGGCTTCGAAAGCCAAGCGGTTTATATAGTCATAAGCGTTCGAAACGCGTGAAACATTGGTGCTTGTCATACCCCTCCCTGTTGTTTAGCGCAAAGAAAACTGCAGGCACATTTGAGGCAAAAAGCGCCCGCGTTCATTTATTTAGAAACGCTCGTTGGGTTAGCTTTTCTATATAGTAAGCGAAAAAAAGTGGCAGTGCAACACCGGCACGTGTGGCAGGAAAAGCAAGCACAAAAAAAAAAAACAGAACTCCCGCTGGCGCAGTTTCAGGCAGGGGGAGCGCGAGGACTGCGAAGGCGGAAAATTTGCTAGGCATTGGGTGGTAGCGCCGAGCGGATAACGCCGCTACAGCCCATTATGGCGAATCACTGCTCTGCAATTCCGACAGCTTTCATATTGAAGTGGAACGGCTTTCATTTTTTCTAGATGGTTGCATAAAGGCATTAGTGTGTATTTCGCCTTTATCAGCCCCACAGCCATCGCTATTCGCAGTATAACCGCGGCAAGGTTCTTGCTATTCCAAGCCACACAGTTTCAATACTCCATTCAGAGCATGAAGCACGCATTTCCCTATACCTAAGTAGCCCTCCCCGCCACACCCCTTCACAGCATCCGATTCACAAATCCTTTTTTGGCACAACATTCCAGAGAAAGTATGCTTACGGCTGTCTTTTACAATTTTCCCTATCTCCCCGTTGGCCTACCTGTTTCTTTCGACCCTCAAAAAAAAAGAAGAGAAAATTTGTGCACTTACTGACATCGCAGGTGGCATAACGCCACAGTGTGTACGCCACGATTCCAATCCATGCGACCCAGTTGAATATCCTCAACGGACACCTGCAAGTTGAAGTCTCATGATGCTGCAAAGAACTTATGCGACAGGGGAATAATTTTTTTTTTCTTTTTCAATGTCCTGTTCTGCCCTTCTATAAACTATCAAAAGTTATAAGGCTACTCCTGGGTTCATTGCGGATAAAATTGGTATTAATTTCACTGACAACGAATTGCGTTAAAATAAACTATCCCGGGATTATATTTCATTCTGGTATGTTGTTTCCTGTTGTGTACACGACTGTTTTCCAAACGCTTGCCCTGAGAAACACAAATAGCTTTTACTTGTTACCGATTGTCACAAGCAACGCGATAATATCCAGCGCCGCACAATGGAGATTTTCAACTCGCAAATAAACAACCAAAGATTCCAGTAAACACGAAATTTGTAATCCTGTATAGTCCTTTAATAAACATCGCAAAAGAAAATCTATAGGAAAGCGACAAATGGAAAATTGTGGTCACAAGGCTCATATCCTCTGCTACTGCTTAAAGTTCGAGTGTTTTTTACGTTTTTTTTTAAATCTTGTCTACGTTCAATCATTTCACAATGACGTTTAGTCACAGCACCTTACGTAACTACTAACTAACCAGTAGGGCAGAATAACGTAACCCGGCTCATAGCTTTCGAAGGTCGAGCCATAGGCGGTGTGGGTAAGGCTAAACCATAAGTTAATCTCTTTTCTGACCGATATTTATTCATTTTTGTTGACTCCTGAGAAAAATGTCAGGGCAAGGAGCGATCGCACGCGGTGTATACACCCCAAAAGATTAAGCCAATAGTAATGAGTTCTGTACAATACAGAGTTTCGTTCGTTAGAGCCACGCGAACAAATTTTGCGTGAAACCCTCATTTCATTCTCTATTCTGACTACTGTCCCAGTTCATGACAGCTCTTAAGTGATATTTTGCGATGAAATAAACATTTTTTCACCGTCCGAGCAGTAGCAGCCGTAGAGGGCTTAATTTATTCAATAATATTTTGCGTATGGTAGAATGGTAAAAAAGATGAAGTCAACCAATGTTCACGACTTGCTGCACACTGGCTTTTATTCGTCGGCGAAACAACAAAATGAGACCTGAAGAAGCCGATGAGCAAAAAAGTTACTTAGAGGCACCGGTGAGATTCGAACTCACGATCTCCTGTTTACTAGACAGGCGCTTTAACCAACTAAGCCACGGCGCCGACGGGTACTAAGGGGAGACGGCGAAATGTCGAAGCGGGCTGTCAGACTTGAACCGGTTCCGAATGCATAACTTTTCCTGTGCTTGAGTATTCGGAGGGCATACCCTTAAGAATACAAATTTCTGTCGCGCCACGTTCTGCCGGTTTGCCCTTCCGCGTTGGGGGTGTTCCTGGTTCTTCAGAAAAACGATCCATGGTTGTTCCGGCTTTCCACGTTTCACGCATCCTCTAGGTGTGGTGGTAGCGTCAAAAAGCTTCGAGGTCAGTGAACTCTGCCAGTGTGGATGAGCAGCGTGCTTCGAACTCATGGTCACTTAACGACGACGGTCACTGCGGCCTTGTGGTCGTTATTATACACGTTGATTAAAGTTAATTAGACAGGTGTTAATAAAATACACGTTCAGGTGTACATGAAGACCTCCTCTACAGTGAGGTTATGCGCCCAGGGGGACACATAATTGGACGGTAAAATTGATATTGGTGGGTTAATGAGCTAAAATTGAATAATTTACATTGTAGAGGCTGCAGTAAGCCGCCATGTTTATATTTATTTATTTATTTATTTATTTATTTCACTTACTCTCAATCGCCGAAGCATTGTAGAGAAGAGTGGTTTACAGAGTACATACAAAAAAAGGACAGATGCGGCAAATTACACAAAATCTCTTAAATTGGCTAACTATACGTGGTAGCGACATAAATACCATAATCAAGAACAATTAGTCAAATCAAATATATTCACATCAGAAAGGCATAAAGCAAAATATATGCACATCGCAAAAGAAGAAAAAGGAAATAGGAACGGAAGGTGGCAATGTTGCATGTCACAAACACAAGCATTGACACCGAGTGGTATATGCTGAACAAAGCATACAAAATAAAAGATAAATTCAAATACAAGGGCAACTGTGCGCCAAAACTAGAAGAAACAAATTATGATTGGTCATCTGGAACCAAATACGCATATAACGAGCGTCGAAAAAGTGTGTGATCTGTTATGGATGCTAGATCTGCAGGAAGGCGGTTCCAATCATTTGATGTGCAGGGTAGGAATGAGTGAAAAAATGTGTTGGTTTGAAAATGAGTTATTCCAACTTTATGCATGTGATCAATACGGGACGAATAGAATGGTGGCGGTATAAGCAAGCTGCGCAGCAAGTTATGATTGTATAATTTGTGGAACAGGTAAAGACGAAAATATCTTATGCGCAGGGTCAGGAGAGGCAAAGGTAAACTGGACTTCATTGATGTAACACTGACTGCTCGTTGATAGTTCGACAATATAAACCGCACTGCGTTGTTTTGCACTAGCTCTAGAGGCTGAATTAAGTTAGCTTGGCTCGGATCCCAAATAGATGCAACGTTTTCTAGTTTCGAGCGTATTCAAGTTCGGTAAAGTGTTAACTTTTTAGGGAGGCAGGAGCTTGGCTGAAATTTCGTCGTAAATAGCCCAGCATGCGATTAGCGTTTGATGTGGCGGAGTCAATGTGCAATTTCCAGGTTAGGTCTGATGATAAGGTGATGCCGAGATAACCATAGGACCCGCCGCGGTGGCTCAGTGGCTAAGGCGTTGCGCTGCTGAGCACGAGGTCGCGGGTTCGATTCCCGGCCGCGGCGGCCGCTTTTCTGATGGAGGCGAAAAGCAAAAACGCCCGTGTGTACGAGATTTCGGCGCACGTTAAAGATCCCCAGGTGGTCAAAATTAATCAGGAGCCCTCCACTACGGCGCGCCTCATCGCCTGCGTTGCGTCGGCGCGTTAAACCCCACAATCAATCAATCAAGATAACCATAGGATGACACGTTTTTTAGTGGCACATCAGTTAGTGTGTAAAAAGCTGAACATACGTCACGCCGAGAAATACGCATAACCTTGCATTTTAGCGGGTTAAGCATCATTTTTCATGTTTCGCACCATGTCACAATTTTGTTCAAGTCAGACTGCAGTTCGCGATTGTCATCGTCACTCCTGATTTGACGATAAATGACGCTATCGTATGCGTATAGATGCATTGAAGAAGACACATGGTTAGATAGATCATTAATATATATTAAAAAAAGTAAGGGACCTAAAACTGAACCTTGAGGCACACCAGATGTTACCTCATTAAGTTGGGAGTCGAAACCATTTAGAGTGACATATTGAAAACGGTTGTTAAGAAAATGTTCTAACCATAGCAGTAACTGGGGATCGAGGTTGAGGGCGGCAAGTTTAGTAATTAGTAAAACGTGGTTCACCTTATCACAGGCCTTGGCAAAATCCAGGAAAATACAGTCAACCAAAGAATTGCTATCAAGATAGGTATGGAGCGAGTGAGTAAAGTGAAGTAATTGTGTTTCCCATGAGCAAGAACGCCTAAATTCATGTTGTGCGGAATTGAAAAAACAATTAAACTCAAGAAAATTACAAATGTGCGAATACAGGACGTGCTCCATAATTTTGCAGGGAATGCTTGTCAGTGAAATTGGCCTGTAGTTTAGAGGTGAGTGTCTGTTTCCTGATTTATGCAGCGGGACGACCTTGCCAATCTTCCAGTCTCGTGTTAAAATTCCGCTATTTAGGAACTGCTGGAAAATCTTTGCAAGAAAAATGGATGACTAGTTTTAATTTTCTTCCGAAGCGTTGAGTTGATGCCGTCTATTCCGCATGAAGATGTCAATTTCAATGAATCAATGATCTTTACCATTCCAACAGACTCAAACACAACAGGAGACATGGCACAAAGCTACTCGGAACAAGATCTGGTATAGCGCTTAGAACGGCTGAACAAAAATTATGAACGAAAACGTTGTTTAATACGGACACACACTTCGCGGGAGGTACAGGCTCGCCTGTATCGTCGACAAGCACAATATCGTAGTTTTCTTTAGTATTAACAATGCTCCAAAACTTTTTCGGGTTCGTACGAAGAATATCCGGCAAGGCGTTGTTCAAGAAGTGCCGTTTGGCGTGTTGTACTGAGCTGGTGTATTCGTGTTTGAGCAGAAAAATATGACGCCCAGCGATCACTAGTGTTGTGAAATTTCGCTTTGCGTAATAGCCGCTTCTTTTTGTTTAACAAACGAGTAAGTGTCCTATTGTACCATGGGGATCTTCCATCAGAGCGAATACGCCTCAGGGGAACATGCGCATTGGTAGCTCGGTTATTTTTCAAGGAATAAGTTCCAGTTTTCTTGCACGCTACGGTCATCAAACCGTTCTAGGTACGTGTCCAGATAGGAGCCGAGATTCAGATTAGTGACGTCGAAGTCAGCCTTACTATAATCACGAATCAGATTAAGCTTTTGTTTAAGGCGTTTGAAGGAGAATTGAAGATTGAAATGCAATACTGAGTGATCACTAATACCTGGAAGATAACTAATGCTCGATACAAAGTCAGGGTGAGTCGACAGGATTAAATCAAGGGTGTTTGCGGTATTGCCACTAAGTCTAGTCGGCTCTTTAACAAGTTGAGTAAAATTAAAGCAGGCACAGAGGTTTAAGAAACTCTGAGATTGGGAAGAAAATGGTTTAAGGGTAGGGAAAATTTTGACCAGTCAATGTTCGGAAAGTTAAAATCTCCTAGAAAAATTACAGGTAACGAAGGGTATCGGCAAACGATAGCATTTAGTACGTCGTGCAATACCTCCACGAAAGTAGAGGGAGCAGAGGGGGCTCGATAGCAGGCTATCACAACTATTCTTGTATTGCCGAACGTGGTGCATACGCAGACAATCTCGAGATGAATGAATATTTTGCGATACTGCTATCAAGGTTTCACCTCCATTCCGGCCATCTCGGTCGCAGCGGTAAAGATTGTATCGTTTATCCACTTGAAAAGTCAGAAGATATCATGTTCCTACACAGCTTCAATGGCAGAATTCTTCTAACGCGTCCGTACTCCGAGATATCGAATTGGAAGTTTAAGTGCCGTTCTTATGATTACGCATGCTAGAAAGTGAGGACCGCCGCAAAGACTCCTCACTTTTGTGACGTGCCTGCTGTGTACCGTGTTTATTTTGACAACAAGGGTAGGCATAGGCAATAGTGATAACTAGCACCCTTTCAGTCCTGGCTGGCGTTATCGCAATCTGCCGTACTCGGAACCTCTGTCGAAACACAGAACAAAAGGAAGGATCTTTGCACTGGTCTTCACTGTTTAGTATGCGCAATCATACGAACGGAAATTAAACTTCGCAGTTCGATATCTCGGAGGGCCGATGCGCTAGAAGAATTATGCCAAATGAAACTGCGCAGAAACACGATTGCGTCCAACTTTGAAATACAAACATGTTAGTTATATGTTAGTTAATTAAGCCGCCGACATCAATAATTACCACCTAATTTTGTGTCCGACAAACCGCATAGCCTGTAGACGGGGTCTCCACGTACACCTAAGCGCCTAATTTTAAAAACATTTTGTCGACCTAATTTTTATCACCTTGTATACATTCATCGGACAAATGAAACTCTAGAGTCATTCTTGGATAGTGTCAAATCGATGCATGTACGCCGCTTGGTCGCCAGTTAGTCCGGATCGGAAGGACGTAACAAGAGAAATGCCTGCAACACGAAATCGGTCAAGCATCTTACGCTTCTGTCCGGACATAATTTAAATCACCGACTATGACCACAGGGGGGGGGCCATTGCAAATAATCCATGATGCGAGGAGAGTCGGAAAACACTTGAGCACTCTGTAAGGGTTGTAAATGCGAAAACTTTGATGTCCAACTGAACACTTGAGTTCTCTGCTTCCACCCCACATCCTATTGCCTCTCGACAGTTTGCTTTGCGAACCACTTCCGCCTTGCGGTTTGGATTGGCTTAGCTACGTCTCATATGCGTTTCGCCGTTGCTCGTTCCACATTGCTACGGCAAATAAAGCGTGCGTTATGGAACACCTCACGCTATGTGATGCTTCACGCTTCGACGGGCACGGGAAGCCCGCTGGATTTTAAAGCAAAGCTTTCTACCTCTACCAGCCACTAACCTACCACCCAACGGTTCCTTCGTGGCATGCGGGATAAGAAACTCCCAACGCGGCTGGCAAGGTGGAGGGCGCTTTTTACTCACAGAGCACAATATAGATGGCGCAGAGAATGGGCGCTATTAGGAAGCGTCCCCCGTGCTCCCCTCGGCGGGCGCGTCGGCGGAACCCTTCCGTCGGCTTTGTCGTCTGCTTCAGAGACGATTGTTTTGGGTCCTGTCTTGGCGCAGCTTCGCGTTCACTGCGCGCTTCCTTCGCACGGCTTGATTAACGTCTCAGCAGCACCTCCTGAGTAACCAGAACCCGACGGAATTAAGTGACCGTACGGCAAAGATACGTTAAGGATTGGTTTGCAGGGCGGGAAAACGAAATTTGGAGACCACATGCAGACATCTGACCATTAGAGAAACGCTACCTTTTGCGCACTGCTTGTCACGAATGGGGCACCGTTTTCTAAATTGGTGAATACCAGTTAGGCTTTGTTTTAAGACGTATTACAACAGGCGAAAGGAGCAACTGGTTCTGATTATTAGCGATTTTAAAGTTCTCTCACCTTTTTCAAATTCCCAAACTTGCTAAATTGTTTAAATAGGTAGAAATAGGAATCACTAAGCTCACATGCAGAATTGTTCCGATGTCTGCCCTTGTGCCGCGTGGTGGCGCAGCCCCGAGCTAGCACATCAAAATGGCTAGGTTGCGCTGTCTAACCCTTCGAAAGACCCTCCTCGCCGTTTTTTGTTCGCCGACGCACGGCTGGGCTGCAGCGGCGGCATCCACCGATCTAGCCCTGCCGTGGCCGACGCTGCTGCGTTCGTGACGCCGCCCTCGCGAATTTTTCGTAACGGGTGGCAGAATCTCTTGCTTCACTCCTTGTACATCCACGTGTGTGAATCCAAGTGACGTCGCATGGGCAATTGTTGCGGGTGTTGTTTAAAGCTTTTCTCTCCAACCAACTTCACAGCGGCGATTGGAGCCAATTTTTTTAATGTGATGACATAAAAACATGTATGGAAAGGTTACCTAATACAGCTCATAAAACAAGCCTAATACAGCTGAATACTGCCTAAAAACGGACTTAGTTTCTACTCGTGTCCTACCCCTTCCGCTGTTCTTTTATGGCTCCCTGCCCCCTTTATCTCCACATGGTAGGAGTACACCTCCTGCTTCTCCTTATCTTGCCGAGGTTGTATCTTCCGCTGGGGAACTCGGGCGTGTTTGCTTTCTTTCTCCCCAGCTGGTTACATTTCTCTCCGCTGTCGCATATACTCGGCGTACCGTGCCCGTTCCTTTGCGGCTTTCGGGGCCCACCGCCGCCTGTACGAATACCTACACGTTTCTGCCCAACGTTCCTTGCCCGCCGCGGTGGCTCAGTGGCTAAGGCGTTGCGCTGGTGAGCACGAGATCGCGAGGTCGATTTCCGGCCGCAGCGGCCGCTTTTCTGATGGAGGCGAAAAGTAAAAACGCCCGTGTGTGCGAGATTTCGGCGCACATTAAAGGTCCCCAGGTGGTCAAAATTAATCCGGAGCCCTTCACTACGGCGCGCCTCATCGCCTGCGTTGCGTCGGCGCGATAAACCCTAAAATCAATCAATCAGCGTTCCTTGTAAGCCGCTGTCTTTGGGAGCGCTCACAACACGTGGGCTAGACATAGCAGCATTATAAACACTATATCATGCCCCAGTAGGCAGGCACCGTTGGTAAGTATACAATCAATTAAGCAGGCAGTGGCTCAGCCCATGCCCGTTTCACACGGCACATACTCAATGCGGTTTTGAGAATCGGTCTGTGCTACGACCCCTGCTGGGCTTAACGGCAGACAGCAGTAACCTTAACCCAACCACGTGCAAAGCTACTTCGAACCTATTTTACCTCAGGCTTCGGGTACTTCTTAGTGCCGTTAGGCGTGAAAGCGTAACTGTAGGCATAACTTTCAGCATAATGCAGGCGCTAAGAGTTGGCCAATGCACCTCTGCAGGAGTGCGCTGCTCTGAGGGGACTTAATAATGTGGAAGTGTTTCACGCACACGAACACCGAGAAAAATCCACCCCGAGTAGTATAGCAGCTTCGCTGTAAAAGGCACGACTTACGGGGCACAAATTCTCTCAACATTTTAAAAGCGCACACATGTAAAGTACTGCATCAAACGTGAGCAATACTAGCAAATATTTCAGACTACTGGAAAGCGCGTGCTATATAGACTTATTTATAGGCACCGCACCAGCTTTTTTTAGAAAATTGCAGCCGTAATGCACTTCTTCAAAATACTCGTTTGAAATGAAACAAAAAGGCATGTTTTAATTAGTACGAGGCAGAGGGTTATCGTTTCGAGCATAAAACGCGACATCTAATAATCATACCTTTGTGATGGGAAATCATTTCCTGGTGCAGTGCTCACTCTAATGTCTTGAGGATTCATTGAACTATTCCCAAAGTGTGACCAAGCGCACCTCACGTATCCCAACGGCTTACTGAGAAGTTGCAAATGCTTCGAGCACAAGCTTCGCTTTCCAACATTTGCACGCCTCTGACAAGTACGTGACGTTGACGTAATGAATCAAACTAACCAACTGGAACGAGCCAGTTCCCCAGACGAAAGTGATGTGAAGAAACTGGACTAGGAAAAAGGGCAGTGTCAACATCTGCTTTCATGTCTCTGGCATTTCATACGGGGCTGAGTGCTTGAATCTGGCAAGCAGGCCGAGCGCGTTTCAAAGGTCAGAAAATAACACAAGTGTCTACAGGCGAGAACCGCAGCACATTGAAATCTGCGGCAGACGAAAAAGTAATGCGCGGAAGCATTGTTTTAAAGCTGCAGTAGTAGTACACAAAGAAACATCTCCGAGTCTACAGCCTCTAGAAAGAAATGTTTCTCGGGCTTTTTGACTAAGCTAGCGAGACCCAGACAACGCAACAAGTCCCACACCGTTGCGTATATTAGATGGCGCGCTTGACCATTTCGAACGTCGGCTTTAACTCCGTGGAATTGGCGCCCTGCCACATTACCCTTTCCATTTCGGACATCCTTTCGACATGATTACTTGCGGCAGTGAAAAGGTTTTGCAAAGTATGCAGGAGGGTGTGCGTGTACACAACAAAACGTGCCCGCTGCATTGGCAAAGACTTACTGGACGGTGCCTCTACTTTATACATAGCCAAGCTGACCGAGGCATTTTTGCCAGGCATGGCGGGCCATCCTTTTTTCTCACTTTAGTTCGGTTCTGCTAGCTGTTTACTATTCCAATAACATTTGATACACAGTGTCAATTCCTTGCTTCCTCGGACACGTTAATCTGAAGACGTACTATGGCGATAAACTGAAATACGAACAAGGGAGCGCGTGGCTTGCAGTACATGTCGCGCATCCTGGCGGCGGGCCGCGTATGCGCAGTGCGAACACGTTACGGGAGTTGTATTCAGCCATCGCCTCCTGTATTTTTACAATGCCAAACGCATCAGCCCGGACCGACCAACCAAGCTCTCTCCTTCTATATACTCCTGCCCCTCTCCCCCAATCGCTAGCCTTCCCAGCGCTTTAGTCACGTGACCGGTTTATCTTGGGGCGACGCGTGGTGGACAGCGGCAACGTTGGCAAAACGTGTTCCGCCGCGGGTTTGAATTTTCTAACGCTGGCGAGAGCGCCGTTACTTCAACAATCTCAAAAATCGGTTGCCTTGGCAACGAAGCACCAGCCGCTCTCTAATTCAGTCACGGTCGAGTGATTCCGGTTAAGCTCGGGGCCCCACCTTGCAACATCTGGGCAGTGCAGTTTTACCACTCACTCCCATTGGGAAGCGGGCGATGCGTTTGGCACTGTGAAATACAGGAGGCGGTGGTTCAGCGTTGATACGTTAACACCGTCGTTGGGCGTGTGAGCGTTTTGGTTTGTCTTCCTACCGCGTTAGGCGCCAGCTCACGCAAGCGTTATCTAACTTTGTTGTTGCGATGAGTGAAAAGAGCGCACGCAGCTAAATTCCTTTATTTTTGATTTCGGGCTGAACGCTCAACGGACGATTGATATACGATGATCTTTCCATATCATGGTTGGTCAATAACTCTCGTAACTTGTTCGCAATGCGCATGCGCGGCCCGTCTCCAGGATGCGCGGCATGTGCTGAAAGCCACGCGCTCCCTCGTTCGTATTTCAATTTATCTCGATAGTACATACAGCTTGGTTCCGCAGCTTAGATGCAACAAGGTCGAAGGCATTTTATTTTAACGCGTAATTGGGTTCTGCGATTAGTGCCCTACTACGGAGAGGGTCATCGCCCGGCATAATTGTCGAAGCTAAGGCATTTATTCTTTGTAATAGTATAAATTGCGACAAATAAAATACAATTGAACCAAACGAAACAAAAAGGCGCCCTAAATTGCTATTTCTAGCAGAATTTGGCAGCCATCGTCGAAATCAGGAAGCAACAAAAATACAAAATAAAAACCTATAATGAAGCAATAAAACTGCAAGGGTGTACCTAAATCAGCAGCCTGACGCCGTAAGCTGAAACACTAATAAAGACGTACACTTTAAAATATAAAAGAACCGAAAATTAGCTCAATTTACAAAGGTTTGTCTAATCCGATGGATTTAAGAAAGCAAAGGAAAATAGAAAAGGACGCTGTGTGGCTTGTCGTATCCATTCAGTCACCAAAAAAAAAGTGGGGTAGGTGAAAAGGAAAATCAGCGTAATAATGCTTGCGTATTCGTACACAATTCTCAAAATTTGTGCAGCAATTTTCTACTGTATTTAGTGTCTGGTGCGAAGAAAAAAAGAAATAAAGCGCCGCAATAAAGTTTGCAGAGAATGCGGTGACGTATTCGTATTTATTGTTAGTGTTAAGTTGAACTTTGTTCTAGAAACCAGTAAGACACAAAATAATCGCGGTCTAATGCTTGCATTTGACCCATCACGCTGCTCAAAAATGTGTGTTGCCGATTGTGCATATTTTAGTATTTGCAACTGCTGTAACAATGGAACAGTTTAAAGATGAGATTTAAATAGTTTTATACGTATGTAGCGCTTTCCTAATACATCGAAGCCATAGAACTATTTACGTCTTTCCTTCAACTTTGAAACGCAGATTTGGCTTTGACTGTAATGCCTACCAACACCTCCGGGCATCCCCCCTGCGAGGAAAGACGAGCAGCAAAACTGTGGTGTGTGTCACCTTAATCAACGCATCTATGCACTAAATAGTACACGTTTGTTCTTAATTTGCCATTTACCATGCTTCCTAGCTAGTTAGTTGAATGCAGCTTGCAGAATTTATATAGAGTTTTCTTCTAGGACACAAACATAAGGCTGCCCGTTTCCCTCCCGGAGACGGCCCCGTGTTTTTACCGCAAACGGGAACATTGTGAAAGTTAAGAGTCACAGTGAACTAACTAATCACGAAAAGGAAATGTAAATAAGAGTAATGATATAGTCGTCTTAGCAGCCAAGTTTTATTTATATGTTTCGGGATAGTTTCCGTAACCCAATAGCAATCGCCGTTTTCTGCAACCTTACTCTGTTCACGGTCATGACAGCAGGATGTAATTTTGTACAGTTTACAACTCCACTCTGGACTAACTAACTAGAACCAGTAAAGGAAACTCGGCGTTATGAAAAGAGTCGTCTTGTCAACCAATTGGCCTATCTGAAGACACCTACGTTGTAATGAGAGCTAGAAAACATTCGCAAAAAACTGGAGACTAAACTTTTTTTGTGCCGACGCGATCCGTAGACGGATGGACATTAACCACCACCGAAGAGTAGCTATACACAGCTTCGCTGTAAAACAAAGGCACGCGTACATGTTCCCTTCACTGGTAATTGACGTCGAAAGGCAGATGTTTTTTGCTGCTCATGACAGAAAACACCCGCTACCCTGTCTTCCGCTTCTTACTGCGAGATATCAGATAAGGTTACGCTAGTGTGAGGAATAGCATCCTCCTTCCACGAAAAACAGAACAGCAGCAAACAGCGACATGCTCGAAATAGAAGACGAAGAGAACGGGGAAAGAAATAAATGGCCGCGTATTCGCTCGCCTCGCAGCATGGAGTTCCTTACAATATACACCAGAGAGGAATCTGGCGCTGGCGTCTATGCGGCTCATATAAAGGCCGTCTGTAGAGTGTACTAGAAGATCTAGAAGAAACTTCTAGTACACTCTAGCCGTCTGTGTCGTCGTCGTGGGCCGCCATTATAGCATGCCCTTGCCTTTGTTTCGTCATTGGCTTGGATTGAAACGTCTTAGTAGCCGAATATTCGAACGCAGTGCCACAAGAACGCAGAGAATGGTGTGTTATTAGAAAAGTGTTAAATAGAACAGACTGTTTTCAAGCTAAGCAAAAAGGAAGTAAAACGTATCTTTGCACGAACGCTTGTGCCTACTATTCTGCAGGCTACGCTGGTTGTTAACATGAATGTTAACATTTCGGAGGAAACTCATTAGAGACTCTTATTTTATTGCTTTACCATTATTTCAAATAATAAGTAGTTTGAAGAGCTTGGAGATGTCTTTGACCGTGCCTATTAAAACGTCGCCTTCGTGGCGAACCGACGCACCGACCGCGATTCTACAGTTCAACGAAACTTGTTGCTGAGCGAGTTCATACTTCAAGAAAAAAGGAAATGTGGTGTTAAACAGTCGTGGACGAAGACCAGATAGGACGAATACAAGCGCGCCCGTATCTGTCGTATCTTGTGTTCGAGTACGTTTTGTTTTTGTTTGTTTTTTTGTCAGCCACAACTTTCGCGGCTGCATATTACCCGCCCCGTCAGGCGTTCCTTTGACTGCGGCATGACCAACGTTAGGTACGATCACGCACTGCTGGCTGTTTTACCGAACAGGGCTACCAGAGAACAGGGAAGATTTCGGCTTTTTGTAGCTCGTAGACGGGTTAACGCACAGTGCGGAGATCGAATCCAATAAAACTGCTTAAGAATCAAATTGCCATGCCAAGCCCGCCAAGCCAAAAGCTGCGGTCTTCCCACAACGCCCACGACGACATGGATTACCAGCTGCCGTTTCCTCTCTAATACTCTATGCTTCGCTGCAAATGTCGTCGAGAGACGATAGTCCTCTGCCGCCCCTGCCACGTAAATGGCTCTCCTCGCTACCCCGCCCACGTCTCACTCCCCCAACGATAAACACGGCGGAGGTCGGCTCAAGTCTATTTAATTTGCGCCTGACTGAATTAACCTTATTGAAGTAATATAGGAGGAAAGGGGGAAGGGGAGAAAAGGATGGGAGAATAATAGTTGGAACCCTTTGTGCAGGGCTTCAGTGGCTTCTGCTTCCGTCTTCACCCGCCTGTTTAGGTCCTTCTGGATCTGTAAGTCGGGGCTGGCGAGGGCGGCCTCACATGATTCACGTGAAGTCAGTGGCGGGTTCTTTTGGTGTTCGGCCCCTGCCCAGAGGTGCGGACAGGCCCGCGTGGCATGGAAGAGGGTAGCAGTCTCTCTGCATAGCCTGCAGTCTTCTGTGTAGTCTGGGTGCCGTTGTTGAAAATCTTCGCCCAGCGAGATATATGTATGAAGGTATTCGTTTGAATCTTACGTAGCATCTGGGTTTCACTCGCCGGTATTTCGCGATTCGAGATTTCGGAAGCTGGGAGCATTTTCTGACTGCGCGCACGCCATCTACTAGAACCTCTCGTTACTGTTGAACT
This sequence comes from Haemaphysalis longicornis, assembly GCA_013339765.2. NCBI lineage: Eukaryota > Metazoa > Arthropoda > Arachnida > Ixodida > Ixodidae > Haemaphysalis > Haemaphysalis longicornis. Next base: position 114,730,021 of record CM023452.1, on the reverse strand, counting down.
TGGAACACCGCCGGGCTGGAGCGGCCGACGCGTGCACTCTTTGTATTTTCCGGTCGAAATTTTGTTTTCAACGCGTATTTTTATTTCCTATCGGAATATTTAGCACACATTTATTTCCAGTTAAACAAACCTTGCGAGTTCAGTTGTGCACTGATGTTTCACATCAAACATGCCTAACATTTTCTTTTTCCTTAACAGTGTTCACATGTGTGGAGTATGTCTTTCCAGATTTAGTTGTTTGTATGAATTTACCTGCACAGTAAGAGCTCGTTAATTCGAACTCGGTTAATTCCAACTGACGCCCTGGTCCCGACACAGCCATGTATATTTCAATGGGGGAAAACTCTCAACAATTCGAACGCATTGCTAAACAGAGCGGTTAATTCGAACTGGGATCCACTGGTTTACGTCGCTCTTCGATTGATTGATTGTACGGTTTAACGCCCCGACAGCAGGAGATGAGGCGCGCCGTAGTGGAGGGCTCCGGATTAATTTTGACCACCTGGGGATTTTTAACATGCGCCGAAATCTCCTACACACGGACGTTTTTGCTTTTCGCCTCCATCAGCAAAGCGGCCGCCGCGGCCGGAAATCGAACCCACGACTTCGTGCTCCGCAGCGCAACGCCTCTGAGCCAGCGCGGCGGGTCGTCGCTCTTCGCAGAAGTCGGTCCAGAGTGATTACATTGTATTGCAAATCCAAACTAAACCCAATTTACTAGATATTTAAAACAACGAAACAGGAAAACAACAGCGAAGCGCACGCGCTACGCTGCTGCGACCGCCTATTTCGCTTCTGCAGCGGTCGCCCCGCCGCTGGCGGCGTTAGGTATTCAAGTTCCATCAACATTATTAAAGACGAGAGTCTTTCTTGGGCTACTTAAACCCAGAAATTTTGCTGTCTGTCTGTCTGTCTGTCTGTCTGTCTGTCTGTCTGTCTGTCTGTCTGTCTGTCTGTCTGTCTGTCTGTCTGTCTGTCTGTCTTTGTCTGTCTCGAAAGGATAAATTTATTATCAAAAAATTATGGTATCAATCATACAACGTAACAACCAGAAACAATTAAACAAGTGCAGCGCCTGTTGCTACAAAACTAATACAGCGCGAAGGCTGCCAGTTACAGACACTTACAGAAACACATAAACAACTTCAAGTTGATTGTAGACGAAAGATTAACATAGAAACAATTTAGAGTTGCTTACAACCAAAAGATTAACATGCGAGGTAAACGATGATACAAAAACATTCGCTTCAAGAATGCAGCAATATACAGAACAGGGTTGGTTTTATGTACTGTACCTCACTAACACACGATTCTAACACCAAAATCAATTGTTACAACAAAAATCCCTAAGGACACAGGTCTGGAAAACTGGCATGAATAATAACCCTTTTGTTCGAAACCTCAATAAACCGGGAAGACCAATGTCGCAGAAACTCTTCCTCACCCAAAAGGGCCAACTCGCCTTCCAAAAAGATCGCGAGGTGTTGTCTGAAAAAGGAAAGCAAGGGCCACTGCATGCGTAGCCTACGATTCCGTGCTACGGCCCTACAGCGATTACGCCATAGTATATAATCGCCAGTTACTACGAATAGTTTGCCTAGGGGAGTGCCAGGGCACTGTTCTCTCAGTTGATACCGTGCAAGCCCCTAACTTGGAGCGGCACGGTGTATGATGCGCGAAAAGCAACGCGCAACAGTGCAGCTTGAGAAAGTGTGAGCCGTGGATTCTGGTTGAGCGCAGTTGGGACAGGAAGCGTTCTGTGTTACTCCTTAGCGAAATACTCTGTCGGTTGTGGGAAGAATTTGCCACGCTTTTTGCCACTGAATGTTTTTGGCGTCCTCTGGCAGCCTACCTGAAGTCAGCCGTAACTAGGGGAAATCTGGTGGATCCACACGTCTGCCCGACTTCACAGTAACTATTTTTTTCACACAGCCTGGCAGGTTATTCATTCACAAAATCGAGATCAGCATCCAGTGCACAAATTTCCTTGGCTAAAGTAATGACGTCCTTGAACAGTCTCGACGAGATAGCTGCACTGGGGTGAAGGTGCTGGCCATAGTTGGCCAAAGAACCCGTCAAGAATGACCGAGAAATTAATGAATCAAAGGTCTGCCCGGAGCGTTTACATCACTGAGAAGTGAAGAGACGACTCTAAGGGCCAAGAACAGGTCGATGCATGGGAGACCATAACCCCCAGAGCGGCGTGGGAGGCGCAGGGCATCTTCCGCTAAACGCTCTGTGCTTCCATCCCAAAAGAAGGAAAAAATTTCGCGGGACACTTTGGGCGTAACAAAATTGGGAGGCAGCATAATCCTGGAAACAAAAAAGAATTTAGCAAGAAAAACGCATTTAATCAGATATTATTTCTCCGAAAAAGAGAAGTTGAAAGACCTAGCACGGGCAACATTCTTTTGAATATCATCAACTAACTCAGGCCATATGTCTGGAGAAACACCTTCTTCGGTAAATTTCACGCCGAGAATCATCAGGTCTCGAACTATTTTTAAGTTATGGATGAGGGCGAGTGTAGCGTTTCCCAGAGGGAGGAGAGCACTTTTTGTGGCATTTAACTCGGCACCTGAAAGCCGAGCATAAGACTCGAAGTCCCCTAAAACAGCCGTGAGGCTATCAGTGTTCCGGATAAAAATAGTAACGTCATTTGCGTACGCAGACACTTTAACTGGGCCTTGTGCGGGCAAGGGGACACAGCTAATTTTCGGGTTATCAACGAATTTTCTGTTGAAGGGGTCTAGACATAAGACAAAAACAAGCGGCCACAAGGTGCATCCTTGTCTGACACCTCTATGAATTACAATTTCACCCTGTACCACACCATTAATGACCAGGTCACTGGATAAATTATCATACAATTCTCGAAGAAGCTGAACAAAGTCAGAGGGAAACCCGTATGCCTGAAATATGGCAAGCAGGTATGAATGATTGACCCTATCAAATGCCTGTTTTTGGTCTAAAGAGACACACAGGCCTGCAATACCAGTTTGGTGCGTATAGGCTAGTATGTCTCGGGTTAGGCTAAGTGCCGAAAAACTATTTCTGTATGGAACCGAGCCAACCTGTTGGAGTGAGAGGAGGCCCGGCCAAAGAGCTTTAATTCTGGATACTAAAAGGGAAGTTAAAATCTTGTAGTCTGAATTCAAAACGGTTATTGGTCTGTAAGAACTCGGGAGAGAGGGGTATTTTCCTTCTTTCAAAACTAAGATTTGACGGCCTCTCTCAAACGCGTTTGGAAGCCAGTGATCTGCTAGGATTGAATTTATAAGTTGCACTAAGGAAGAGCTTAATTCTGCCCAGCAATGCTTGTAGAATTCCGTTGGCAAACCGTCCGTACCAGGCGCCGATCCGGTTTTCATTTCTCTTAAAATGTCGTATAGCTTGGAACAGGTTACGTCCTTCAGTATTTGGGAGTCTATGCTTTGTGGAACCTGAGGTAGGCGAATTTGAAGCAGAACATACTTGTGCTACCATGTGTCGAGCAAATCTCCTGCAAAGACCAAAGGAACGAAAGATAGAATCCCTGATTTTATAGCTGATCGGTCTGTGGAGACGGTGTTATCCGGGCAGCGCACACACTCTATAATGTTTAAAGTTTCACGCGTCGCCAAAAATCTTTGAATTTCTAAACTACCGTTGCAAGGACCATGAATATTGTAGGAAGCGGATAGCTGCATGGTTTGATTCAGTTGGCGTTTGTACCGCTCTGTAAGGATGCCAAGGTATTCGCTCATTAAAGGCGTTAGTTCTTTATCATATCTTACTATCCGGATACGCCTGAGCGTGCTGTTAAGCTCAGCTGTGTCACGAACCTTTTTTTTTGTTGGCGAGCTGTTTGAGCTAGTTGCCTCCATATGGATTTTAAACTGTCCTACTGTTGTATGCTAATTTCGACCGGTAGGGAAGAAGAAATATTTGTTTTTAATGACCATAAAGATGCGTCATCTTGCGGTATTCAAGTATCAAGCTTCCACTGTCGGGCGCCATCAAGTCTACGGTGACCTGTAAATAGGGACAGGAGCACCCGGTAATGGTCGGAATTGTAACCGGCCATACTAGGGAATTGATGTACTTCTATGTTTGACACAGAGGCGATTAAGTCTGGAGTTACATAAAACCTGTCTAGTCGGGACATTGAGGAACCGCGCTTCCACGTGGGAGAGAAATAATTTCCGCAATGGAGCAGCCATACATCCTCCAGGTGAAAGTCTTGTACTAGGAACCCGAGTTAGCGTGCGTTCCACGTCGGTCGTCTCTGACCCGGCCCTCGTACATCACGCATACTATCATGGACGCAGTTGAAATGTCCGCAAATAATTGTGGGCACGCGCTCCAAAAGACAAACCCCTAGGCAACGAAAGAAGTTGTTTGTAGCTGTGACGCGTGCAAGAGCATACACGTTAATGATTTTAAAGCGGGCACCAGAAAGAGAAAATTTCAATACCAGCAATCTTCTCTCACTATCTGTCGAACTAAAACTGGAGCAACGGATGGTGTGGTTGAAGATTAGGACGCCCACCCCACAGCAGTGGTTAGACGCCAAAGAAAAATAAGACGGAATATTGAAGTTCTGATGAAACGTTCTGACGTCTTCAATTGAAAAAAAGTTCACTTCTTGGAGGAAGACCAGATCTACAAAATTTTCTCTGGCAAAGTGAATCACCTCTCTTTGTTTGTCACTGTTTTTAAGCCCTTGGACATTTAGGGTTAATATTCGTAGCATAATTGGAATAAATAAAACACTAGCATGTACTGGACTAGCCATGAAAAAAAATTGGCCGCGTATCTGCTCCTTTCGTTGCAAACGTCGTCAAAAGACGGTAGTCTTTGTAGGCATTTGCCAAGGAAATGCCCCCCTTTGCTTTCCCGCTTACCTCTTGTGCTGTTCCTGTTCGGTCGCGCTCATCCCAAAGTAAACACACTAAAGGTTCGCGCAAGGCGATTTGAATTTACCGCGTTCCACTGCTACAGGCCGGGTTCCTCGATTTCAGCGCTGCAGTACGGCGGAGACGCGCGTGAATGGAGGCGGCCGACTAGAAGGTTTATAGAGCCGCGTGGCCGTGCTCCACGTGTGTTCCAAGCAGAACTTGGAACCTAACTAGTGGAACCTTTCGTTGCTGTTGCCGCGTGATTTTTCATATGCCGCCAGGAGGCGGCGGTTTTCTGCAGTAGATGTAGAATATCATTTGCTATCGAAAAACCAAGCATCCATGAATTTTTAATAAAGGAACACTGTAAATATCCCTTGTATACTAATTTCCTGTCTTACATTTGCGTAATGTCTTGTTATTGTTCAACAAATTTGACAAGTATGAACATAAAACCGGGCTTAGACGTTTACATGCGGCTGTGTGTATATAAGACTATTGCGCAATATCAATTTTACTTTGGCCGGGTGGCTGAATCGAGTCACAGACATACAGACATACAGACAGACATACAGACCAAAATTTCTGGGTATACGTATCCCAAAGAGAGAGAGAGAGAGAGAGAGAGTAAACATTTATTCCTGAAAATTGGGTGAAGGTTAAAAGGGTGTTAAAAGAAGGACGGGCAAGGGCGGCCATCCTAGTCCCGCAGGCCACGTGCCACGGCCGCTGACCTAGCCCGTTCGACCAGTGCAGCCTGGTCCTTGAGCTGGCCGCTGCGCAGCACGCACTCCCACTGCTCGTAGGTTGGGTGGGTGGGGGGTGAAGGGATAGTAGGGCACTGCCACACCAAGTGGAGTGTTGTCAATGGGGAGTTGCAGTGTGTGCAGTTTAGGGAGTAGGTGGTCGGAGATATGTGGTGTAGATGTTGGTGGTTATAGAAAGGTTTGTAGGCGGCGCCAAATCCGGGCGTCCGCGATGCGAAGGGAGGGGTGAGGTGGTGGGTAGTGACGGCGGGACTGACGGCAGTGGGAGAGTATATCGGCGTAGGTGGGGGGTAAAGGCTGGAGGGTAGGAGTGTCTGGGGGTGGTGGTTCATCCTCTCCGGCAATGCCCGGTAGGTTAAGGCGCGGGCAGTGGCGTGAGCCACGTCGTTCCCGGGAAGAGACGAATGCCCTGGGATCCATACGAGACGGGTGTCCTGTAGTGTGGGTCGTTAGGGTGAGGATTGAAAGGGAGAGGTCCGTGATACGACCCATGGCGTAGCGACGGCAGGCGGATTGGGAATCAGTCAGGATGGTGATGTTGATGCGCGTAGCAGGCGTGTGTGCAATGGTGAGTGCAATGGCCGCCTCCTCTGCAGTGTCAATAGATGTGGTGCGTATGGTGGCTGTAGTGGTGGTGTTGCCTGTTGAGTGTATGATTGCGATGGCGTGTGCAGGGTGTGTGCTGTATGGGGCGGCGTCTGTGTAGTAGGCGGTGGGGTCTGTGCTATAATGTTTAAGTAGTAGTCGTGTGCGGTGTGAGCGGCGCCCCTTGTTGTAGATGGGGTGCATGTGCTTTGGTATTGGGAGCACTTGGATGGCAGCGCGGGTTGTGGGGCGGACGGTCAAGAAAGACTATCGTCTTTAAAATACGTGAGCTTCAACAAACGCCCTGAAACATCACGCGGGCCTGGAACGCGGAGGTTGGACGAACGCCAAGACCACGCGCAGCCCTCCAAAAAGCAATAAAACATAGAGGTATCCCCAGTGAAAAGGCACGCGCATCTGAAACGCAGCAACAACGGAGGCAGACAGGAGCCGTGTGCAGCGTGGAACGCTGTCACGTGACCTCGGAAGATTGATTGATTGTTTGATTGAAAAACTGTTATTAAGACAGGAAGACCAGAGGTCGGAGTGTGGTAAGGGAAGAAAGAAGGGAAATGAAAGCCAATCACTTTAGAACTTGTCCACATTGATGTCTCGATGAAGTCCAATAGTTGAGGCAGTCGTAGGCCGGAGTCTTAATTGTGTCTACTGCTAAATAGTCCAAGCACGACAGTCACCGATGGCGCTCTTATACCAGTCGAGCTAGGCGACTCTTTCGAGAATACGTCGCTATTTGTGCGAGTAAAGACGTGTCCAGTAGAGTTGGGTCTGGTTGAGGGTTCGGGGTGGTGAAGGTACGGTGGCGATTGAAGGCTGGACAGATCCAGACCAAGTGGCGGAGGTCGGCTGGGAGGCTTGACTGACAATGAGGAGATCGGGGAGGCAGGTGAGGCGTGTACCATTTACGAACTGTTTCCGGTGTGAAGGCAGTGTTTGTGATAAGCTTGTTGATGAAGATCTGGCCACTACGTGGTAAGGACGGACGTTTACTTAGGTAGCCTGTAGGAGTAAGGTTTTTTAGTCGTTGGCGTCTATCCAATTCGTACCGATGAATCCGCAACGACGGAGATGGTGTAGACGAACGAGACGGTTCCTCGGCAGAGACCACCGGAGTTTGGGTTAATGCACACTCCTTTGCGGCCGCATGAGCCGCCTGGTTACCAGTTGAGTTGGGCTCGTAGTCAGACTAGCACAAAAATTTCGTAAAAGTATTAGATGCGACTGCATCTCATTTACTAGCCTTGTCCCTCCATACGGCGTTGTTGTTGTCCGTCCACACCCCTCCCCCATTCTTCTCGCCGCGTGAGCTGCGCTCTCCGCCGCTCACCCCCTCTCCTCTCCGATAGCGAACTCTCTCTCGCAAGGGGCATTGGATTGGATTCGATTGGATTGGTTGGCTTGGCTTGGCTTTGGATTGGATTGGATGGGATTGGATTGGATTTGGATTGGATTGGATTAAAGTGGATTGTGTTGGATTGTGTTGCGTCATAGCCGCGCCACGTTGCGTCATAGCCGCGGCAGGGGTTCACGGCACGTTTCACGCGATGGGAGAATCAACCTAACGGAAACAACAACGGAACCCCCTATGCGTCGCATCTACACAGGGGTTCCCGCAAGGGGAGGGGGGAGAAATTTTTTTTTATTTTTATTTTGATATTATATTTTTTATTTATTTTGATTGTAATTTTTGGTGAGGTGATTGTACAGCGCCGTTGCGACTAAGGTCGCTGTGCAACGCCACCCCGTTACAAAGGGGAAGCCACTAAGCATCATCATCATCATCGGTGGCGGTTGCGGCGTCAGCTGATGCTGGGTTCTTGTGCGCGATTTTGCTTTCGTCTGAAACATGTTCTAGGATAATCTTTGTTTGCCTCTGTTTTTCTTGTGATTTCAGGTACTTTGCTCTTTTCCAGGGTGCTTTATTGTGCAATCATTAAATGAACAGATTGTGTTTCATCCATACAGTTTATCGGCCCGCTTTAATTGCATCGGGTTTGTGGCTATTTGGTGGGTTTATTGGCTACTTCTAATAGACAACTGCAACTACCTATATATAATCCGTTTTCTGCACAGTATGCTACTCTCATATGTTCTGAATAGTTGCGTTTTCACGCATGAAACCGCAGCGGGAAAGCTGCCGGTCCTATTGGGCAACGATGTGATTGAGATGGACAACACACATATGTTTATCACAAATCCAAACAAATTAAACGGCATCAGATAACTTCGGAATAATGATAAAGGAGCAGAAACGAAGCAGATGTGAAAACAAAAGTGCGAGTTGTTACGTTAGACTGCGGGTTTCGTTTTCACATCTGTATGCATGCCCGCGTGTATGAAGTTCGAGTTGTTACGCTACACTGCAAGTACATATCCGTGCATTCACGCGTGCAAGCATATGGGGGTAAAGATTATTTCAAAGCTTCAGAACCTTCCGTGACAGGGGCTTTGTGTAATGTATATCCGTCTCATGGCATTCTTGTCGGTCATATCAAAATGCATGGTTGGTCTGCGGTGGCTTAATAAACTTCCTACATATGAGTTCCACCAACTCTGGAAGATTACCTAGCTTCATCGGGATTTTTACATACCAAGACTTTCCTTGACGTGATGAGCTCACCGCTGTGTTTCAGGCATGGTTCTCGAGGGGCTTCGTAAGCAGTCCGACGATCCGAAAGCACCGCGTCAGAAAACTTCTTCAGGGCCTGCAGCAGTCGCACTACCTGCTGCGTTGGATATCTTGCCCATCTTGCCGGTGCAGATTGTCGCTTTATTTCTTTTTGAAGGTGACATCGCTTCTTGCTTCTCTTTTCAATGCCAACCTCATGCACGAAGGGTGCTGCTGAAAAACACTAGGCACAGCATCTTGCGTCTTTTAGTGTCACTGCGAAAGCCTTCCAGCCGAATGTGCAGACTGCAGTTCACTGAGTAATTAAACGTTGAGTTGGGTTCCCAGTTCTTTCTAGAAATGTTCTGTACACATTGTGCTTTCAGGGCTTCGTTCATTGAGAACTCGTGGCAGGAGACATCCGGATCCTTCTACCGTACTATGCAGAATGGGACCCGATAACGTCGTATTCTTCGGTTTTAAATTTGACTAGCAAAGCATCGTCGCTTGATTAGTAGGCAGGTATTACATGAATTTAGTTGCAGGTATTCTCGGAGATATTGTAAAAATACGTAACGTAAAGAGCCGATCACTGGCAAAAAGCGGGAATGCTCAGTGCGCCTCCTGACCGCGGTTTGTCTGCTACCATGAGACCTAGCGGGAAACGATCGGTAACGGGAGGGTCAGTGGGTGTGCCACCACGCGGAATTCAGACGCAGTGGGTGAGGGCAAGGCGGGCACGCTTTGGGGTGACGCTGCAGGCATCGACACAGTAAAGTAGGCAATGGTTTTTAGTGCAGAGCACTTTAGGCGCTCGCCTTGTCGTCCTAGCTCGCTCTCTGGACCCAAGTATATAGAGCACCAAGGCGGCGTCCCGCGGTAACGCTGTAGCTCCCGGCGAACCCTGGATGATTCGGAAGCCAAACAGTTTATACATTCATAAACGTTTGAAACTGGTAAAACGCTGGCGCTTGTCATACACCTTCCCGTTGTTTAGCGCGAAGAAAACAATAGGTGCATTTGAGGAAAAATATGCGTAATTAACCGGCAGCGCCCGCGTTCCTTCAGTTAAGGACTCCTGTTGGGTTGGTATTATGACAAATCACTGCTCTGCACTTCCGGAAGCTTTCACATTTAGTGGAACGCCTTTAGGTTTTCTCCCCCTTTTCACTCAGCACTTCTTTGCTTGGATGCAGGGGCCAAGAGTGTGTGTAGCACTTTCTATAAGATGTATTCGAGCGCACTTGCGATCGGATAGCAGAAAACTACGTAGGTAGTAGAAGGGAGTATTAGCATTCAGAGAATGTTTGGCATTAAAGGGACTGTGCAAAACTTCTGAAAATGATTTTACTTTTTTTCTTCGCGCCTTGGAGCACTGCGAAAACTGATGAAGGCGAAAAGCAGAAACGCTTGTGCGTACCAGATTTCGGCGCACATTAAAGATCCCCCGGTGGTCAAAATTAATCCGGAGCCCTCCACAACGGCGCGCCTCATCACCCTTGTTGCGTCGGCGCGTTTATCATCATCATCATCAGCAGCAGCAGCAGCAGCAGCCTATCTACGCCCACTGCAGGGCAAAGGGCTCTCCCATTAGTCTCCAATCATGCCATTAAACCCCCACAATCAATCAATCAAGCTTAAACAGCTCTGCCGCTATAAACGGCAATCTTATGTCGCCTCTGCCGCGAATATCCTTCTCCAGTCTTCATTCATACCACGTACTCCCTTCCCTGCCGTCTCGCTCCTGCCATGATGAATCTGCAGTGATATTTTCCAGCCTCGCTCTGCTGCCGTGCCCTCCGTTGGGATAGCGTGCACCTTTTCTTATCTTTTGTTTCTTGTTCCGCCTTAGACAGCGCGGTCTTGACCTCTGTTATTTTTGTCATAGCTTTTATCTGATTGATTGTGGGGTTTAACACAGCGAAGCCACACCCGAGCTATGAGGCACGCCGTAGTGGAGGGCTCCGTATTAATTTTACCAACTGGGGATCTCTACAAGCGCCCAAACCTCGACACACCCGGTGCTTCTCGCTTCGAGATTTCGGCACATGTCAATCTCGATTTCCTGGGCCGTCTCTAAAGCTTTTTTTTTTTCATTTATCATCGTAAAATATGTGCAGATGTTCAACTAATAATGTATTAATGCGCCGCATTCTTACGCAGCTTGTGTTCATTTCGAATTTTCATACCCAAGTACGGCTATGAGTATCCAAATACGCTATATTATTTGATTGGTTTTTATTCGTTTTTTTTATTGATGCACAGTTTTCACCATGATTTTTTGGTTAAGTTATATAAAAATGCATAAAACTGAGAGCAAGTGGTGCACAACGCCACCCGTTCAAAAAAAATTCACGCATCTCCCTGAAGTGAATCACGACGAGTGGGCGAAGCACTGGTGACCGTTCTTACCGTAATCACCCGCGTACTGCTGCTAAAACGACCTCCAATCCAATCCAATACAATACAATTAAAGTTAATCCAATCCAATTCAATCTAATCGAATCCAATGCTTCTCGCGCATGCGCAGCATGGCTCTCCAAGGAGTACCCTTTCCCTTTCTCTCTCTATTTCTCTCTCTCTCTCTCTCTAACCTGTTGTGAACCTTTTATTTTGTTCGTGTCCACCTTTTGTGAACCTTTTGTTCACAGATGTTTCGATTTACACGGTGCTGTGCCGTGAGCACGGACGCCGGACGGATAAGCCTCGGCCTTAACGTGCTTCGCCCCTAAATTCTGTTCTTCAAATAAAGAATCTTCCAAATATATAGCGCGCTTAATCATATGAGGAGACGGCCACCCGGGGCTGACCCTTTCGCGGAAAAGTTGCCGATTTGTTCATCGCCGAATTGGGGTTGCTGCTGCAAACACTTTACGTACGGATCCGCGCTAACGTGGCTGCCTTATCAATTCGCCCACTCAGTGTTGAGCCACGACGTCATCATCTTGAGCGTGGCTCAACACGTGCATCAGTGCGTGTGCGTCATTGCGACTTCGTTGCGCATGTCTGGTTAATCACGTGAGGGTGTGATGCCAAATAGGGGTTGTGTACCTCGATGTCGCGGAACTATAAAAATGGTCCAAAGTACAGTTATTAAGATTTCAAATGGCAAAGAGGTGCGTAACAAAAGGATGCACTCTATAGGTTGTATACACTAGCGTGGCGCGCATGCCGGCAACCATGTGTGTGCTCCACCTTGCCGATGTCTGCGCGTCCCCGCTGCCCACTGCTATGGCGATGTCGTATGCTCGGTCACTTGCCGGTAGATGTCCCTAGTCTCCCGGCTAACATTGTACTCACTGCTTCTCCTTGGCTACCGTTTTATCTCAATAGGCGTGGGCGTGAACTCTCACAGTTTCTTCGGAAGCATTAGTTGGCTTCTGTACTGGACGACTCTGCTGCGGGAAAGGTGCGGGCGCACGTGTGTCCTTGTGCGTGTTTACAGATAACTGCACTGCAGGCAGAGCGGGCACTTCGTGCGTGGTGCCACTTTCTTTCGCAACCGCAGCGGCATTCTCCGGTGCTGAGGCGGAGTACTCAAGGACACGTAGAGTACTCCACGCAATGTCACTGCGAATATTCATATCGTTGACGCCATGGCCTACAATCGGGTGGTGATGGCGCACACGACGAGCGCCTGGGCCAGCTTCTTTTTTTGGAAGATGCGGATGCATGCGCAGCAGACGCGGCGGCCACTTGCATGGCGGTTTTCAGTGTCGTTAAGAGAAGAAATCGCCTGCTAAACTTTTATGTGAATACCATCTGTACTGCGAGAAAAATTCGTTCCGACGGACAACACCATGCTCAGTATATATCACCGCAAGATCAACCGCAGTTATTACATATATATTCAGCACTAATTTCTCAATATTTATAGGCTATGCTGGATCTCCGCGGCAGTGCTAGCGATTAAAGTTTATAACAGATCTGAATTACTATCCGCGAATGTGTTTAGTTACGTGAAACAGTTTTTTCTCAAGTCTCTGAGCTTCGCTTCCACCGGATCGACACCACACCTAATACGTCGTACGCGGATGACGCTACCGCGTGAACAGTCGCTGCCCCCTCGCTGCATGCGCGCCTGCTCCCACTAGCAATTCCCTCGACATTTCCGGACTGTCCGAAATATCTGTCCTTTCAACGCAGCGCGATAAAAGCTCCCGAGTCGAAACGATTGCGGCTGGGATCAAGCGCACTGCAGAAAGCTCTTCTGTAATCGACTGAGCAGTTTCAACACGAAGACGACAAAATTCACTGCGTCTAAGATTTGGGGACTACTCAAAGTGTAATTATTCTACTTTCAGGCACACAGTCGAAACGAGTAGACGCCTAATCCTGATACACAGAGTTGAAGATGATGCCCCGTGCATATGATGCCCCGTGATGCCTCACTATCGAGCCGTATTTCAGCATTATATTCCATTACTTAAAGGCCGCGACTAAAAACTCGTACGTAACATCTCGGCTCCACGTGTAACTACAAAGAAGAAAGGAATTATGGAGCTCCTTGTGGCTAAAAAGAAATTGGAGGAGGAATCTAATTTCACCTGCTAGTACATCGGAGGGAGAAATTGGCTGCTGAGCATGAGCAAGTGCAAAACGGGCACACTTTCTAACCATTCCTATTCAACGTCAAGTTGCCACAGACCTCACCGTGGATCTACTCAGGCGATAACCCGTTGACTTGATGCTTGCGATGCTGCACACACCAATGCGGTTGTCCCATTGCATTTTGTGGTGCAGCACGAACCCTTTGCCCAAAGACTTTGCTCGAGAATGAACGCTCCGCTTAGGTGATCGAGTGCAAAATCGAGGGAACACGGCTCCAAGAAAACAAGAAGAAAGGGTTATACTCCTTTGGCTAAGAAGAAAAGAGGATCTATTTACCCTTTTGGAAGAAAATACTGCTGGGAGGAAAAATCTTTCTAACCATTCCTTTGTATTGCCACAATTATCTATCACCCTAAACCCCCTTTGCTTTCTTCATTTCGGTTTTATTGATTTTTGTGAAAACCCTTTCCCAAAGACTTCTGCTCGATTAATGAACCTGCTAGGGGGATGGAGTGCAAATGAGTTTGAGAGAAGCTGCTGACCATGCAAGTTTTTTCTAGAAAAAGGGTCGCCGTCTCCATTGGTTTTTGCGATGAAACGAGGACACCTTTTTGTAAACACCTTCCAGCACACTGTTTGCAGTTTGGTTTTTGCTTTGTTTGTTAAAATTTTACCCCTAAACGTCTGTTTCTTCATTTCATTTTATAGAGCTTTATAAAACCCGTCGGAAAACTCGTTCTTTTGATTTAAAAACCTATAGGTGGCACTGGCTGCAACTGTAGTTATCTCGAGAACGCCTGCTGCTCCATGCAATTTTTTCATCGTAAAAGGGTCCGCGCTCTTCATTGGTTTATCCCTCGAACGACACACCTTGCCTTGTAGTACCTTCCAGCACACTGTAGCGGTGGTATGGTTCGTATTTTACCCCTGAAATCGTCTTTGTAACAAGGTTGTTGAGATCATTTATTTGATAATCCCCATCACTGTGGACATTCAGGTAATCGGACAACAGTGGCGGTGGCCAATTTCACGGAATGGATTTGACGCCACCATGTGCCGGGTGAAGGCCAAAGTGTGGCGCTACAGGACCGAGGGGAGAACATGGCGGGCAGCGCTGGACTGGGTGTGCGCGGTGGTACCTGCTGAAGATGCGACCTTTGGAAACGGAATTTCCAGTACATTTGTGGTTTTCCGGGTACTCGGTGTATTTCTTGGGAACTGCGGCCGGGTGTTAGGACCCCGCTACCACAAGATAATGCTGAAACGCAAAAACATTCAGCGATGCGGTAGTTTGTTAACGTAGAGAACAATACTATCGGATGCTCAACCAGACATTTCCACACAGAGCGATCACAGTTTACAAGATGAAAAAATGACGCCATTTGCGCTTGTGGTGCCAGGCTGGAGAGACAGCAGCGCTAGCGGCCCCTCTTCCTTCGTCGGAGACCCGGCTGTTGCACTTAACATGGATTTCCGAACTTGCCGCGGAAGGTTATCTGTGGCCGGCAGGACCGGATCGTTTTCTCCGCAAGCTTTCACATGTCTCCCAAAGTGGACCGTGTTAGCATGCGCTAGAACCCGCGGCAACCGACTTCGCGAACTCGGCGTCTGCAGTGCGACCTCGGCGTCTGTGCTCCCCACATCAGGGGCGAACGCACGTGTAATAGCGAAGTGAACAGCACGCGAGAGATCAGGCCACGAACGCTGGGCAGAGTGTTCTCGAAGGAAGAGCTGGCCGACAGCGGGCGCTCGTCACGCGGCGCACGCTCACGTGCGCTCGGTTTTTTTTTCTTGGTATTTGTGCGAGCTCCCCACGTGGCGAAAGCCCACGCGCTGTAGTTTGGGTGACGCCGGGTGCTCATCACGAAGCGCACGCTCACGTGCGCTCGGCGGGCTAGGTTTTCTGGTAATGCTCGGCGGCGGAAATGAAAGCTTGAACACCTCTGCGGATAAAAATGGCAGGAACTGCGGACACCAGATTGTTGTTTCTCCTAAAACGTGCGCAAAACACATTTATTCCGCCAAACTCGCCGCCGCAACTGGGACCCTCCACGTGACGTCACCGCCTTGAAGTGGTATGGTTTTAGGGGCCTTGGCAGAGGAGGTGTTCTATGGTTTCGACCACCTCATTCGCGGGACAGTGCGGTGAGGATGGCAGAGAGAAGAGAGAGAGAGAGAGAGAGAGAGACAGAGAGAGAGATACCTTTAATGAAAGCTGAAGAAGTCAGGGCCACCACTAACGGTCGGGCCGTGCCTACTTCCAGACGGGTGGAATACAGTGAGATGGCAGCGGAAAATATAGAGAAAAGAAAAATGAAAAGGAAAGAGGAGGGGGAAGGTAGATGCACACGTATGTAGAGTGTATATGTTCAGAGGGTTCACAGAGCCTCTTCTACCCTGTTTCCGCAAGAAAAGTAAGCAGTATTTGTGCCCAGCACTGCCTCATCATGATTTCGCCAGGGTACAAGGAAGTGTGAGACTTCTAGAGGACCTCTACGTCGGGGTCGCACAAGTGCCTTCGATGCTGTTGCCCGCTGACTGGCATATCGCGGGCAGTGGCTTAAAATGGGCCTGATGTTGTCGGCAGTAGAAAACACTGTACACAATGGCGACTCTACCCAGCCAAGCTTAAACAAGAAGCGTGGGGTGTATGCAGCGTTAAGGCGCAGCCGGTGAAGCACGGCTTCAGTGCCCTTTGTAAGACCCCACGGACACCGGAAATCGCACTTACGGTCCAAGTATGAAGGGGCGCATGACTGCTCAGAGGATCCTTAGAGGAGTGCCGTGAAGTTTAAATGCGGTGCAGGCGGGAGAGTCAAGGAAGGATGTAAGTCTGCACTAAGCGCCATAGGCTTTCTTCGGCGTGAGAGAGCACCGGACGTGCAGGGACAACCATTTCAACGATATCGAAACTGCAACAAAGCCTACCGCCCCTGCTTAGGCATTTAAATTTCTGATGTTTGCTATCTAATTAAGGTGTGTGTTTTGTAGGAGCCCGTCTTCAGCGGTAGTTTCCGCATACCTGTAGTGTGCATTTACACGTCCCAGCCTCAGTGTTTGCCTAAAAAGGCTTCAATCAGCTCCGCCAGTCCCGTTCCACCGTGCATTCGCAATTCGTGATGTCCCAAATTGTTGTGCAAAAAGTGGTATGCGGCCTGGACACCTGCACTCATGCTTCCGACGTTTTCTGTGTTACTTGACTCCTGCTGCTACGATGAGTGTTATGTTCTTATTCAGGACTTTCTAATCTGGCGATGCAAGCCAACTTGCTTTCACTCGTTAGTGCTCCTTCACCCAATATAACACTGGCGCCTACAGAGGCAAAATAATATTACAAGATGTTTTACGTACGTTAACAAAGGCAACGAGTGTGCCATAAACGACGAAAGAACTAAACAGCGGGGCCGGCCACCATGCGTTGAGAGGATATATCGTCCAGGCAGGGGATTGAATCTCTATTTTATGTTGTTCGAATAGGCTGTGATGTCACTGCAAGTGTATGGATTAGCCCTGTTTGGTATTTTTCCCGAAATAATTAGATCACTTGCTGTATCAAAATCCTCCGCAAGCCACCTATGCCCAACGATGTTAAATTGAACATTGCGTTGACTGGGTCTTGCTAGCGAGAAACACCAGAATACAAGCTGCAGCTGCAAAAAATTGCTCGGCTTCCTTAGCTCATTTTCGCAAGCAGATTTTACTACCTCGTTATTCTCGCCTTCACCATCCATTATTTCATTTTCGAACGTTTGAAAACCTGTTTTCTGGTACATAGGCGTGCCGCCGTGTATACGAGGCCATAAACACGAAGCCAGCTGTAGGTAACAGCTCTTTTACGCCTGTTTTCTTGGTATCCCTGTCAAGACAGCGACTGATTTTTTTCCGTCCTTAAAGTGTGATCAATTACTTCAGCGTCGTGTTTAAGCCAGACCCCTGGGAAGCTGCAAAGAATGCTTGCGCTCGAAGCATTGCATTTACTCAGGCAGCCGTTGCAGATACGTGTTGAACGCTCGCTCCCGTTTTGCCGCTGGTTCCATGACTCACGAAGACAGCAAAGCGGGCACGGGGGCACAAAATGGTTCTTTATGGCCAAGGTAGGTTTTTCTAAATGTCCCGCTTGACAAAATCAGCGACCCTCCCTCCCCGTTTTATTCAAAATTAGCCCCATGTTCTGCCTTGTACGTTCATTTAAAAAGGGGCAGTTGCGACATTGAGTGCGGTGCGTCGGCACGTTTAAAAAGCAATTCGTGCCAGTTTTTAGCACTGATATGGCGTTCTGCGGGCACCCTGCAATGTATGTACGTGTGCTTGCATGTGTGTGTGCGTGGGCTTGTGCGTTAATGTGTGTGCGTGCGCGCACGCAATATTCATACGTGCGTTCACAGGTGTGTTTCTAGTCTGAGCAAAAATCGCTTAACTTCGGTATTCCTAATAAGACAACATGGAGGTGGCAGCTGAAAACAGGCTGAGGTAGTACAGCCGGTCACAATCTTAGCTGGAGCAACGCTTTCCCCACTTACCATCTCGTCCTGATTTGGTGTAAGGCACGTTAGTCACAACTGCTGCATTTCTTTAAAGAATAAAAGGGCTCTTAAGTCCTCCACATTCGTTTGAACAGTTTCTGCCTCGAAATTTCTAGATATTCTACGCTAAAGACAAATCTGATATTCCAGCTAAGCCTGTGGATGACTGTACTTACGAAAATTTTGAAAGTAAATATTATGTTGACCCAATTTTTAAGGGGCGCAGTAAATTTGTGCTTTCTATAAAATACGCGAATTCTTGTCCGAAGACTTTCGCGCGGGTGTTTTGCTGTTGGGCTTTTTGTAGACGAATATGTCACACGTTTTACACAGAAGTAAAACGAGCGGTTTGTTTGTTTTAAGCCATATTTGCTACATGCGAAAAACGCAAAGCGGAATTACTAGAAAACGCAGAAAAGATCGAGAACTTTATATTTAAAGCAGTTACTCATTCGTGATCACATTTTTCCCGAAGAGGGCATTTCATGGTCTATTTTCGTTTACTAGCCCCATCTGCGAAATGACTTACCTTGTTGCTTTGCAGTCGAATGAATGAATGAATGAATGAACTTATATGAAAGGAAGACGTTGAACGCCTCGTTTGAAGGACGGGAAAAAGGGTGGGAAATAATTTATGGAGACGTCTAAGAATTCTTACATGTATGTAGTCAGCGGGATATAGGCGTTTAATAACTTGTCCCGGTGTTTTGAGTCGGAACAGAAATTACAGATATTTTCTTCAAGGAAAAAATCTTCTTTAGCCCTTATAACCTCAGCTTCAATGAAGGCACACACCCCAGAAAACCAGCTAGGTGTATGGCAGGACATCGTGGCGAGCCCTTAACGGGCTGGGTCACTGTTTCCCGTTTGGGTAGGTCCACGCAGTATTGAGACGAAAAGAGACAGAGACGCGAGCGGATATTAACAGATGACAGTTAAGTTTAATTAATAAGGGTTGAACAGTGCCGGCTCCCTCACCGGTCTCGAGGACGGGGTAGCGTCGGCGCTCGTCCGGCTCCTGGTCAGGTAGAAGCGTGTCAGGCGGGTGGTTGGTTCGCGGGCCGTGGAGGCGAGATCCTTCGCTCTCGCACCGAGGGGCACGAGAGGCGCACGTCCGCCGCTGGATTGGGGGCTCGAGCTCTCGATCTGGTGAATGCGCACTCCGTTGGGCTGTGGAGGTGATCTCCGAGTGCAGCTGCGTGTTAGCGGAAGGTGCAGGAAGCGGATACCTTCCCCGTCTTGTTCTCGGGCCGAAATGCAGGAGCACACTACCAGATTTCTCCTACGGCGGCTTCCCCCGGCGGGATCGTTTGGTGTCGGGTGGAGAAGGGGACCCCGGGGGCTTGTTTCGACTTATACCCTCCGCGGGTTGCGTGGAGAGAAGGGAAGGCGCGTTGGGGGACAAAGGAGGTCCGCCCGAGCATTGTTCGCTCCCCGAGCGTACGTGACGCCTCCACCAGCGTTGCGGGTGCTTCAAGGTCGGCTTGGCTCGTCCCCGCGAAGAACGCAGTTGTACGCACGTGGAGTGGTACGAAAGGTGGCACCGGTGGCAACAACCGAACGTCACAACATGCTTCGCGTATAACATTTGCCCGCAACGTATCCTAGTCCATGTGAAATAACGAAGGGATGACCATTTGCGCAAAAAAGATGAAATAGTTAACCCCTACAGAAATAATTTCGCGTGTTGCCTGGGGGAACCCTGCTCTTTTCTGTTATCTTTTCTTGGACGATTACATGATAAAATCATTTTACCAGCACAAGCTATTGGTAAGACTCAAAAAGGACAGATTAACAATTTTTGTGCCTTCGTACCCCTTTCTGAATTCGTGAGAGCCATATCTGTTTTAATGTGGCCCGGATTGGCGCGGGCATGTTATATGAACAAAATCATGCACAAAAAGACAGGACCAGGGAAGAGAACACACACAACTCAGTTCTCGTCCCTGGTCCAGTTTTTTGTGCACAGTTCCAGTCATGAACCATTTTCAACTCGCCCGACTTTCGACTCTGCTAATGATCTTTTTATTTCCCCGCCGTTGTGAGAAATCGCGTCGTTGCCAGATAGGATTGGAAAAACGTTTATTTGACCTGCAGTAAAGCGCGCTCGCTTAGACACGGCCTACGTCGTCTTCTTTGGCATGCCTGCAAGTGCCTCAACTCGCCGAGTCGCTACCTGACTAATGCATCGAGGACCCGCTGGATGGCCTTGAGTTGCGTTTCTTGGTCTGCTATCCGCGTCGCCCATTCGAGCGACGGCGGGAACATTCGTCTTCGTGCTTCATCCGGATACTGCTTGCGATCCCACAGAATGTGTTACATGGTGGCTCTTTAGGTCACTCCCCGCCCCGGCAGTGTTACACGTGCTTCACCCAGAACTCTATCCGGGTGGTATGTGCAGTGTTTGTGCAGTGGGTTTGGCGGATCAATGGCACATCATGTGGGACTGCGCCAGGTTCCCGACCGAGGCTACCTCCAGGACATACTCGCCTGAACTTCAAAGTGCAGTGCAGTCTAAAGACAAGGACACTCAACTGTGGGCCGTCCAGCAGGCCCGGGGTGCGCTCGAAAAGCACAAGCCTCACGACCCGCCACAAACGGGCCGAACTGGGGTATTGCAAAGTAGGGTATAACTCCGGGTCGACGCTTGGCCAACGACACGACGCGTTAAACCGTCGGTTGCCGGCATCAATAAAGTTATTCCTTCCTACTACCACCTTGCATTTTTCGTCTGGGTGCGTGTCCGGGTACATCTTGTGTAGTATGTGCTGGGTTCGGTAGCCTTGTTTGTAGTTGTTTCAACAAAACAGCCTGTCTCCGGTTCAGACTCTTGTGTGGTTGTTGTAGTTCTCTTCTTGCCAGTCTGTACATTTTGGTGATTTCATCGTATCCTGTCATTTTGTTTTTGTTGATGTCCCACAGCTCCGGGAATTCCTCTCGGGCGCGGTCGTGCCCGAGCATTTGACGTTTTGTGGTAGTTTGTGTGTTTCTCCGGTACTTTTCCGGTGTGTGCCGGCATCTACTTGATTCTGACGTTTCGTTTATTTTTCTTTCGTTTTTAGGTTGTTGACGGCCTTATGGTTGATCCTTCCTTTGGCATAGTCCTTTACTGCTTGTCTTGAGTCACTGACGATTGTCCTGCAGTCTTGATCAGCAAGGGCCAAGGCAATAGCTATTTCTTCGGCTTCTTCAGCCTTCTTACAGTTCACGCTGGCTGCTGTTCTTCTCTTCCCTTCGTCGTACATTACACCTATGGCATAGCTGTCTCTGTTGGCGTACTCCACTGCGTCCACGTATCTCACATGCTTATCTGTTGCGGGCGTGTCCACCATGGCTTTCGCTCTGGCTTGCCTTTTGCCCGCGTCATGTTCTGGATGCATGTTCCTGGGTACAAGGTCCACCCTGATGCATCTTCTGGCTTCGTCCGGTATTGAGCCTTGCTGTCGTTGATAGGGATGTTTAGATTGTCCAGTATTCTTTTTCCGTTCTTTGTTGTAGTAAGTCTCTCTAGTTAAGCTGCACGCTGCGCTTCCGCTATTTCATCGAGCGTGTTGTGCATGCCCAGCCAGAGTAGTCTCTTGGGGCTTGTGTTTTGCGGTAGTCCTAAGGCTGTTTCATACGCTCTTCTGGTGAACACATTGAGCTTGTTTTTTTTCGCTTTGGTTCCATCTGTGATACGCCGCCACGTACGTGATATAGCATATCACAAAGGAGTGGACTAGCCTTGTGAGGTTGTCTTCTCTCACGCCGCCTCTCCTGTTCGTGATCCTTTTGAGCGTTCTTAGTGCGTTTGCTGCCTTGCCTGTTATTCGTGTGATGGTGCCGTCGTTGGTTCCCTGTGCTTCGATAAGCATGGCCAGGATTCGGATCTTGTTGACTGTTGGGATTTTGTTGCCGTCGCCGGTTCTGATCTTGATTTTTTCGCTTTCTCTGGTCTTGGTTGGGTGCGCTTTCGTTGGTTGGTAGAGCAGCAGCTCTGATTTGCTCGGAGAGCATATCAGGCGAGACCCTTCCAAGCTTTCTTCTATCGCCTCTACCGCCCGTTGCAGTGTGGCCTCAATGTGCACGTCGCTTCCGCCGTTCACCCACAGCGTAATGTCGTCCGCGTAGATTGTGTGGCACAGGTCTTTGATCTGTCAATCTCTTGGCCACTCAGATCATCACGAGGTTAAAGAGCATGGGCGAGATGACTGCGCCTTGTGGGGTGCCCTTGCTGCCCAGCTCCTTTTCGTCTACCTGTAGCTCTCCTGCCCTGACTGCCGCTGTTCGGCCCGTCAGGAAGTCCTTGATGATCGTTCGCCCATGTTGAGCTAGGACACTTGTCTTAGGACCGCTGCATGCATGACCTTTTCAAAGGCGCTTTGCAGGTCTAGTCCCAGTAGAGCCTTGTGTCTTGTTTTGTCGTCAATGATTTGATGTCCGATTTGGATCATTGCATCTTGTGTGCTGAGGTGCTGTCGAAAGTCGATTATTGTATCCGGATACAGCTCTTCTCCCTCGAGGTACTCATTCCACCGATTTTGCAGGACGTGCCCCATGGCTTTGCTCACGCACGATGTTAATGCGACTCGGCGGAGGTTGTCCGTGCTTAGTGGCTTCCCTGGGTTAGGGATGAGGATGGTCTTGTTATTTTACCACTGTTTTGGGAGCTTGCCGCTTTTAAAGCATTTGTTGTAATATGCTGTCAGGTTCTCGATGGATTTCTCGTCGACGTTCATGAGGATCTTGTTGGTGATGTGATCCGGCCCGGGCGCCGTCCTGGTGTTCAGGTACTGCAGCACCGTCCGTACCTCTTCGACTTCGATGTCCCTACCGAGGCTCTCGTTGGATCGGCATCGGTACGGGCCGTGCTCCTCCTTGGTCGTCGTCGGCACGTACTTTTCTCTGAACTTATGTGTGAAATGCTTCGGCTCCATTCTCGGTGAATTCCCGGTACAGGAGCTTGGCCAGTCTGTCTCGTTGATGTGACTTAGTCTTGGTTTCATCCATCAGGTGTTTGAGTACATACCACGCCTTACCGCTGTGTAGCAAGCCGTCGGCCGCGCCGCACATCTCGTTCCATTTTTGGTTACTCAAGACTCTGCAGGGGTTTTCGCGTTCTTTGATGAGCTGGGCCACTTTCTTTCGCAGTCTTCTATTAAGTTGTTGCTTTTTCCAGCTGTCTTGGATGGCTTTTTTCGCCACGAGTAGGTGTTCGAGTCTGCTATCCATGGCTTTCGTTTCCACGTCTGTTTCGATCTTCTTTGTTGCCTCTAGCACGTTGCGTGTGATTTCGTCGGTCATTTCGTCGATGTCGTCTATTTCTTCAACGTCCGCTTCTTCTCAGTCCCTGATCTTCCTGAACTCCGACCAGTCGATACACGTGTATTTTTTAACATTGCTCTTCTGGTCGGCCGGGACTGGCACCGTGAGTTCCCCTATGACATGATCACTGCCCAGGTCATTTCCAGTGTTTCTCCACTTGATGACAGCGTCCGCGGCGTTCTTCACGAACGTAAGGAATGGCTGGCGTGGTGTCCTTCGATACCGAGTTGCCAATCCTCGTCGGGTATGTCGGGTCCGTGATTGCGATGTAGTCGAGCTCGGTTGCGTCTTATGCTAGATTCCTGACTTTGGCGATGTTCTTGAGGTAGCCTCATGATTGGTCCATCGCGTTGAATTATCCGCACGCGAGTAGTCTGGAGCCTTTAGTGATGCTCCCGGCCTTGTGTTTGCCATATACCTTCAGGATTAATAGGCTCTCTCTGCTGTTCTTTGTCAGTATAATTTTCCTGTAGACGTATTCAATCTTGTTTTCGATTTCGTGTTCCAGAAACGTCAGTCCTTTCCTGACGAGGGTGCATAGGCCTCTTCCATCCGCCGGCACCACTTGCACTCTGTATGCGGGAAGGGTTGGCGTTGCCGTGAGCGTTTTTTGTAGTATGATCACGTCCGGCTTTTTTGGCGTGTTCGATGTGTTGCTGTAGTGCTGCCAGCCTTGGTTGGAAGCCGCGGCAGTTCCAATGCCATACGGCTATGTTTGGCGGATCAGTGGCAATGGTTGTCCTGATTGGTAGTGGTTGCTGGGTTCTTGGTTGATCTGGTGCATCACCGGATCATCAACGGCCTTCATGTGGTCTATGCTTGCTCTTATGGCTGCCAGTATGCTGTCTTGCTGTTGAATATTTTTTCTCGCGCATTTTTGTAATACTCTGGATTGTCTTGTTGAGTTACTCCTGGATGTTGTGTATTGTTACAATTTCTTTTTGTTCTTCAATAAGTCGGTTTTTCTTGCTGCTGGCCCCTCGATCGACTCATGACCTTATTGATGTTTCGTTGGTCTGTCGGTTGCTTCCTGTCAGTCAACTCTCTCCTGAGCCTGTTCACGCTTTGGGTGAGTTGCTGAACCATCGCTCTCAGCTCCACATTTTCTTTGCGAAGGTCCTCGTTTTCTTTGGTGGTATATCTATCATCTCCTCGCCTTTGTTCGGCTTTCGCACTTTCTTTTTCCCGCACTCGTTTTTTTGTTCCCCGTCTTGCCGCCGGCGACGCCCACTGTGTCTGCCCAGCTCACTTTTAAAGACCATAGTCTTTCTTGGGCTACTTAAACCCAGAGATTTTGGTCTGTCTGTTCGTCTGTCTGTGACGCGATTCAGCCACCCGGCCAAAGTAAAATGTATACTGCGCAATAGTCTTGTATACCCACAGGCAAATGTGAGCGCCTAAGGCCGGTTTATATGTTCATACTTGTCAACTTTGTTAAACATGAACAAGGCATTACGCAAATATAAGACCGAAAATTAATACACAAGGGATATTTACAGTGTTCCTTTGTTAAAAAAATTATGGATGTATGGTTTTTTGATAGCAAATGACATTCTACATCTACTGCCGTAAACCAGAGCCTGCTGTTGCCCGAGCCACCTTCTGGCGGCATATGAGAAATCACGTGGACACAGAAACGAAAGGTTCCACTAGCTAGGTTCCACGTTCTGCTTGGAACGCACGTGGAGCACGGCAAAGCGGTTCTATAAACCTTGAAGTCGGCCGCCTCGATTCACGCGGGTCTCCGCCGTACTGTAGCGCTGGCATCGAGGAACCCGGCATGCAGCCGTGTAACGCGGTAAATTCAAATCGCCTTGCGCAAACCAATACTGTGTTTACTTTTGGGATGAGCGCGACGGAACAGGAACAGCATGAGAGGTGAGCGGGAAAGCAAAGGGGGGCATATCTATGGCAAATGTCTAAAAAGACTATCGTCTTTTAACGACATTTGCAACGAAAGGAGCAGATACGCGGCCAATTTTTTCTCTGGATGGCGATCGTCCGCGTCGCGTGCTGTTGTCGCGGCTTTGTCTTCTTTGTTTGCTATTGTCCCGTGATTGCGAGCGGTTCCGAAAAGGCGTCCTTGGATCTTGCGCAGCTGGCGTTTCGAACGATGCAAAATTACACGCTTGCGTCAGCTGTTCTGCTTTGCGCCTTCCAACTGCCACTTACGTACCACGTACGGGGTCTTATATCTTGCTCTACACTCCTTATCTCCTGTGAGGTGCTTATCCCCACAAAGCTTGCACTTCGGCGTGCACGTATGATCTCCTTTGGGGATTTTCTCACCACAGCCTTTGCATGCCCGCTCGTTTGGTGTTGGGCACACATTTTTACGATGTCCTACTCGTCCCGCGTTGGCGGCATGCGTCTACTTTGCGATAAAGATGACACTTTCTGAGGGCGTTTCAATTCTTGACATAGTGGGAACCTCGCCTCCGCTAAAGGCTACGATGACCGTTTTTTACGTTCCGATCTGCTTGGCGCCCAAAGCTAGCGGGTTCCACTCGTTGAACATTCTTGCGTCGATGTCTCTCGGTGTTTCGCTGAGCGGGATGCCTCTAATCACTCCTTTCACTGTGTCGTGCGAGGTCATGCGATGTGCACTCTGATTGATTGTTGAGTTTAACGCGCCGACGCAACGCACGCGATGAGGCGCCGTAGTGGAGGGCTCCGGATTAATTTTGACCACCTGGGGATCTTTATCGTGGCGCCGAAATCTCGTACACACGGGCGTTTTTGCTTTTCTCCTCCATCAGAAAAGCGGCCGCCACGGCCGGGAATCGAGCCCGCGACCTCGTGCTCAGTAGCGCAACGCCTTAGCCACTGAGCCACTGCGGCGGGTATGCGATATGCACTCACCTCGTGTGAATTTCCCCTGACAACGATGCCTTGAATACTTTCATAACGTCTTGCGTCCTCTTCTTTCGGCGTGCTGATGACGACGATGTTTTTTGCGCGTTTATGCACATCGTGTCTTCCTTTCAATCCTCCTCGATGCTCCCGGCTGCCACGTGTATGACGGCCATTACGTCAACTAGTCCCGCCTTCGCCACGTGTATTCGACCTTGTTGTCGGGCTGCAATCTTGGTTTCCTCCCTAGGCATCGCCGGCGGCATCCTCACTGCTTTGATAGCCGAGATCCTCGTATTCCTTGCCTGCTCTTCCGTTTTGTGTCTGTCCCCTTCGTTGGTGGTTGCCGTCTTCTTCTGCCGACGCCTCGCGTGTCGCTCGCCTGCGGTTCTCCATCCTGCTTCTTCGTTGAAATCTTTCGGTGGGATTTCCTCTCCCTCCACTTGCACATATTTTCCATGACCCTGGTCTTGAGTGCAGATTTCCATCTCTTGCTGTAATGTCGCTCGCTCGGGTGTGCCCAGAACGCCGCCAGCATGGCGGCCCGTCTAGTCGTCGCTCGTTTAGGCTTAGCGCTGCGTCATCAAGCACTGCCAGAAAATATCTAATAAGTCTGCAAAATTTCACTCCCCTGTTGGGATTTCAGTATCCACTGATGCCGCTTAACTTCCCGAACACGCTGATATAGGTGGATGAACCTTGTGGCTAATTAGCACTGCATAACAAACTATCCATTGTGGAGCCGATGTGAGACACTTCCGCTCACCCCGGCGATCGCAGCGTCCTCTCGTGGCTGCCAGAACCTTCTGCGGTTTTAGGCTATTTTTGTGGCATCCCGTAGTTGGGCCCCCGTCATGCTGTGGTGGCTTCTGAAAATCAGCAGCGATGCAATTAAAAGCTATTTTCCTGGCCGAAGCAGTAATTTTAAAAACAGAGACTTGTACAGAGAAAAAAAAGAAAACTTGCGCCTACCCTTCAACAAACAACGTGTTGATGCGCATTGACACTCGTTTGGAATGCAAAGTTTGTGCTAAAATTAAGAGCTACATTACTTTATTTCTAACAATATTCGCTTTCACGTATTGAACATTCAAATCTTTGCCTCTGTCTAATTTGCTCTACTACTGACTCGCTGTGATAGATTCTAGAATTTAGTGATGTGGATAAGGATGTTTAGAATAATTTCGGCACTCAGGCAGAGGGGTACTGGAATTCCGCGTACCCCGTGGGCCTATATGCATTAACTGCTGTTTTATTGGGCTCGTAACTTGCAGGACTCCGTCGAGGATATTCAACTGGGTCGCATGGATTTCGATCTGTCATTACACACTGTGGCGTTATGCCATCTCCGACGTCAGTAAGTGGCAAATTTATTTCTCTCGTTGTGAATGTAGAGATGTAAAATTTCGTAAAATTGTACGGGTGTCAAAAATGTTTCCGTGTCTTTTTTCTGAGAAAATCGCGAGAAAAATGAAAAAAAAGACAAATGCGCACGGAGCTATGAAAACCCGACACATTTATTTTTTTCAGCTCTAGAAAGAATATAATTCTTCCATTACTGCTTCACAAACGCTTCAGCGGATCTTTTGGTTTCAAAATTTAGACATGATTTTACTTCAATGCATTGATCTCATGTCAAGGCGTCAGAATAGATATTCAAATCAATCCGTACGTGCCCGATTCACTTCCGCTTGACGGGCAAATGCTTCACTGTGCATCGGACGAAGCCTTTCAGGCATTTAGTTTGTATTGCACGTAAACAAGTTCTGGCACGCGATCCCCTGCGAGAATTTCGTGTGCTTTCTGGGAACGTTTCCGAACCCGAACCAGTTTCTTTCACATGCCTTATGAGACGGGGAAATCCGCAACTGCCGAGCGGACTGAGGGGTCAGTTGAAGCAAAGCCACTACCACCACATGGATGGATCCAGGCGCTTCGCACTCCCAAACTCTTTCTTTTGACCGAATTTCATTGCATCTTCTATACTCTATGGCATTGAACGAAGCGTCCCGACGTCCAGCGAGAGGTGCACTGTGTGTGGGGAAATCAACTCAAACGTGACCACAATGTGCACGTCACCAAAGTTCTTCCTACGAAATTTGCGCGCACACAAAGCTTGTCTGGCCCGGTGATTGCACGTATTATGTAAGACTGTTCTCCTTGTGACAAGGAGCAATTTTCTAGCCACGCTGCGACCTACCTTTCATGGATAGAAAGATTTCAAAGACGCCTCAAGGACTCGAAGACCTCAGAGACGCCGTTTTCCGAAGCGAAAATGCTTCAGAAAAACTTCGGAATCTTTCTTTACTTCCACTTTCACTTCTTTATCCCTGTGTCAAATATGATCCATTACACCTCATTCGGCACTATGAAAACAATTTCAGAAACTTTCAAAAACAGCCGAATGCGACTGTCAATAAAAGCTGCAACTTTGATATATATATATAGTAAAAATGGGTATAGCTTCTAACAACGCTATTTATTCGCCGATGTTTCGGATGCCGACCGAAACGTCGACGAATAAACGGTTTTGTCAGAAGCTATATCCATTTTTTACTACTTTTTAATAATCAAAGTATATATATATATATGTATGCTGGCGATGGGGCTGAAGGCGTGGGGAACACAAAGTAAGAAACCTTGGTAACAATATATATATATATTTATATATATATATTGAGGCACGTCGACCAGGGGTCGTGGTGAAGCGTTTATTGCAAGGCAACGGTGCAACCGGCTTTGGTGTGAGACCAGCCAAGATGGAGCCCGAAACGAACGCGACCGTCAGCGAGATGATGATGGCCATGGGAGTGTTCCTGGCTGGTGCAGGTTGTGGTGAGATTGACCAGTGCAGGACACGATATCCCATAAGGAGAGACTGGGCTCACAATATATATATGTGTGTGTGTGTGTGTGTGTGTGTGTGTGTGTGTGTGTGTGTGTGTGTGTGTGTGTGTGTGTGTGTGTGTGTGTGTGTGTGTGTGTGCGCGCGTGTGTGCGCGTGTGCGCGCGTGCGCGCGTGCGTGCGTGCGTGCGTGCGCGCGTGCGTGTGTGTGTGTGTGTGTGTGTGTGTGTGGTGTGTAGCGAATCAGAATAGAAAATGAGGGGCTCGTTGAAATAAGACAGAAATAAGGGTTGGCAGTCAAGAAAACCTCGGAAAGCAAATGGGAGGATGTGGTAGGCCATTGAAACAGATCAAGAATTTGGAAAGAAAGTTGAGAAAAAACGCCCGCCGGGTGGGATCCGAACCCATGACCTCCAGAATACCGGTGTGGTGGAATGACCACTACGCTACCGGCGGGGCTATTTTCCCCTGCACTTTCTGGGGTATTTATGTCAAGGTGTTTTTGTTTCCTGCACTTGGGGGTGGTAGCTAGCGCCACTCGGACTACTCGGGGTGAAGGGGACCTTCTTTTTGACCCCCGGGCCGTTACTCGAGTGTCCACGACATGTCGAGAGTGGCCGACCAGCGTTCATCCCTCTTAAGCTCCCTATGGCACCTAGAGAGCCACAACAGAGGCCCTCGCTATGCCTGTAGCGAATCAGAATGGGAAATGAGGGGCTTGTTGAATTAGGACAGAAATAACGGTTGACACTCAAGAAAGCCTATATATATATATATATATATCTATATATATATATATATATATATATATGATATATTATATATATACGAATCAGAATAGGAAATGAGGGGCTCGTTGAAAATAAGACAGAAATAAGAATTGGCAGTCAAGAAGACCTCGGAAAGCAAACGGGAGAATGTAGTAGCTCAAGATAAAGAATTTGGAAAATAAGAAAGTGGAGAAAAATGCCCGCCAGGTGGGATCCGAACCCACGACCTCCAGAATACCGTCTGGTGCATATATATATATATATCTATATATATAATATATATTATATATATATATATATAGCAATCAGAAAATGGGAAATGTAGGGGCTCCAGTGATTTAATAAAGAAACAGAAAATAAGATTGGCAGTCAAGACAAAACCTCACGGAAAGCAAAGGTTGAGTGTGTGTGCTCATATTAGAAGAGATGAATGAATTTTTGACCTCCGACACGTACGTGGGGTGAAAAAACGTGCCCGCCGGGTGGGATCCGACCTCACGACCTCCCCGAAATACCGGCTGGGTGCGATCGGAACCCCCAGTTATCGGAGTGTGGGTTCGGATCCCCCCGGCGGGATTTTTTCACACTTTCTTTTCGACTCAAAAATCTTCATCTCTTCTATCCCACCACCCTTGCTTTCCGGTTTTCTGATGCCAACCTATTATATTAATATATATATTATATATTATATATTATTATATACAGAACAGAGATGGGGAGGGACTTGTAAGGACCATATCAAGGTTGCAGTCGCATTGCCAGTGCTATTCGGTGTTTCCCAGACTGTATAAAGAAACATGACAAACACACGTCATTCGGTCTATTAAAATCGGGAAAGCGAATAGCACTGGCAATGACGACTGCAACTTGATATGTGTCCTTACGAGTCCCTCGTCCCGTCTTTCTGTTCTGCTACTGCATTACGAGGCTCTGGCTCCAGCAGTTCGGATATGCCAATTGCTAACCCTGACCTCCGACACGTCTTACGTGGCGGCCGCTGGGAAAAGACGTTCTACGTCTCCCGCGGTAGTCGAGGGGTGGCGCTAGTGACCGGCCTCAGAGCCCTTTGTAAATATAAACCCCCCTGAGTAAAAGTCGAGAGGGGAGCCGCTGCGGGGTAGCGTAATTGGTTGACGCACGCACGCGTTATGCGGAGATGTGGGTTTCGACTCCCCCTCCCGGAAAAAACGGCGGATTTTTTTCTCGACTTATATTTTTCGCCTATTTAGCACTGTATTAAAGAAACATGACAAACACACGTCATTCGGCTCTATTAAATATCTGGGAAACAGCCGAATAGCACTGGCAATGACGACTGCAACCTTGATATATATCTAATATATATATATATATATATATATATATATATATATATATATATATATATATATATACATTGTTCCGAGGATGATGTAGTGAAACCTCATGGTTGCCGCCTGAGAGATCATGGGGCAATGTGCCCGCGCCATGCCGGCTATGCGCCGAGCGCTGACAGGGAACGAAGAGGAAGACGAGGATTGGTCTCTCGCTCGTATTGCGGCCACTTTGCCGCACTGGTGACTCTTCCCGTTCGGACTGATTTTCTGTAAATACCTGCTAATACAGCACTATTCCTTGCGCCTTCCTCCTAACAATATATATATATATATATATATATATATATATGGGCACATGGATCAAATTTTTATCCTTTGTGCGTGAGCAGCATAGTTGTAGCCTCTTGTTATGCTGAGTTGCTCTTTCTCATCGGAACCGACATGACGATTACTATTAAAGTGTAGTTAAAGCTTTACAGGATAGGCAAGGCCGGCTTGTTTTACTCAATTGATCGCACCTGCAAAGAAAGGCTAGGTAGCAATTCCAGCTACATTAACTGTCGCGTTCCGGTTGCCCCCTGACTCTATGGTTTTTTTTTCCTCCCTCGCGCAGACACAAGTGTGCCGGAAAAGCTGGATTACATGATGAGCCCCAGTCCTTACGGATTCTCCAGGAAATGGGCAAGTCCAGACTAATTTACCGGCAATCCAACTTTAATAATGAATTGCCTAGCATTCAAGGTGTCGTAAAACTTATGATGGCAAAGTTCTTGCGCAGCGAGAGGGAGTACCAGGAAAACGTACATTAGGCCGGGACGAAAGTGTCCAATTGGAGTGAATTATAAATGCTTTAAAGTTACTTTGCAGCGTGGCAGTTTCTCACCGACAACAGCCACAGACAATATTCCGTCTGAATAAGTATATGCTTTAGTAACGCGATTGCCTGGCCTATTTGGTATTCCGTTAGGGACAGTTCAGCGTAAAAGTAGGCAGGGACTAGAAAACACACAACACAAGAGCGAGCGTCTTTTTCTAACGAACTTCAGTTGTAGTAGAGCTCTTGTGTTGTGTCTTTTTTAGTAACTTTCTATTTTTTGCGCTCAACTGTCCTTAATTAATATATGCGTTGCAATATTCGAATTTCCAAACGACATACGGCTAACGTCACCGTTTCTTGCTCCTAGCAACACCAAGCGTGCTCATAAATGCAGGAATGGGAGACTGCGGCGTCGGATTAAAGCATTCCGTTCTAGATTTTCGGAATACTGTTCCGACCGCATTCACAAGTCTTCTCTGTCTTTCTCTCTCGCTCGTTGACTTCAGCTCACGTGCTCACACAGCTGCCACAAGCCCCTATATTGCAATAACAATATTGTGAGAACTGAAAGGTCGGCTCCTCAGATCATCCTCTAACCCCCATGTACATACTCATCATGATTTTACGCAGTGGTACATTCTTATGGTTAATCAGTTAACTTAATCATCGTGGATTCTCTCGGCTCCTTTGTCTGGGAAATTAGATTAAGCCGTTCTATGGCATAGCCTCTCTTCGTCTGGCAATATTGTTGCGTGGCGGAAGAACAGAGACACGAACCACGTAGGAATGAAGGGTTGTATTTAAATTATGAGGCGAACTATTTACAAGCAGCCATAACGGAGCCCGTTGCCAGCGGCGGCCGCATACACTGATTGTCGATACCCTGAATACCGGGAATGCCCCCAGGGGGGATTGTCCGCGTACGCCGTGTGACAATATGCATAAATATTCTCCTTATGCGAGTTTTCAGGCAGTACCATGAGCGTTGAGTGCACACTCTTTAGAAAACACAAGAACATGAAGCACAAGAACACCATCTGCACGAATTAGAGACGTGGTCCTGGCGAAGTTCAGCCGGCTACACAACTGACTTTGCTGTGATATAAAACGTCTATAAAGAGAAACAGTCGGTGTTTATAAGTACTACAGTTTATGTGTCTACAGGTGAAATCAGTAAATGTAAAATTACGTCCCTGTCTCATATTGCGCCCCACCAACATCAGGTCGAAAACTAGACACACGCAGATATGGCATCTTCGGTAAAATGATAACCTCAGCACTATGCCAAACTTTTTGATGCTACGGCGAAGTGGCATCGTCTCTTATCAGAGAGATCACTCCCTGGTACAACTGACGACTCCTTTCATGACCACAGGTCGCAGCCTGTCGGCTCGCATACATCAGCTACCCCAATCCACACCTCCTCACCCCCTATACAAAACGTAACTAGGTAGTTCATGAGGCTTGTAAATACGTGCACGTATATCGCTAGTAAATGCATCGATAACCCTTTCACTCCAACGCAATATTTTATGGAGTGCTAGGTATCCCTTGAAAAAAATGCAACTCCGTATTCAAAAGTGTCCCACTTTATTTAGGTGGAACTTAAGGTCTTTTGCCCGTGAATTGAACGATGCTATCGTATGAGGATGGGTAGCTTAAGCTTTACTCCCGCTATTATCATAAAACTTGCAGATTTAAATGACTACATCATGGTGTTGAAATATTCAGAAACTCAAAGACGCAAACATTTCCGTTATTAAGGGTTTTGCCACTCGGAAGCGCTCAGTACGAAATAAATTGTGTAGAGCAACCAAGTCCTTTAGAGAGAGAGAGAGAGAGAGAGCTTTATTATTTGCCCAGGATGGGGCCACGGGTGGCGTAGGCTAGAAGTCCCTTCCCTCCATCTTCAGCCATCCGCCAGGAGCCCGTGCTCGATGCCAGTGGCTTCGGCTATTTGGACAGCCCAAGACGGACATTCGGCGTCCGAGCTGAGCAGTACCACCCCCCACTTCTACATTGTCGTTATCAATATTGTAATTTTATCCGCGGTGATGATAGCAGGGCAGGCCCAGCTGAGTCCAGGTCAACCTTTCCTGAGCAGTTTTTACATCCATCGTTGTACATTTCTGGATAGTAGTGACTGTACAGTACCTGGGTTGGAGTGCATCCCTGTCCGTAGTAGTCACGATGCAACTGATGTTTTGACGTCAACTGTTTTGTCTACCGCTGGATATTTTAGCCTCCGATTTAGCAATCGACAATTTTCTACGATATTTCTGTTAGTGGTCCTGCGTTCACTGCCGGTTCTTCTGGGCAAGGACTGCTCTTTGGGTCTTCTTACCCTAGCTTAGCCAGTTAGTCCTCGAACCGGTGCTTATATTATTCCTGCTCTTCTCAGGCTTGCTCCTCTGTATCCATTAGTATTTTCAGCGCTTCAGTTCATATGCGTCTTCTCGCGAAGTTTCTGACTGCCGTCTTGGAGTCATATGTCTCTCTTGGGTTTATGCTAGGGCCATGGCAATGGCAGCTTCCCCCTTAGTCTCAGGTCTGCTTGCGTGAACCGAGCTTGATGTTATCAGGTGGCCTTGCTGGTTAACCGCTGTTATTGCCACGTGCGTGTTGTCTCAGTTGTCAGCAGAGTCGATGTATCCTTGGTTTTTTCAATGCTTTTGTAAACAGCTCTGGCTCTTTCTTCGGTGCGCTCTTGGTAATGTGCATATGTACTCGTGCTTCAGGGAGAATTTTATTTTATTCTCTCGTTGCGAATCACACCCAATGTTTGGGAATCTCAGCACGCATCTTCCAGTCTAGCTTTTCCTGAGTAGCCCCAATTAGAAGATTCGTTGGACTTCAATCATCTTTGAGTGAATTGTGCATTCCTGACACCTCGGATTTCCTGCTCGGCGTTGTTATGGGTATGCCTAGGGCTTCTTGGTATACTTTTCCAATCATATTTCGGATTTTTGTTCTTTTGTCTGTCTTGAGTGATCGGAATGGTGCTACGTAGACCACCCTACGTAGGACGAACGCCTGGATTGGCTTCTCTTTCCTTGGTGTCTATTGGCGACTTCAGAGATAAATCTGGTCGTTCGAAATACACTTTTTTGAAGCATTCCGATGGCTTCAGTGTTATAACCATTCGCTTGAATCCGTAACCCATAACCCTGTAGTCTGAGTGGCGCTGGCTACCACCCTCAAGCGTCAGATACAGTTGTAGTAAATATAAATACCCCAGAAAGCGAAGGAGAACACAGTCGCCCAGATAGCCGAATTGGGTAAGGCATTCGAGATCTAATCGAAAGGCGTGGGTTCGGTCCCCACTCTGGGCGCGTGTTTTTCTTTCTTTCTTTCTCACGTAATTAACAATAAAAATAAAATAATGTAACGTCACTAACGGTAAAAAAAAATGTCTAACCATTCCCCTATGCCTTCTTTGGTGTTGTAGACTGCCGGCATTTCTTTCTGTATTTTCCTAACGAGCCCCTCATTTCCAAACCCTATTAACTTGCGAAAGCTTAGCGAGGGCCTCGGTTCTGGCAGCCTTGATGCCAAGGTAGCATACGAGGGTTTCCCGCCAGTTACCCGCTTATGACATGGCTGTAGACGTTCGCGTCACGCCCCGGGGGTTAGAAAGAAGGTCCCCTTCTCCCGTGTAGTCTGAGTGGCGCTGGCTACCACCCTCAAGCGTCAGATACAGTTGTAGTAAATATAAATACCCCAGAAAGCGAAGGAGAACACAGTCGCCCAGATAGCCGAATTGGTAAGGCATTCGAGATCTAATCGAAAGGCGTGGGTTCGGTCCCCACTCTGGGCGCGTGTTTTTCTTTCTTTCTTTCTCACGTAATTATAATAAAAATAAAAATAATTTAACGTCACTACGTAAAAAAATTGTCTAACCATTCCCCTATGCCTTCTTTGGTGTTGTAGACTGCCGGCATTTCTTTCTGTATTTTCCTAACGAGCCCCTCATTTTCCAAAACCCTATATATTTATATATATATAATATAATATATATATATATATATATATATATATATATATAATATATATATATATATATTATATATATAGATATTTTAAGGGGAGTTAGACGACGCTCCCAAAGATGGTTCAGGCGATTTATTTAGAGGCCAGCGTAGATGAGACGAGCGTAGATTGAGCGTCCAGACGATGGCCATATCTGACGCGCGCAAGCGCCTTCTGCGGTACTGCTTCTTCGCTGACACCGCGTCTGTGCATACGCTCACGGGTAGAGGACTACTTGTCCACATGGCTGATGGCCTGCGCACGGCACGTACCGTGATGGTAGTATTGGCCATTATTCTCGCAGCATTCGTCCCCCGTCGAAAGGGAGCCATCCTGGTGACTCGGCTAAGGTGACGACGGAACTAAAGGGTCGTAGAAAGGCTTCAACCGTTGCACGTGGACTATGTCACGTCCGCGCCGATGAAGATCCGAGGTCGACTGTGGTTGGTTCGACGAGGTAGTTGACCGGCGATGTGCGCTCAACAACGCGGTACGGTCCATGATACTTGGATACTAACTTCGGAGAGAGACCAGTGGTTGGACAGGGGACCCAAAGCCACACAACTGAGCCGGGGTCATATGTCGGCGCTTTGGTAGAGTCTTCAGAACGATGTTTCTGAAGCTGTTGATCAGCCGAGGTTAACGAGCGGGTCAGTTGACGGCATTCTTCGGCGTGGCGGCCGAGCTCCGAAACCTGTGTAAATTCAGTGGAATCGCGATTGTAGGGGAGAATGTTGTCAATGGTGTAGAACGTCTAACGTTCGTACAAGAAAAATGGTGAGAACCCCGTGGTGGTCTGCGTCGCCGTATTGTAGGCGAACGTGACAAAGGGCAACACAAGATCCCAGTTAGATTGGTAGGATGACACATACATAGAGAGCATGTCGCCAAGGGTACGATTAAAGCGTTATGTGAGACCATTTGTTTGCGTTTGGTATAAAGTAGTGGTCCGGTGAGCAATATGGCATTCAGTTAGTGGGGCTTCAATAGCGCCGGATAAGAACACCCGTCTTTGGTCACTCAAAAGTTCCCGAGGGGGCCCCGTGGCGGAGGACAAAGTAGTGCAGAAGAACGGAGGCGTCGTCTCGAGCTGTCGCAACCGGTAGCGGTAGCGCTGCAATTTCCGCGCATGGGTGAGGTGCTCCATAACTACTATAATACATCGGTTTCCGGCGGACGTAATAGGCAGTGGGCCATGCATGTCGATGCCGACGCGCTCGAAAGGCCTTGCTGAACAGGGTAGAGGCTGCGACGGACCGGTCAATCAAGATGGCGGTGATTCGCGACGTTGACGTTCTGTACACGAGTGGACGTACTTGCGCACGAAGTTGTACATGCCGCGTCAATAGTGCCGTAAGCGCAGTCGCTCGTACGTCTTCAGGACGCCGGCATGAGCGTCTGGGGGTCCTTGGCCAGAAGCACTTGGAAGGTGTCATCGTCCACTCCTTTTAGTGTGTGCTTGACCTTGTCGGCTTCCGTCATCAAAGGGTCGACGCGCTTACACAAGTCAATCACGTCTTCAATATAGCTGGTCAACATCTCACCAGCTCGCTGGCTTCGCACACGCAATCGTTGCTCGGCGCGGAGCTTGCGTACAGCAGGGCGGCCGAACGCTCCAGCAAAGCGGGTGCGGAACTCAGACCAGGTAGTAATGCCCGGTGCATTATTGCCCTACCACAGCTTGGCGAGCTCGGTAAGATAGAAGCCGATGTGAAACAGTTTGGCTTTATCGTCCAAACTGTTTGGACGTGCGTACTCCCGCGTTCGTAGGATGACAGCCAGTCTTCGACATCACTGTCATCCAGGCCGCTGAACATGGCGGGGTCCCGCTGTCGCAACGAGCGAGAGCAGATCACAGCTGCGCCCGACGCCGCAGCGGGAGACTGGCTTGGCTCGTGGGCAGCGGGACAGCGTCCGGTTACGAAGCTCCAGGGTTGAATCGAAACCCTTGACCTCCACAACTTGTAGGGAGATAGCCGAGGCTCATGTACATGGTTCAGGCGATTTATTTACATGCGAAAGGTGAGACGACCGTAGATTTGAGCGTCCAGATGATGGCCGATCTCACGCGCAAAAGCGCCTTCCGCGGGGCTTCTTCTTGGCTGATGCCTGCGCACGGCACATAACCTGGTGGTATAAATGGGACCATTACTCTCGCTGCAATAATATATATATATATATATATATATATATATATAAAATATATATATATATATATATATATATATATAGGTCGCGGGTTCGATTTCCGGCTGTGGCGGCCGCTTTTCCGATGGAGGCGAAAAGCAAAAACGGCCGTAAGTACGAGATTTCGACGCATGTTAAAGATACCCTGGTGGTCAAAATTAATTCGGAGCCCTCCTCTACGGCGCGCCTCATCCCCTGCGTTGCGTCGGCGCGTTAAACCCTACAATCAAGAGTCAATATATATGAAGATATATATATATACGGCGATGGCGGATTTTTCCTCGACTTTAATTTCTTCAACCCTGTATCCTCCCCAAAAATGACAATTACCTTATCTTCAAGTATTCGAATAGCACTGCAAATAAGGGCTGCATCTTTGATTTACATATCTGTGTGTTTGCGTGTGTCTATATGTTTAGTTGTATGTGTGCAGTATAATCCGCTTTTCCTTCTCCGGTGCAGGATAACAACGAGCCTGAGTGGAGAGATGGGAGGTGGTTCATTGTCTTGGCCTGGCAGTGGCTCCTTGCATACACCGTGACCGGCCGGCTCCTGTCGCATACCCTTCCTTGGTTGAGCACTATCCGCTGGGTCGGGGTTCGAAATTTCGAGGGCGGTGATGCACTCGGCTCTGCCGCCTGCCAAATTTAAGTTTCCATAATCTTCAATTCGGCAAGGCTTTCTGGTAGCATTTTTGGAACTTTTACGGTCGAGCAACATTTCTCCAAACACATCGCTGTTGCTCACATAAGCCTAAATGGAGTTTCCAGTCACTAGCTTCTCATTTTAAACAGACCCCTGTTGATGGGTGATTTTATCTAGACCCCCCTTATGTGGGCTACCCTTATAAGGAGCTATCTTTAATGCTCAAGTGGGTGTCATCCTGTGTGCATCGCCATGTGTCGCACTAACAGGACGAATAGTACAGGAGAAGGACCTTAGCTGACATTCGGCGGTGGGTGCTCTTGAAATCCTCGCATTTCTTCGGCGTTTTGGGTATCCCTGAAGACTTGTACGCGTGTGTACACTACGTCCAAGGTCATCACACAGATTGTCGCAGATATCGGGAACATATGGGAAGTTACTACACAGTAAATGAAAAAATCCAGGGCCATCTTAACTAACGTGAAACCTGGGGAGGGGCGAAGCATGCAGCACATGAGTGTATTCTTGGCGCCTTTCGGTTTTTGCCCACGGAGATAAAACCGTTGCGGTATAGGACAGCTTCGCTGCAAAAGTCTCGTGTCTTTGAAGCATGAAGCGTTCTAGCGCGAGGCGTTGGAAAACGAGTGTCGCGGTGTGCTCTTTTAATAGGCGTTTTTTGCCCACGGAAATGAAACGTTCTAGCGCGAGGCGTTGAAAACGAGTGTACCGGTGTTTTAGTACCGTGACATGAAACGACGACGACGACGACTGGAGACGCCGACATCCCGAGCCCCTAAGGGGTTTCCCCCTGAGAATCTCGGGGCATCTCCACTAAAGTGAAACCTGGGGAGGTGCGAAGCATTCAGTGTAAAAGTGCATTCTTGGCTCCTTGGCGTTTTCGCTTCACGGAGATGAAACCATTGGGGGGTAAGAGTGTAAAAGTATAGGTATAAAAAAGGTGTATAAAAACCTTTGCTGTAAAAGTCTTGTGTCTTAGAAGCACGAAGCGTTATAGCGCGAGACGTTGAAAAACGGGTGACGTGGGTTTTAATACCGTGACAACATGAAACAACGACGACGACAGGAGATGCCGATGCCCCGACCC
Source organism: Haemaphysalis longicornis (assembly GCA_013339765.2). Lineage (NCBI taxonomy): Eukaryota > Metazoa > Arthropoda > Arachnida > Ixodida > Ixodidae > Haemaphysalis > Haemaphysalis longicornis. The sequence continues at coordinate 114,690,218 of CM023452.1, read as the reverse complement.
CCTAAGGTGTTTCGACCCCAACAAGCCGGATTGGAAGTTCCATTGGGTCAATGTTCCGGAAAATCCTCCATCAGTACAACGTTTTCTCCGTACTGCCAAGTGTATAAAGCAGTCTACGCCTAGAAGCTACGTCACCCATGTGATTGTGTAAATACGATTTAATAACATAGCCTTACTTCAACCGGAACAAAGTTAAGCACATAAACCTCCGTCTATGAGCCGAATTAAAGAACTAGCCTCTCGGAAGATCTCGGCGCAAACGAGAGGGAAGTCGTCAAGATGACCGCTGCTCCCTGTGCACGTGCAGGGATACAGCGAGCTCCGACATGGAAAACGTGGCCGGTTGCGTGCATTTTTCAAGGAGTGACGGCCTTGCCACTTAAAAGGCATACAAGAAAGGAATGTATCAGCAAGATCAACCAACTGTGTTCCCGAAGCGTTGTGTGGCGCCGCGTTCGCTTGACATTGATGCCGTGTGGTGTAGTAGTGTGCGTGCGGGAGCACGAGCAGGATACTTAAAGTGCCTATATCGGAACAACAACCAGCGTTGGCCTCGTGGACGCATAAAAGTGCCGCGCTGTGAAAGTAAACCAATCTTTCTACACAGTGTGGTGGATGTCGAAAGTGGTAGGCAGGCTTTTTGTCCTATATTTTACACTTCGGTACGAGCTTACTTAATGTAATCAGCTACGCCGTGAAGTTTTTTCAGAGCCTGGAATATCAATTTTGATTTAAAGATGCAATCATCGTGGCCTGTGGTGCAGATGTCGTGGCGGGAAAGTGAACGTGTTTATGTCTGGCTGCAATCATTTGTTGAATGAAACCCTAAACCCCCATAATCTCATTTTTTTATATAAATAAATATTTCAGGCATTGCAGTTTGCTTCAAACTATAGAGAAAGGTCAGTCAAAGAGACGCTAGTCTTTTGTGCAATAGCCCCATCGTTTGCGATGTTTAGGTCACATGTCCTTTTTTAAACAGCAAATGATTGTACAAAGTATATAGTTATACATATTTACTAATTTTTCTCAGCCTAAACTCCTCCCACTACATCCCCGAGGTTGCAGTGCCAGAAAAGTTCTAAATGCACCCTAAACACGCCGCGAAGGGGGTGCATCAAGCAGATGTCACCCTTTTCCCCGCCCATCACGCTGGGAGAAAATAGCCCCACCGTTGTCTAGGGACTTTCAGGAACGTCATACAAGTGCACACCGAGGCACGCCCCCCCCCCCCCCCCCCTCCCCCGATGTAGGGAAAGAGGTTAAAAAGAGGAGGCCCTACGGACTCATAGCTAGTCGACTGGCGCCAAAAACATGTGTACTTTACGCAAGTTCCTACACGTATTCCAATGTCGTCATTTTGTTTACATTCCCGAAGTCAGATTTCCCTTTCTTCTCTTCGGCCATCGGGATATTTTTACATTTTCCTCATGACTCAATATCCGATTTTTTTTCTTTTGTGAGTCCCTCGGTTTTTTTTTGGTTTTTTTGTATAGGAGACATCGTATGTGGGTGACGTGGCTTTTCTGTAGTGTTTTTTTCTAAGGTGGCTACTCATATCATTCTTATAAACTGTGTTACAAGCTTGGTATTGATGGTAATCGCCTAATATGGTGATGATTTCCAATTTGGTTTCTGTTTTACAAAAACCACATGGTTTAAACAGGGGTAGATCTAACTTCCTCTTTACTTTGTCTAGTTATTTTCTATGTAATTTGTGGTAATGAGTTAGGATAATAAGTGCATATGTGATGGTCCGTTTCAGAGCTGCATATAAAATATTTTGGGTGGTTTCAGCGAGCCCAAGCTACCATGACGACGAGAAGCGCCATAATAGGGAGATTTTGACCTCCTGGGGGTCGTTAGTGTGCGCGGAAATATTGCCACACGAGCATTTTTTCCGCGTCCATCAGAAAAACACCCACCGTGGCCAGGACCAAACAGGCATCCTTGGGCTCAGTAGCACAACACCACTGAGCCACCGCGCGGCTGGTAGCTCCGTATATTTTCTACCATGTCTGATGTACGTTCCAGGGATTGATGATGGATTTAAGTTGATGTTTGAGTAACAGGTGAGCTTTTGATACAAATGTTTTGTTCTACTGCCAAGTTGACGTGCCCATTCGTGGACGTTAAATAAATACCTATTTTGTTCTTTGCAAGTCTATAATAAAATTCTGTTATGTGTTCTTTGCAGGTCTCGATGGCGCCCCGCTCAGCGGGGTTCTGTTAAACACAAAATACTATTTCGCTGTACATTCAAAAACACTCTTCCCCGACCCCAGTACCGGACGCCCTGCCAGGAGCACACCCCGAGATCTAGGCCCAGTGCCCTAGGACTTTTAATAGACTAGGGCATTAGAAGGGAAGCCCCGAGCCCTGCGCGGCCGGTTGGCAACCCCACGCAGGATCTGTAAATAAAGTCTGTTCTCTCTCTCTTGGGGAAAACGGAATACTGCGTGGATGCCCAACTACGCCGTCCTTCACGCGTGTTCTGAATGACATGAAATAGTTCGCTAAATGTGCAAAGAAACTCTCCTCGTCAACGGAGTAATAGACAGCAACAAATACTCCGCTAAATGCCTGAAAAAACTCTATTCCTTAAAGGAGATAAAGAAACACTAACTCTTATCGGAGTAAGTGAAACTCCGAGAGCTAGAGTACAAGCCATTTACTGCCTATCTGGTGTATTATAGACGATAGTCTTTCTTGGGCTACTTCAACCCTGAAATTTTGGTCTGTCTGTATGTCTATCTGTCTGTCTGTCTGTCTGTCCGCCTGGACTCGAGTCAGCCACCCGGCCAAAGTAGATTAGATATTGCGCAATAGTCTTATATACTTACAGCCAGATGTAAACGTCTAAGCCCGGTTTATATGTATGTACTTGTCAACTTTCCTGAACAAGAACAAGGCGTTACGCGAATATAAGACAGGAAATTAGTGCACACGGGATATTTACAGTGTTCCTCTATTAAAAAATTAATGGGTGCTTGGTTTTTCGATAGCAAATGATATTCTACATCTACTGCAGAAAACCGCCGCCTGCTGTTGCCCGCGCCACCTCCTGGCGGCATATAAAAAATCACGCGACAAGAACAACCAAAGGGTCCACTAGCTACATTCCACGTTCTGCTTGGAACGCACGTGGAGCACGGCCACGCGGTTCTATAAACTTTGAAGTCGGCCGCATCGATTCACGCGCGTCTCCGCCGTAGTGCAGCGCTGGCATCGAGGAACCCGGCCTGTAGCAGTGGAACGCGGTAAATTCAAATCGGCTAGAGCAAAACTTTAGTGTGATTACTGATTACCTTGGGATGAGCGCGGCGGTACAGTAACAGCATGAGAGGTGAGCGGGAAAGCAAAGGGGAGCATTTCCTTGGCAAATGTCTACAAAGACTATCGTCTTTTGGCGACATTTGCAATGAAAGGAGCAGATACGCGGCCAATTTTTTTTTTCCGTTTAGAGTGTATGTCTACATCGCGACGTCATCTAAGTAACGTAATATGTTCTCCTTTGGGTAGGAAGGTGCTTCAAAGTTTTAGATACGTTTGCCACGAACGTGTCGAATAAAAACACCCTTTTAAACTTCCTCAGATCGGGACACAGGGTTGTTGCGTCGCGATTCGCACTTAAATGGTTGCCGCCGCTTAGGCAGTCTTTGAAGTTTACCCTCAGCAATTTGTTCCTGGTCGGTAAAATGGCATCATGCAGAACACTGTCGAAGGCCGACTGCACACAAAGAGCCTTGAGGTAGAAAACTTACACTAGAATCTCGACAAACAGACATCGCTTAAACGGAATTGTCGCTTAAACGGAACAGAATCCTGTAAATTTGGGTTTGTATTCACATAACGTAAGAAAATTTCCGGTAATCGGAACTAAAATTTCCGCGTCACCATGTAAACAGAACCGAAAGGGAACTTCTTGTCACAACCCTTGCCATGACCATCAGCTGCTGACGATCCTGATCCTGAATATGCAGTTGCAATGACTGAAACAAAAAAAAATTCCCGGCCATCTCCACTAATGTGAAATCTGGTGAGGCCAGGGCTAAGGATGCAGTGTATGAGTGTATTCTTGGCGCCTTGGCGTTTTTGCCAACGCAGTTAAAAACGGTTGGGGTTACAGGTATACAGCTTTGCTGTAAAAGTCTTTTCTTTGAAGCACAAAGCGCTCCAACGCGAGGTGTAAACGAGTGTCCCGGTGCTTTTTTTTTAGTAGGCGTTACGTTCTAGCGCGAGGCGTAAACGAGTTCCCGTATTTTAGTACCAGTGACTACGTGAGACGAACGACGATTACGACGACGTCTACGACGACAGGAGACGCCAACAGCCCCTGCCCCTAAGGGACTTCGCCCCTAAAATATTGATGCATTTTTAGTGCACAGTCAGTAATTGTTGCCAAATAAAGTTTGTGAATGTTGTGCCTAAATTTCCTGTAGTTTTCTTGCTTTCTGAAAAACTATCGCTGCATTTACCATTTAGCGCTTAGAGTTTCATAAAATGGTATTAAGAGTGTGTACGCACATAAATTTGCACTATAGCCTATCTCGCGCAGTAAACAGAACTCCGGTTAAATGGAAGTAATTTTTTCGGTTCCTTGAATTTCCGTTTATCGAGAATTTACTGTATATGCCGCGTCGGGTTTCATTAAGAGGACTCGATATCCTCGATACAGTCCACTGTGCTGCGCTTGGTAATGCCGCCCGGGAAATATGATCGAACAGAATCACGAAACTTTTCAAGCAACCACAGGGAGGAAAATGGGCCCCAAATCGATTACTGAGAGCTATTGCTGCTACTCGCAATTAACCAGGGGCCACACTAATACACCAAGCACCGCGTTTTGCTGAGCGGAGGCCTAACGCTCGTGTGATCAACGCTAGTGCAGCGCACCTTTCACGTCTCCCTAACGCTATGCTTAGGCAAAATAAAAAAGTCCTGAACCACATTTTCAAAGATTGTGCCGACGCTTGACATTAAACGGAACGGCAGAAGAACAGGCGGAATCAACATACCAAGCTCTAAAAACTTTTGAAACCCTTTGGCACTGCACACGGCTGTATACTTCCTCGTTAGACAGGTCCAATATTCGTTGTTGAGCTTCCTATGAGCGTCTGCGCGTGAATTATGGAGTTTTTTTGTTGCGATATGGAGTACAGTGATTCGATGAAGAATTATCACACAATCCAATAACAGATGTTCTGCCATAGATTTAGATTTATGCAAAGCTACAGGCAAACATATGTCGTTCTTACCTTCGTACGTTATGTCCAGGAATCCAAAGCTTCATCGCTATTGAGAGCATCATAGCCAAGAGCCCGCGGGAATTCTCAACACGAGCAACAAAGCATGATTTCCTTAGCTCTCTCCACCCCACCTCGATTCCGCTTTACGGTTCGGGATTTCTACAGGCCAAATGGGGCAATAGATTTTAATTAAATGGAGTAGAACGAAAATCCCCTCGGATCGCCGAATCATATTGAGTTAAACAGGGCAACAATTAAACCTGCGTAATAAACTATCAATTTTTACCTCTTTAAGAGCAAACCCACCCGCCACAGGACAGATTTATAAGAAAATACTATTTTTTCGCTGCCCTAAAGCTCTTTTTTTTTTGGTTACGCAAAGCTCGAAATTTCTGATTTCTGAGATTTTGTAGTATAAAAGAACAGGATCAATATTCTTAGGTGCCATTGGTTCAGAGCGTGATTTCTGCCAGAATTTTTTAACCCTCTGTGCTTATAAAAATTTCTAATTTTGCTTACTGACAGATTATATCTATTGGTCTTCATCTATCCTGTGGCTGTTCGTTAAGAGCAGTCTTTTTAGAGGAAGTCTAGTTCATAAGCCGATACTCTAAATTTGTATTTGCTGTAATCAGTGAAGGTAAATCATTATGTATGCGAAGGGAATTGGTAATGTCCTACAATAACCTGCTCCTTGAAGTAAAATCTGGTACAGTAGGTTTCCAGAGCATATTTCATCTTAGGTTGAAACCCATAACTTCAAGTTCATATTTCATCTAAGGTTGAAACCCATAACTTCAAGTTCCATCATCTTGCCATTCAGTGTACCAATGTTCCAGCAAATGCATGTTGAGTTTCTTTCTGAAAAAGTTGTATTAGGAGCAACTCTATTTCCCTGTCATATTTGGCTCCTTTTTAACCATTTCGTCTGCTATTTGCTTTTATAGAGTGCTACTATGGTATTATACGTAACTTATTGTTATAGTGATCGTGACCCGTCGTTTTCAAAACATGGGGTTTATGAATGGGACTTGGCGGTACGCATATGTAATCGGTAATCGTATGTCGGGTTGTTCGCAGTCCCCGAATCAATCTACCGGTACGAATGTCGTGACTCGCTGCAAGGAAAATAATTGTCATTTATTTTAGGAAGATCTCGTCGTAACCGAATGCAACTCGGGCCTTCATATGCTACTTTAGTATTTATTGTGTACGGTGTAGGAAGACTCATGGTGGTACTGCAATTTTTTATTGTCTGGTGACACTGTTCGCAGTTGGTACCACACTTCCATGTGGCCGGCACTCTGCTCTTCCTGGCGGTGAAACTGGGACCACTGGTCCCGGTCTACTTCGTGGTCGTCCATGCCCTCTTCTACGGACTGGTCTGGATGGGTGTCCCCCTGCTCATCTACGTTGTGGGCCTTTCTCTGGTGGCCCACGACAACGTGTTCGAGTTCGACATCTTTCAGGTTAGACGGCCGTGAGCACTTCCATCCTGCATGGGGGAACGGAACTGGAGGGATCGGTGGGCTGAAAGTTGCCGGCGATTTCAAGTAAAAATGCCACTACAGCTATTCAACTTTAGGAGACACTTTTCTGTGCCTGCCACTTGTCACTTCCTGGGCCTAAAGAGATTAACTGCCTGCGCAAGATTGTACGCTTCGGCCAACTCTTTTATTAAATCCGTAAAAATTATGCTCGAGTTAAAATATTTTCGCAAGCAAGCTAATCAAAGCGGTGCAGGAAATACTTTGTTCTAACCAAAGCTTCGATATGAGCACTGATGAATGTGCGTCTAAAATATCCACTAGAAAATACAACCCCCTTGTTTTCTTCCCTGCTCTGTTACAGAAATTTCGTCAGCACAAAATTTGGCTGCAAACGCCGTTCTTAAGTTCTGCATACGCGAGACCACTTGAGCATCTCTCAGATTCATTAGTAGTGCCCTTCGCTATTGCACTGTACCCACTTCAACAGTGCTAAGACAGAAAAAGGCAATAGCAGCTACTACACGTACTGAACAGCTCACAGCTTTCACCGACTCTTAAATCACCTGCTCTCATCATTTTGAAGGCTCATACCCCAACCCACCCTGCACATCTTGAAAAATATGTCCCTATCCGAGAGATTCACATTGTCTCAATTTCAGGACACAATATATCCGAAAATTCACCCGTATTTCCCCGAGGGGAATCATGGGGAAGTGCGAATGCACGGTTGATGCTATGAGGGGGGCTATGTTGAACTGTGTTGGCATTCGCCTCTTAGTTACATTATCACCCCCTTGTGATCAACTCTGGCATTCACAAGAATCCATCTAGACTGCGGAACCGGCGACCGACCTCGACGGAGGCGCGCGCTAGACTGAAGTGCGCCGCACCTCGCGCGGTGAAATGCGAGAGCGCGCGACATCAGGCGAGCGCACTACGTCATCGCGCCGTTGCTACACACGCTCTCCCTCCGCTCCGCGCCGTTGCTAGGGGCGAGGAGGACGCGATAACACCTGTTGCTGAGCTGCGGGGGACGGACGGTGGACGAGTGATTCAGGGTCGCTTAAGAAGTGCATTTGCACTTAAAAAATGAGCCGGCTGATGCCACTGTCTGTGCCCTCCTGCGCCTGGCATTCTTTGAAAAAAATATCAAACAAAACCAGGCAATACAACTCATCCCCCGCTCTGCAATATCATCCCACACCACCACCACCTCTCACGACTTATGTCCTCTTTTCTTACCCCAATCTCACCAATTACGAATGTAGTACATTAAACCACATACAAATCAAGATTTTTCCCCACAGAACACGCCACACTTCTACATTTCATTACTTGCACCTGCTGCCCCACACCAGCCACCTTGTACCACATGTGGGATTGCATGCACAAGCCCGTTCTGTCGTCCCGCAATATAAGCAGCCAAAGCTGTCCAAGCTGTCAGCCAAGCACACGACACCGTATTACATCGTCTTCCTAAAGGAACTTTGGATACCGCATAGATTGGTGGCTTGCTTCCTTTCTTTTGGGAATAAGCAGAACACGCGGACCAATGATGAGGGAGTCATACCCTTGGCAGAAGAGGTGATACCAGGGCTGAGTGATTTCCGTCAAATCTTTTTTGTCTAGCACCGCCTGATCTAATAACAACACCGACCAACAACCAAACAACCTATCTCCCACCCTTGACCAGTTGACGGCATGCTGACTAGCTCCAGAATGGAGTACCCAAAAAAGGGTCTCCAAAACCAGAACAGCGGACAGATTCTGGGAATACTCTACGACAAGAAAAGTGGCTCCAACCACAACATTGTTTTGATCAACTAACTCTGTTCTCCTCCTCCCTGCTGCATCGTACAGACACTACGGTATTCAATGGTATTAAGTAGTATTACAGCTCAATATTATGCAACAGTATTATGGTTAAATATTATTCCGGTACTGAATAGGAAAAAATGGCTTATTGAGCGAAAAAGCCGGCGTCCGTCGCCCAGCTTCCACCGCCCGAGTCACTCTCCCTTGCCTACGGGAGGGAAAGTGGAGAGAATTTCAGGCGGTTTTTTTTTTTTCAAATCAGCCAAATCCAGAAACCGAAACTAAATTGGCTTAAAAACTGCAGTGACAAGAAAAACTCAGCAACTTTCCCTAAAAAAGGTGTGGCAAGAAAATAGTCGAGATAACGCCCTGAAAGCCTGTACGCAGATCGTAGTCTGTATCGTAAAATGAGCCAGATCCTGCTGTTTCACCAACCAAAATGAGCCAAATCTATTCGCACAATGCGATTTTGCTTTTGGCTTCACTGTTCAGACTGTTTCTTGGGTATTTTCGGAAGTTATTCTTTGCTTTTCGGAGCTGGCTTATCATGAATTCAGACGGAAACTAACAGATCGGCGAAAGATCTTTCCCCAGATGTTGACGACGAAGTGAACGGAACAAGTGAACGAAATGCCACTCAGAGATGTGAAACAATAATTTCATATCGCCTCCACCATCCGAACGGAGCAACTATGGTTACATTTACTGGCTTACTCCCACATTCACCATTTGAGTACTTAATTGAGCAGCCGCTGCTTACAAGCTGGAGCAAACCCCTCTCCCCCCCCCCCTTCCTCCGAGTCAACGAACCACTACATTAGGGTAAAGAAAAATAAATGTTTTGCACATTTATGGAAAGGCAATTAAGAGCTTGCTTACTTCGTGAGTGCATTCAGGCGCGCCCCAAAAATTATCGCAGGGGAACAATTCGAAAAGAGCTGCTAATGGTGCCAAGAAGACGCACAAGCTCTCAATGTATAGTTCTGTTGTTCTTGAAGCACTTTTGCATGATTGTGATGCTTTTTCCGCGAAAACTCAATGGCACCATTCTTGAAAATAGATTTAATTAAAGTTTTCACAAGAATACCGCATCAACCTGAGCGTTTCAATTCAAAATGAACCAAATCCGCACTTATCACCACGATAACGCTCAAACTCACGGCATCATTTATAATTACTTGTGGCCAAAAACTCCCCCTATAGGTGATATATAAAATATATCATATTTTACATGTTAGCTTTGACAGCGTTGCATTTAGGTCCGGTAAGAAACTTCCACTTCCATCCCAAATTCGCGTTAGGTGAACCTGGCTCATTCCAAAAAAAAACGCCTCAAATAATGCTGACACACAATCCGCATTAAAAAAAGAACACTAGAAGGCACCGGTGAGATTCGAACTCACGATCTCCTGTTTACTAGACAGGTGCTTTAACCAACTAAGCCACGGCGCCGACGCATGAGGGATGGAACGGGCAAAAAGATGTCGAAGTGCAGGTTCTGCTTTGAACCGGTTCCGAGTATAAAACTTTTCCTTCGCTGGAGCATTCCGTAGGCAGAATACTAATTAGTATTCCGCACAATAGTCCCCTGTATGCTAATTTCTCTCGTACCTCATGTCGCCGGTTGGTACTTTCTCAATGGGTGTGCACTTGGTTCTCTTGAAGAAAATCACCAGCGATTCACCTCCGTGAAAGTAGATGACCCGCGGAGCTTTTTAAATCACGAAGTAAATGTGACCGATATTGCGTGGAAAGTATGCGAAACTTGTTCTTCTTGCCGCATGCATTTGGGACGCTAGGCCCGCCTTTACAGTGTTAAACACCAGTCAGCCAATGAGTCAATCAAACAATCAATTTGTTCCTGCGATGCTCTGCTGTATGGTCCGCTTGCAGGTAGTGCTTGAAAAGTACGGCATGGAGTGTTACTCCGTGACCATGGTGGCCTTCTACTGGACGGTTCTACGCTGCTCCAGCTTTTGCCTGGATTCCATATGGAGTCAGGAAAGCAGTGCTGCGGAGCGGCGGCACCGTCGCATGCCCGACTACCTCAAGACGCTGGACTACGCCATTTACTTGCCGCCTCTCTTCATGGGACCCTTGCAGAACTACGAAGACTACGTCAGCGCCGTAAGGGGAACTTTTCTCCTTGCCAATGCTGCTAAATAGTTGTGCTCAAATACGTGGTTCAGTTTAAATGTAACTCGGGCAGCTCATTAGTAGCCGCCGAGGCTTTAGGGACAAGAAATACAGGAAGTACACTTAGAGAGGCAGAGAGAGGGGGAACTTTATTTTAGCCCAAACTGGTAAGGTAAGGGGCTGAGAGAGAAGGCGTCACCTGGCCTTCCCCGTTAGATGGCGGTCATGACCCCGTGGGCCCTAACGGAATCTTCCGCCAGTTGTACGAGTTGTTGCTGCGATCCGGGGTGAGTGCTGAGTATGCGGACCGTCACGGACGGCCCGAAGGCGCCGTCCGCAGCAAAATGTTCTCAGGCATTCTCCATGACCCCCTTCCGAGGGCAGATCTCGGGCTACCAGCGTATTATCCCGGACTCGTAAATGGAGGATGCCCGTAATTTTCGCTGTACAATCGAACCCAAGTTAAGGACCGCGCTTCTGGGCTACACAGTGCGACGTGAAAAGCAGAGAGTTGCAGAACGTTACGGGGAAGGGGCGCGGTGTTCTGCGGGGTGTCAAGCACGCGCTTCACTGACCAGCACAGCGGCGCAACAGCGACCATTCCTCAGACGCCAAATAGGAGGAGCACTCGGTGACGTTGAAATAAGAATTAATAAAGCGAAAGATTTCTTACCGGGACCGATGGCGTCCTGACAAAAAAAAAACTTTACTATTCCTTTCTAAGAAAGTTGACAGAAGCGCGAAAGCTTTCTCACATTAAATCTGCGTCAAAAAGATGCGTCAGAAACTTCGCTAAAACTGTGCGTAACCTTCGCTGAAAGTACGTCCAATCGATCATTAAACCTTCAGATACCCAAATCGCAACCGAAGAACGAACCCATGCGAACATTCTTCGCGCACTTAGTAGAAGTATCTACGAGCGATTTAAATGTACACCAAAAAGTGGTTTACCAGGTAAAGGAGGTATACTACAGTACCCTCCTTCATGATCGATGCGAGTATTGTCTAGAAGAGCTCCTTTTTAGCGACTTTCAAGTAAACGTTTTTACACAACGGAAGCCCAGTTTTACGCATGCGGCGCGTGTGCAGAGATCTCAGAGCTTTTTCAGTTGACCAGCAGGTCTGTGGGGAAATGCATGTTTTTAGACAGGACGCCGTAGTTCACTTTCGAAGGCGTATAGAGTAGTGCAGGCCGGGAGGACGGCGCCTTCCGTGTCGCGCAATAAGTTCGTACTTTAATTTCCCTCTCCTACGAAAGTAGGCACCCCACATGCGAGTATGACGGTGTTCGACATCTGGCAGGCTTGGGGCCTGGAGACATGCTTAATTTCTCCGCTACGACAGTGTTTATCCGTCCGGGAGATACAGCAACTCCGGGTGGACGTTTTTGCAGCACCACTGGGTCTGAGCAAACGATAGAAAAATTTCTGGCTGGGCGTGAAAGGAGCTCTGGTCATGACATAAGGGCAGCTAACTTTTAACTCTTAAAGCGCTCCTTCACAGCCCTTAGACCGAGTAAAGGAGCTGTTAGTGGGGAAGCGCTGTCGAAGTGAAGGGATAGGTGGCAACGTTCTGGACAGAACGTCGGAATAAACGACGCAAGGCCACGGAAACTGTGTGCACCTGTCTGTTTCAACGGGCGATAAAAAAATTTCAGCACGCAGTGATCTGGTTGGTGTAGGGTCTTTTTAATCTTTAATATCGACGTGTCGTAAAATTTGACCTTTTGCAGGCGAAATGACATTATGTTTAGTAGGACGCCGTTATTATCAGGCATAGGAGGAATCCCCCTCAGTACGACTTGAGGGGAAAGTTTCAAAGTTGCAATTCATGTAACGGGAACATCTCTTCGATTTAAGGGCGCGAAGGAATGTACACACTGGACAAATGAAACTCGAGCACGAAAATATGAACAAGAACGCACAAATAGCGCGGTTTCTCTCCTCGCAAGTGAAATTGTTGCATGGCTTCATTACAGCAACAAAGATTGAAAATGCGTCTTTCCAAATATATTACAAGTGAGCCATTATTTAATTTCCTCTATCCATATTATTTGATTTTGCGTGTTCTGGTTCATGTTTTCGTGTTCTCATTTAATTTGTCCATGACTGTACATCGTACGTCAAAACGTCACTTCATAATCGCTGGGGTTTAACAGCACGGCGTTACACTCGTACAGGTCATCAGGTCCTCTTAATGCTTTACGCCTCTCCCCTGGAGTCGCGCTCAAGCGCTCTAAGCACCCGCATTGCAGGCACTACAGAGCGGAGTTCGTCACTGAACCTCCTCGTTCTCCTGTTAGGCCACTCAATAACAAATAAAAATGACTTCTCAATAAACACTGGTCGAAAATGTCATTGACAACACTAAAAAGCTTAATATCGGAGGCTTAAATAATATCAAGTCAATCCAATCGCTGAGTCAATCAAGCAGATACCCTGAAGAGTGCCTGTTTCCTAGCTAAGGCTCTAGACTTCCGCTCAATGTTGAAGAAGCGGGTTACTGAATCCGCCCAAAATAAACGTTTGAGTGTTACATGTCAGCTTCTTCGGTATTTACTTTGTATGCACCGTTGTTATTTTGCAATGTGCAGATGGAGGCGCCAAAGCCCATGGTCACCCTGCAAGAGGTGAAGTTCTTGGCGGTCGGATTGCTTCGCTCCTGCATTCACTTCCTGCTCATGGACCTGATGCTCCACTTCTGCTACCCGTAAGGCTGGGGCTTGCGGCCAGGCTACACCGTGGTGTGGGAGTTTTAACAGCCGTGATGTTAAGCAGGCGAGTTGGTGGTTGGGCAGGCCAACGTGCCCTCAAAAACATCGCCACGCGATGACGTCATCACGCGCGCCGGTACATCGCCGTGCTCGGGCGAAGCTCGTGTCGCACACCTGTAGGAGGCGCGATACAACTGATACAAGCGCAGCTTTGTAAACGCGTCGCGGGCTGGCTCGTTCTATCGCTTGTTGCGAGGAGTGGTGCAGTTTTGATGGTGCAAAGAGAAGATTTAAAGCCAAAATGGAAGAAGCAAAAAAGCCGACAAGCGACAACGTTAATCAACATCTTATTTAGCAAGCCATACCCCAGACCACACAAGCCGAACGGTGGCCAACGAAATAGTTCAAAAATTTCAAGCAAACGCTCGTCACGCTGCGCCCTCCGCTATAGCTTCACCGCAAAACCGGTGGGCACGCTTGCATTGTACATGCTTTAGTGACCTAGTGTTCATTTCTCTCTCGGGGGGGCTAACGACGACACCACGCGGAAGACGTGACAGAATCTCGAAGCATAACCACGCAGAAAATTTGGCCGAGTCTCGAAGCATAATCACGCATAAACGTAGCCGAACCAACAATAAGCTGGGTGGAGCCACCAGCTTCGCTGTTTGCCCACTCTTGGCGCCACTAGTGCGAAGCTACCCTAATTTTTTGGAACAGGGGAAGTAAAATAAGAGAATGAGAATAAGAGAATACTAGAATGGGTACCATAAACTCTGCCGTCCACATCAAGGTATTCAGGCGGCATCAAGTCACATAATAGTCTGTTCCTTACAACTCAATTTGCCTTCACCATGAAAAAGCGGCATCGCAGTGTTCTTGTAGCAGTGTATGAATAGCCGAAGCCGATCCACCGAAGCTGTAAAATTGAAATTTGCACGACTGTGCCGTCCTAGTACAATTGGTTGTAGAAGCCCCCGTCAGTGTCATAGATTTGCTGAAACAAGATAAAACTTAGCTTTTTTAGCAAGGGGATTACGGCTATCGGCACAATTAGGAGGTAGTTGTAGGGAGGGTTCCCGGTACCGGGTTATACCACCGGCCATCTTTTAGAAGGGCAGAAGTCATCAAAGCATCATTGCAGGAGAATTCTGCAAGCAAATATTGCCCTGGCATAAATGTTCGCGAATTTGGCAGTGGTACCGATGTGCGACCCTCATTTCACGAAGTAAACCCAAGCTTTGGGGCTCCATGCAGGAACTGTACCATGCCGCGTCGATTTATTAGATGCAACGCATCTCATGCTCGCCCCTCTGTCCTTCCTGCGTCTGTCCGGCATTGTCCGCACAGCTGCGCCTCTCCTCCTCTCCTCTCCGATAGCGAACACTCTCTCCTAAACAGCTGCGGGTTGGCGCAGCGCGCTCTCACTCCGTTGCTAGGCGCCGGTGGGCGGCGCTGCGCGCGCTGCGCATGTGCAGTACTCTCTCTCTCCGCGCTCTCCTCTCCTTCGGGCGCTGTCAATATAAAGCGGCATGCCGCGCTCCGACGGTCTCAGTCGACGGTCGTCCGCGTTACGCTTGCACTCTCTCGCAGTACTCGACGATTGCTTGATGCAATCGTGGAGCCCCTAACTGTGCACTTTACGGACCACAAGGCACTCATTCTCGTCTGCAATAAAAACCGTACCTGAGCATACGTGTACTGCATGGGCATTGCATGGTGAAAATGCAAAATTACGCCCACATCCCTTCGCGTGAGAATCCCTGCTATAAGCGTGATCAATACGATGGAAAACGCCTATGGAACCCCCCATGAGATGCGTTGCATCACACTAGGGTTCCCGCGAGGGGAGGTGGCGTAATTTTCTTCACACTGTTGGAGTCATTATTTAAAAGAGTAACCCGGAGCCCGACAATAAAGTCAAGTCAATGAGGTTGTGACAATGATGCGCTCTCGGGCAGTCCTTGCTATAATATAGGCTCATTGACTTCACATCCCAGTTGCCGAGAATCCACGAATTTTTAACGACAAGAGTAAAGCTGCTGACACGAACGAGGTACATAATACATCGTTGCATGCTGATTACATGTTTATTCTTTGTGTTTTCGCTTATGTGTTATGCGTTTTCATTGTTTTTCCACCTCTCTTCCTGGCAAAATAGCATTCAGTCAAGTTGCGAGAGATCCGCTGCTGAAGAGTATATTTTAAAGCGACACTTGTATTGCCCATTTTCCCAACCTTTCAGGAGATGATGTGGTGTAGCTCGCATGCGCTGAGTTTCCTCAACACTCCAGATGGCGCTCCTCTACGCGCATCCTAGACGGCGTTTCACAGTTTTTGAATTACACACGCTGTACGCTTGGAGCTGGCTGCGATGGCGTGTCAGCTGCGTATGCAGACGAAGCAAGTAACACCCGAGCATTCACTCAGCGTAAAAGACGAACAGGCCAGCAAAAACCATTGCGAAAAGTAGAACCATCGTTGCTACGCCGTGAAACTCGGTGGAGACCGCGAAAATATGCTGAGACAAAGAATTGAGGCAAGGCAGTGAGTGACACGTGGCGGCCATGAAATATGGCAAACATCGTGAGCCCGGACAGGCAGACAACTAGCTTTCATTTTTTGGTCCGGAGGAACTACGTTGGGGTTGTAGTGGCGGGCCGCTGTCACGTAGGGACAGGAAGGCCGTGGCCCTCCGCCCTTTCGTAGGACCTCTGGACAGCCAGGAGTTGGACGGAGAGAACACCGCTTTTTAAGGAACACTACGCGCCAAAGCGACATTGATTGGCGACCATGGGAGACGAACAGCGTGTTGAGCACTGTGACTACAAGGAACAAGCAGAACAAAAACGGGTACCAACTATGAAGCACGAGGAACGTGGTTTGAAAGCTTCGCTGTGCGTCGGTTCCCACCTAAGCATGGGATTGGGTAAAGTTGTTGCTCTCACGATAGCAGTAAGGGAGAAACATACACAAAGAAGAAGCAGATATGAGTAATTTTGAGGTACAGCCAATGAGAGAAGGTTGGCTTAAGTTTTTGGAACATTTTGACTCTCTTTTAAGGAAAGGTCACAGTCGCTCCAAACGCTAAGGTCCTGCAACTGTGCCAAGGGTGTTCCGACGAAAGCTGAGCCTAAGTGCTTTCTTAACAGAAAAGAGAAGAGAGAGAAACTCTTTATTAAAAAGCAAGACGCAGAGAGGTTTGCTGACATGAGTTCGCCGATATGCCACACTGTAGAGAAAGGAGGAGACGGAAGAAGGTAGCAGGTGTAGTTACGAAAAGTAGCAGAAGATAATTCAGTAAAATATGCTGTTGGGCTAGTTGGTTCATTGCTTAAGGAAAACAAGTGCTACAAACCAGGACAGAAAAAACGGAGAACGACGTGACAGATGCGCTACTAACTGATTTTTTCCAAGGATTCCAAGGAAAGCCAGGGATATAAGCAGCTTGTCTACAAACACACATACACAAAAAAATAGTAGATCTAAAAAAGATGCTATAAAAACAAAACAGCCACTGCTGAAAACAACAATCAAACCTTTTTATCGCATGTTGTCTAGGATCCGGTACTCATTTGAAAACAGTGATAGCCATGCTGCACTGATACAGCCTGCGCTGTTTTTCTGAATAAAATACGCTTCGCGCAGTTCTTTGCGCCACGGTGTCATGACTCTTTCCTGTAATTATTGTTTCAGACAGTCGCGGAAGGCATCCTTTGCCACAATCGCGGCAGTGATGAGGCAAATGCGACCCGGGGCCATTTTTCATAGAAAGATCATGTTCCCTGGGGCGGTCATTTACGCATCGGCCGGTTTGTCCGATGTACACCTTACCGCAAGTGAGCGGGATCTGATAAGTGACGCCAACTTGGCAGTCCACGTACTGCGCACCGTGCTTCTTTTCGCAACAACTTTTTTTCCCCGTTGATGCGCTTACACAGGCTCTCCAACTTGCACGGTGCAGAGAACACAATAGGCACATCATATTTTTTGGCCACACGCTTTATATTATGGGCCACTTTGTGCATATAATGCACTACCTCAGGTCGCTTTTTCTTTTCCCTGGTCACCTGACAATTCGAGTGCCGGTGCTTCATTTTCTTGAGTAGCGACTCAGACACAAGTGACAGTACACTGCGAGGATAACCCGCTTCATCAAGTCATGACACCTGGGAATCGAAACTGGCCTGCATGCGGTGAACGCATGATTTGGTTAGGGCACACTCTAAGCCCGAAATAGCAATCGCTCGCTTCACGGTTTTGGATTGAGCGGATCCAAAAGGAGGAAGCCCTTTAGTCGCGCGTGGACAGTACATCCAGCAAACGTGGTTTTCTGCTACGCAGATGTCGATATTTTAAAATCTAAGGTTCTGCCCTTTCTGAAGCCCATGAGTGAAACTCAGGCTGCCTCCTACCTTCCTAAAAGACTCTAAAACCTGCGCAACACTTTCGTGGTAGGTTGCAGATTCCCGCTTTCTTAAACCAATCAGGTAGCCGTCCACTTGTATAAAAACATTAAGAACTATGTCATTTTTTACCTCATCGCGCAACCACCGGCCAAAACTGAAAAGGAAAATGGTAGGCAGAATAGGGGCCACACACGAACCAATGCAGATGCCCTTTCTTTGCGTGTACAGGTCTCCTGC
This sequence comes from Haemaphysalis longicornis, assembly GCA_013339765.2. Taxonomy (NCBI): domain Eukaryota; kingdom Metazoa; phylum Arthropoda; class Arachnida; order Ixodida; family Ixodidae; genus Haemaphysalis; species Haemaphysalis longicornis. Next base: position 114,672,169 of record CM023452.1, on the reverse strand, counting down.
AAACTTCACAACTGTAGCGCCTAAATAGAATTCCAGAAACGATAAAAACGCGTCTACAGAGATGCCCGTCGCATTTTGAAACTTAGTTGCTCCATTTACATCAATGCACTCTTGAACACATGAAAGCAATTCGTCATGCGGTGTCGAAAAGAATAAATCCTCTATATCCACAGAAAAAATTCCCCCTACCGAGCTAATATTGCCAAAGTAGGCTATGACATCACATGAAATCTTGACAACAAACGGGTCGTATGTAATTAACATTTGCAAGTGCTTTTGAAGGAACCTGCTAAGTTCGCGTTGCGAGCAACCGTTTTCACTGACGATGCATCTGAAAGTAATGCCCTCCTTATGGGTCTTGGCTGCGAAAAATATATACAGGCAACTTTCTTTTACAGTTCTTGATAGATTTCGCAAGTTTTTCTAGTTCTAGGGCTTTACACTTTTACACAGCTGTGGCCTTTACCTCTTGCGGGTTCAGCTTAACTGGGACGAAGTTCTGCACGGCAATGTTCGCCTTCTCTGCGAACAAGTCAGCGGGCAACACCACGAATCCGCCCTCTTTGTCCGAACCAAGACGTTGTAGCGCATTGTATTTGAAGTAGTCGACCACGACATTCATCGATGACTGGTGACGTGATCTGCAGCCTGAAGTCGAAGTCTTTAGATACGTGGACGACTACCTGATTGTTTAAGAAAGCGGGAATCTGCAACCTACCACAAAAGTATTGCGCAGGTTTTAGAGTCTTTAGGAAGGTACGAGGCAGCCTGAGTTTCCCTCATAAGCTTCAGAACGGGCAGACCCTTAGATTTTTAGATATAGACATCTGCGTATCAGGAAACCATGTTTGCTGGGTGTACTGTCCACGCGCGACTAAAGGACTTCTTCTTTTTGGATCCGCTCATTCGAAAACCGTGAAGTGAGAGCTTGCTATTTCATGCTTAGAGTGTGCCCTCACCAAATCATGCGTTCATCGCATGCAGGCCAGTTTCGATGACCAGGTCTCACGACATGAGGACGCGGGTTATCCTCGCAGTCTACTTTCAGTTGTGTCTGAGTCGCTACTCAAGAAAATGAAGCACCGGCACTCGAATTGTCAGGTGACCAGAGAAAAGAAAAAATTTCACTATCTTCCCGTAGGAAAACCAAGAGTACTATACGAAGCAGCCATGGGGTCGAGGAGAATGAGGGGCGAGGCTGGAGGAGAATGAGGGGAGCGGACCGCGTGCGCGCGTCATTTATACCGCGAAGCTACAGTGGCGCCCCCAGCGGAGTATTCAGCGGCTACCGTCGCGACGCTAACCCTAAGCTGCTTCGCATTATCGCGCGCGGAGCCGCAGGTGTTGCCATTCGTTGAGCAATCCCGGAGAGGAGAGGAGCTTCGAAGAGGAGAGGAGGAATGCCGGAAAGGAGAGGAGATCAGACAAGGAGAGCGGAGGAGGGAGAGGAGGATGCGCATCCGCAGTGCGGGTGTGGACGCCGCACAACGGCGGAGGGAACAGGCGCGACCATAAGCTGCTTTACATCTAAAAGCGACCTGAGGTGCCACCTTATATGCACAAAGTGGCCCATAATATAAAGCGTGTGGCAAAAAAATATGATGTGCCTATTCTGTTCTGTGCACCGTGCAAGTTGGCGAGCCTGTGTAAGCCCATCAACGGGGAAAAAAAGTTGTTGCGAAAGGAAGCACGATGCGCAGAACGTGGACTGCCAAGTTGGCGTCCTTTACCAGATTCCACTCACTTGTGGTAAAGTGTACATCGGACAAACCGGCCGATGCGTAAATGACCGCCCCAGGGAACATGATCTTTCTATGAAGAATGGCACCGGGTCGCATTTGCCTCATCACTGCCGCGAGTGTGGCAAAGGATGCCTTCCGCGACTGTCTGAAACAATCATTACAGGAAAGAGTCGTGACACCGTGGCGCGAGAACTGCGCGAAGCGTATTTTATTTAGAAAAACAGCGCAGGCTGTATGTGGGCAGCACCGCTATCACTGTTTTCAAATGAGTACTGGATCTTAGACAACAGGCGATAAAAAGGTGTGATTGTTGTCTTCAGCAGTGGCTATTTTGTTTTTATAGAATCTTTTTTAGATGTACTATTTTGTGTATGTTTGGGTGTTTGTAGACAAGCTACTTATATCCCTGGCTTTCCTTGGAATAAATCAGTTGTTAGTAGAGCATCTCTCTCGTGGTTCTTCGTTTTTTTATGTCCTGGTTTGTAGCGTTCGTTTTCCTTAAGCAGAAGATAAAAGTAAAAAATGTAGTCCGGCTTCAGGCCATTGAGGTAAATGTGTCTTGAAATGACGTGAAAACTACAACGTCGTAGACACACCAATTTGCTGGAGAAAGAAGAATAGCGCAGGCAGAACTTTGCGTTGAACAGAGGGAGAGGGCCACGCTCCAATAGTCTCGGTGTCATTGATCCAGGGTGGTGACATGCCGAACCGTGATTCGGCATAAGCAGAGCACTGAGTAAAATATGTTCGACTGCTTCAGTTGAGCCACAATTACCGAAGTATGGGCTTGATTTCTGGCCTTTACGATGTAGGTAGGAGTTTGTTAATGCTGCGTTGAGACGGGGCCTATAGAGTGACGTCTCAAGTCGGTGGGGCCAAAATTGAGTTCATATTATGGTCTTGCACCGTGCAAACGTGGGTACTCTGTCGAACATAAACGGTCCGGTCGCAACGTGGACTGCCAAGTTGGCGTCATTTACCAGATTCCGCTCACTTGCGGTAAATGGTTACATCGGACAAACCGGCCGATGCGTAAATGACCGCCTCAGGGAACATGATCTTTCCATGAAGAATGGCACCGGGTCGCATTTGCCTTCACTCGGCTGAGGGCAAAGGATGCCTTCCGCGACTGTCTGAAACAATCATTACTGGAAAGAGTCGAGTGCCGACGCGAGAACTGCGCGAAGCTGATCGAAACAGCGCAGGCTGTAAAGTGGAGCTCGCTATCACTGTTTTCAAATGAGTACTGGATCCTAGACACGCGATAAAAAGGTGTGATTGTTGTCTTAAGCAGTGGCTGTTGTTTTTATAGCATCTTTTTATCATCATTTTTGTGTTATGTTTGGTGTTTGTAGACAAGCTACTTATATCCCTGTTGCTTCCTTGGAATAAATCAGTTGTCAGTAGAGCATCTCTCTCGTCGTTCTTCGTTTTTCTGTCCTGGCTGTAGCGCTCGGTTTTCCTTAAGCAGAAGATAAAAATAAAAAATACAGTCCGGCTTCAGGCCATTGAGGTAAAACTTCTTGAAATGACGTGAAAACTACAACGTCGTAGACACACCAGTTTGCTGGAGAAGACGAATAGGCAGCAGGACTTTGCGTTGAGCAGAGGGAGAGGGCCACGCTCCAAGTAATAGTCTCGGTGTCATTGGTTCAGGGTGGTGACAATCAATTGAATTCCGTAAACGGCACCGTGATTCGGCATAAGTAGAGCACTCGAGTAAAATATGTTCGACTGCTTCAGTTCAGCCACAATTACCGCAGTATGGGCTTGATTTCTGGCCTTTACGATGTAGGTAGGAGTTTGTTAATGCTGCGTTGAGACGGAGCCTTAGAGTGACGTCTCCAGTTCGACTGCAGTTCTGGCAGCCTAATTCTAATATATGGATCTATGTCGTATAAAAACCGTGATGGTACTCTGGCAGGAACTATAAACGGTTCCTCTCCATCCTTAGTACAAAAGAGTTCATTCATAAAAGATCGCCAGTGAGAACAATGTTGTCAAAAAGTAAGGCATATTCTTCGGAATAAGATTATAAAAATTGCCGTGGTTGAACGCGGTAAAAGCAAGTTTTTAGGGCGATATCTCGGTTTTCGCGCCGAGCGCACGAAGTGAACGCGCACATGATTGCATCCCAGACGCTGCTCGGCGCAGTCACCGGTCTAGGAACGAACGCGCCGTAATTTGGATGCCTCCAGCGCCTCCTTGTATCGTTTTCAATGGCACACGTCCTTACATGTTTCCCCCTATCCCCTTCTCCGAACCCCCCCCCCCCCCCCCTTCCCGGAACGTACGAACGAATTAGACGTTTTTCCTCCGCAACCGCATGAGGCGCTGGTCTGGTTCGACTTGCCTCAGCTTCAAGGTCATATTGACGGAGTGAGGCGTTTGGGGCGTTTTATACCTCGGGTATTAGAGCTTGCGCTCAAAGAGCTTTTCTTCGAGACTCACGTCATTCATGCTCACGTATGAATCTGCTCGGTTACTCCAGGGCTGCTTCTACTTCAAACAATGTTATTTGCCTTGAGGACATTCATCTTTAAAGGGGCTCTGCAACGCTTCATGTAAACACTTTCACTCTTTCCTGCGCGTTTAGAAGCATTGTGAAAGATATAGGTATCGTCAGCACGGACCGGCAATGCGTGATTTGCTCGTCACAGCACATTCGTCTTGCTTTACTGTCTTGCTTTTGCGGCTCTCTTTTTAAACTGACTGGCGAATGCGTTCACTGCTGAAACTAAAAGAAAGCCGGCAATAACCGCTGTACCGCTGTAACGACGTAATTGCAGCGGTCCAAGAACGCCAAGAGCTGTAAAGAGAGAACAATCTTTTGAGCATGTCTAATACCCGTGCTACACGAGCGTTTCGAAGGCCTTTGAGTCGACTGTCATTTGACTCAAATCACACCTTTGAGCTGCTACAGGACGTTTTTCAAATGTCTTTGGTTGAAATGTCATTTGAGTCAAAGGAGCACCACCAACGACCTTTGAGTTGCTCAAAGGCCTATGAAACGCGAACTGTCGTACTCTCGAGAGCAGTTTCTGCATGCCATAATTACAAAAACAATTATTTACGAGTAAAAACTGGGGGTTCAAGTGCACAATCTTCATAACTTCTCACTTGTTTTTGTTTTCTATTACTCACTCAACGATCACAAGGTAATTCGGTACTCTCAACACCGGCGCTGCGAAAAAAGAAAAAAGAAACTGGCTGTCAGCGCAGGTTTCATGCGCGCTTGTAGATTGTTAGCAATTTCCTTCATTCATTCATTCATTCATTCATTCATCATCCATTCATTCATTCACCCTTTATTCGATGCAAAGAAATTTGATCGCTAATACTTTTTTTTTGCTCGTTTTGACTCTAAAATTAAATTTTTGTCAATAACGAAACAGGGCAGCAGTGGCGGCACGAAAACATGGCGTGTGAATGCGGAAACTTTCAACTGCCTTTGAGAATTGTCGTGTAGATCGGTGGAACTCCTTCTACTTCGAATGGCATTTGAAATTTCGAAGGTCATTCGACTGAAATGTCCTTTCAAACGCTCGTGTAGCACAGGTGTAAGTTATCTGATGGTCATAGAGCAATAATTTTTGGATGCCGTACTTTGCGATCCTCTAGTCTAGGTACTGGATATGTTGGTTGACTATATTCTGCAAGAATTTAAAATTTCTAAAAAAGGTGAAAAGAGTCTTCCAGTGCCCCTTTGAATTCACTTCGGCTGAAACTGGGACCTCGGGGGCTTTCGTCTTCCATGCACGTAAACAGACTTGAGTGACCCGGGGAGTATTTGTGCCTACCAAAGTCAGCCAATTCTTCCAGTTATAGTATTAGAAAACATTTAAGGGCGTGAAGATGTTGGGCTTTAAAGTAACAATTTATTCGTTAATTTTAAAGCAGCTCCTAATTATGCTGACGATGTTCACAATGATCCTTGTTCTCGCCATGCAGTGCCGCCCTGTCCAGTGCTCCGTATATGGTGGAAGACTTGGACCTGACAAGCCTCGTGGGCTACGCAAACATGCTCTTGCTGTTCTTCTACATGAAGTACCGCGTCCTATACGGATTGGCCCGCAACTACGCCAGGATTGAGTGCCTGGAACTTCCACAGCCCCCAAAATGCATCGGAAGGGCCCACCTTTGTTCCCATTTCTGGAGGTGAGCAATGTAAAGCCATCCTTGCAGAAGACGTGAACTCATCCAGTGTGGGAAAGGGAATTCAGACAGTTCATGCAGCAGTTTAAAAAGGGCTGTTTAAGTTTTTATGTCGTTCAGTATTAATTCTCCTTAACATGTGCCCATAGAGTTTCATACTAATATATACTAGAAGTAAATCTGGCGCTGCATTCGCGGGCCGCCGTGGGCGGCGCCATTGCAGCTAGCGACGTTCCTCGCCTCCTTGGCTTGGTTAGCCACATGGCTTCTATTTCGTCTTGAAGCCAAAATCTATAAAAACTTATAACATCGGTTTTTTTTGTTCATCTTGCATGAAGGTTCTAAATATTCCCTGACAAATACATCTTTCTGTGGGTTTAATTTTATAATACTGAAACAAATTCGATTAATCTTCTGCAGTATTATTGTTGCATTTTTGGATCCAGAGGCAACTTTTCAGCCGGTTCGTGGGCCGTGCCAAGGACAAGTGGAACGTGCCTGCCCGATACATGATGGAACGCTCGCTGGAGCGTGGCTCCCCTAGACAGTTGCGCCAGATTTCCCTCTAGTGTATATTAGTATTAAACTCTATGACAGGTACCACCTCACCCAATCTTCCGGTTTAAACGGCAGCACCTTATTTTAGAAAAACAATTATAAGACACCTGAGAACTCCTTATGGTGTAGTGAACACAAAAGCATTAGCGTTAAATTTTGGAACGGACATGCCGTTAGTGTGTACGCAGCCAATTTTCACACCTACTTTTTATGTAGTCTCTTCAGGGTCCATCTCCGTAAAAAAATGTTTAATTAATGATTGTAGGACAACACTCGCGGAAAAGCAGTGCGTTCATTCTATCCACGTCAACGTCGTGTCGCTACAGTGGGACGCGTTCAGTGGTGCACATGTGTCTTCGAATAATCACCATCATCCTCCTTTTGTTTTTGTAAAGGTTTCTTTCTCATTCGTGGATTATGACTGAGAGGCAGGGTCAGTCGGCCCTGTAAGCGCTGAATATATACTAGTAGCGGAAACGTGCTTTGTTATTCACCTAATTCCTTCTTGTGTGATTAACATGGTAAAACTTTTCCTCTAGTATTCATTGCATGTCTTCAAGACATTTTAATAAGTAGAAGGCCACAACTCATGCACTAGGTTCACCTAGTGTCACCAGATAAGGTTACACAGTATCGGAACTCATTTCTCGTGTAGTTCCGTGCCGCCGCCATGATCATTGGCCAGTTCGCATCACGTGACATTTGTTTACACTGCAATGGTTCATGGGCGCCGTCACTTTGTTGCTTATGCACTTTCAATCGGTCAACTCTGGTAGGCTTAGCCTGTCCCCCCTGTTCTGCGGCTGCGCGCGGCTGATGTCATTCAACATTTCAGCAGCAGAAGTGTATTCGAAGATGCCGTTTTTCTGCGTCTTCGGCAGGGTTGTTGACAAAAGACCCGGTTGACGTTAGCGGTGATACCGTAGATGCGGCGATCTCACAACACTGGTAAACGCCAAAATGGACGCCGTTGTTGACGTGCGTGACTCAGTAGCGGCATTGTGAGCCTTATCTAGTGACACTAGGTTCACCTTTAGTCAACTGCGATCATCTGGCCTTGGTGGTTCAAGGGTTTTGGGCTCCTCTCGAATTCCATTGGAGCCTAGTTCAAATCCAGCCCAGCGAAAAATTAGCGAAATTTTCTTCTTCCTCGTTTTGCTAGTTTGTTTATAGCAGCTTCCTTGAGAAATGTGGAACTGTTCCGGGCATTCACTGAGCTGTTTTGTCTTGCCCATTAAGCAGTCGGCCATTTTGTGTACAGCGAACACCGCTAGCTTTAATAAACATAGTTAACTAACGCTATCGCGTAAAATGTCCCGTGAATTTAACTTTGACTGCATGCCCGGCACTGTGGGCACGTGAAAAAGAATCCGGGTACACATTTATACACATACTTAGAGGCCTAACATGCTTCGAGTTACTAACAAGTCAATGAAACCTTACGCTTTTTTGCAACAACAGAGAAATAGGTAATTCTCCATTTTCGTCTTGACCATGGTCGTGCACTTGCACTTTTATTTACTAACTGCTAATAAATAAAATAATTATTTCAACTTTCCTCGTTGAGTATAAGACAGAGAGAAAAGCAAGTTGTTGTATTGAGAAAACCTCCTTAATTAATTATTTTACACAGGTCCGTTTGTCCCAGGTAAGCAGCACAAAGCATTTCGCCGTTTAAATTTGCTTGTTTAAAACAACAAATACAAGAGACAAAATGGGATCGGTACCGGCTGGTAACAAGCGTAGATGTTTTTCTATGGAATATGTACGCTTAGGTGGGTCACTCTAACACGAATGTTAGCTGACACGCGTACAGAAGCAGAAATTCCATCTACTCCTACACTTCGTTGCTTTTAGGCAGTGCGTCGAAGCCAGGTGTGATTGCGCGCTATTGAGGTGAAGGTTCCGCATGGTATCGCCTGGCGGGAAAAATGACGGTTCGACACGTTCCCATTTTCTCTTTCAACCTCTAGATAATTTTAATAGCAGCGTGTGCAGGTCAGTAAAACTGTGATAAAGATCTCTGAAACACTTTCGATGAACGCTTTCACTCTTTCCTTCACATCTGGAAGCACTGTGAAAGATATAGTTGTCGCCAGCACGGAGCAGCAAGCACTGCGTGATCTCGCCGAAGCAGATACGCCTTCCGTTTCTGCTGTGCTTTTGTGGCTTTCTTTTTGAAGTGGCTATCGAATGCGTTCATTGCTGCAACTGAAGAAAAACGGGCCAATAGCCGCTGACACTACTGTAATGACGTAATTCCAGCGGTCGAAGAGCGCCCAGACAGGGAAAGAGAGAAAACTCTTTTGTCACCAAGTTAGTTGATAAGCATGGAGCAGTTGCTTCTGGCTGCGGTGCTTTGGGACCCCATAATCTAAATATTGAATATGTTGGTTGGCTACGTTATGCAAGCATTTAAGATTTCGAGAAAAAGTTGGAAAAAGTGTTGCATGTCCCTTTAAGTGAAGTTGCCTGCTTACATTGGTACAATGTCGTAGTAACAATGAATATCATTGTGCGTGTGCTGTACATCCCAACAGCTTTATTTGGCAACCCTGTTTATTGTGGGCTTTGCCCCTTTTATTGACTAACGATTGCGTCTGACGCAAACTACTTTTGGAGACAATGATACTTTTTGCGTCTTTTTCCAGGTACTTCGATCACGGGCTGCATCTGTGGATCAAAAAGTATGACTTTTTTTATATTTCGCCTGCTTTGAAACTCAGTGTATTGACTACCACCGCAACTATAAAATACAACACCAAAGGAGGAAAGGACGATTGAACTAATGAGCATCACAATGAGAATAAAAACTAAGAACAAGTTTGGCGTATACGCGAATTATATACCGCAATGGAGAATTACTTGCCGATAACAGAGACGGTATAACGTGTGTCAAACATACTGAATCAAAACCATTTTAATGCCAAATTATTCATTTTTCCTTCGAAAAGGTGTAATCAGGATTGCCCATTGGAAGGTACGGGGCCCTAAAAGAGGAAAGGGAGGGAATCATGAAAGATAAATAAGTAAAAATAACAAGAAAAACTTGGCGCACCTTTGACTAGTGGTGCAAGGGTGGGGAGGCAGCAGAGCAAACGGCCCCTCTCCCTTCTTCGGGGACTTGGGTGTTTCACCTCCCAAGGATTTACCAACTTGCCGCTGAAAGTTCTCCATGACTGGCACGCCCGGATCGCTTTGCCCACAGGCTTTCGCATCTATCCAAAGTGTACCGTGTAAGCACGCGCTAGGACCCGCGGCAACCGGCTTCGCAAGCTCGGCATCTATGTCTCCTCCACACGGGCGGAGCTGGCAGCGCTGCACCTGGCCGCCGACCTCCTCCTGAGAGGGGGCTTCTGAACCACCCCGGAGTGGTCATCCTCACGGAATCCAGGACTGCCCTGCCCCGGAGCGCTCCCTTGCAGCCAAGCTGCGCACTGTGGCCTCCCGAGGCTCCGACCTGCGGATCCACTGGCTGCAGGGCCACTGTGGCATCCGGGGCAACGAGGACGCCGACGTCCTAGCCAAGGAGGCCGACGAGAAAGGCACCCCAATTTCCCAAGATGTCACCGCTTTCAACGAAGCCCGCACCACCCTGGCCCACACGGTGCAGACGATGCACCCCGACCCTCGGATTGTGAGTGGCCTGGCGCCGCGGCCGTTACCTGCACGCGTCAGCAGGGACGCCCGCTGCCTGCTTCTCCGCATGCAGCTCGACTGCTGCAATTTGGCGGAGCGCCTGCACCGACATGGGCGCAAGGACTCCCCTACGTGTGTGGACTGTCCGGAACCACAGACGATGGAGCACCTACTCTGCTTCTGCCCCCACCACGCAGGGCGGAGAGCAGAGCTCTACCGAGCACTCCAGCGTCGAGGCCTTCCCAGCGCCGGCATGGAGGACCAAAGGGGCCTGCGGCAACCGAACGGGAAGTCTTCGCCCATCTGCTCCATTACCTGGAGACGACCGGCCTTACGCAGCGGCTGTAGCACGTAGTGCAGTGACTGACGGATGTGCCGGGCCCGGACTGACAGCTCTCTCTCTCTTCTCTCTCTCTCTCTCTGTCCACTTTATCCTCTCCCTCCCCCTCTACTTCCCTTCTCATGCACTGGGTTGTATGCAGGTGAGCTCCCTGCCGAGCTCAAAATATCCCAAGTGCATTTCCTCTCGTTTTCCTCTCCCGCAAACCACAACCACCACCAACCACCGTCTATGCTCCCCACTTCAGGCGCGAACGCACGTGAACTCGCGACGAGAAGAGCACGTGAGAGACCATGCCACGATCGCTCGGCAGAGTGTTATCGAAGGTAGAGCTGGCCGACGGCGGGTGCTCATCACAAGGCGCACGCTTACGTGCGCTCGGTTTTATTTTTAGATGCGAAGCATCTCTTGCTCTCGGCTCTGTCGTCCGTCGTCCGCCCATCCGCACCTCTCCCCCTACACTATAAAAAAAATCACGCCATATCCACGGAATGAACGATGATAAGTGGGGCGAAGCTCGAGAGGGGGAGATCATCGGTAACCGTAACTCTCCTGTGAAAGTTCGCCATTACCTCATAAGAAAGACGTAAGACTGTGTGCGTACATCTGTACAAATCAACTTTTATTTTCGGAGTCAATGCTCCCAGGCCCAGACCTGGCTGCAAAGACCCCGCGCCATCGAGGACTACCCCGCACCTTCACCACAATTTGTCACGTAGGATGGGACACAACGGTTAAGAAAGAAACTTTTATTTAGGACGAACTTGTGCCCGAACAAGTACGAGAGGAAACGAGCAAAGGTCTTGCGTCTCGTTCGATCTCCGAGAACGACTGCCTGCGTTCGTGGAGTGATCTCTTGCGTGATCTCCCCCTCGCAGTGCAACGTGCGCTTCGCGCCTCGTTGGCGAACACAGACAAGCTCGCGCTCCCGGGGCCGAGTTTGCGCTGCGGTTGCAGCCGGTTCGTGCGCGTGCAACGCGGCCCCACTTTGCGACATCTCCGAAAGCATGCGGGGCGGTCACGTACCACGAGACACAAGAGATGGACAGACCCATGGCTTTAGGGGCTTCGCCCCTAAAAAATAAATAGTTGGCGGCCCCCGGTTACGATCCCACGACTTCTCTGGTCCACAAAGGGAGGTAGATGGCGCTCTTCCCACTGCGCTACAAACCCGAGACAGGAGCAAGTGCTACGAACGCGCATTATGTCCTTACTAATTCAAACTACGTCAAGAAGCTACTGATACAACGAAGGCACGCGAAGCTGAACGTCAACGGAAACGATGAACTGAAAACTTTACAGGAGGATGTTGAATTTCCCGTGGGAAAGCTGTGGCGGGAAGCGCCACGTGCGTTGCAGCTCAACTAGAGAAGAGGGCGAATATCTTGGGCGGGCAACGGGGTAGGAACGTGAGCACGCAATAAAGAAAGGCGAGAACCAGGAGGTGTTCGATCAGGTAACGCCGGTGTCGGTCTCTTCGCTGTCTCTACATTTCTCTACATTTCTCTGTCTCTACATGGGGGTTCACACTACGTTCCGATTCGTGCTCCGATAAATGAAATAACATAACGGCAACAGAATGGAACCTACACGGAGCCCCTATGATGCTTCGCATCCTCCTCATGGTTCCCCACGGGAAGATGGTGTAATTTTTTTTCTTGATCTGCGGTTGTGGTAACACTATACACAAGAATTTCCACCGTGCTCTGGGCGGTGCCATTTTTGAACGATCGAGGCGCCACCTCGCGGGAATTTCTTGGGGACTGCGGGGCGAGCGGACGACGCCGCAGTCACACGCTGTTGCTCCGTACCGTGCGTGGAAATGAGACGTTCAAGGGACAACAAAAATCGGTAAGTGTCATTTATTCGGTAAGTCAGCAGCGCGAAGTTTAACAGTGCATTAAAGGAGCCATGAAGACAAAATATAAATTTGGTTCATTACAAAGGCTGCTTTGTCCTGATAAAAATTATACCGATTTCATCGCAAACTTCAAAAAAATAACGGAGGTATTAAAGAAAACGTGTGGAGCTGTGGCGACCCGCTAGCCAGTTTCCGGCAGCTTTTCTATGACGTCACAGAAGCTTGTTTGGGCGATTGACGGCGGCCGAACTAATCAATCGCCAGGACACATGACTGGACGATTGTAGTAGGGCCGCTAGTTCCGTTTGATCAAATCACTTGAATCGTAACGTGCACCTTACCCACTGAAAATTATGTTTTTAGTGCTGGCCCATATGACGTCACTCGCGCCGATAACACGTCACTGTGGCGCGAAATTTGAAAGTTCGCAAGTATTTCTTGCGTTTGTATCGGTTAAGAAACGTCTTTCGTGGCTGGAATGGAGCTGAGTGAAGTACTGAAACGTTAAAGTTAACTACAGTTGTATTTTCTCTTCATGAACCCTTTAAGGGGAACGTTTAAAGCGTCCGATAGCTGTCAGGTTAGCCCATAAATTCCGTTCTCAGCCCGCCAAGCGGGCGTGCCACCTAACGTGTACTTTGTCCTGATTAGGGATATACCTGAGAGGGTACGTTTCGCTGCGCCCGCAAGGCGCCCGACTTTTTACCATCAATTGTAGTTTATTTCCTTAATGCAGCGCAGGTTGCCGTCATTGCCTTTACTTGGCGATGTAAAGAATCCACTCATCCGGGCGTCATTACGCCATTGTTGGCTGCAACAATCAGTGTCAGCGCAGAGTGCTCATACAAGAAACGCGCGACGTTCACCACGAAAAAGAAGTGTCTGCATGTGCGTAGTCTATTCGCTGCCCAAATTTCCTGCGTCTCTTGAGTGCCGCCGCCAATGAGTCGTCGCGCTGAATCGGAGACTTCAAACTTAGAAAGTTTGCCAGAGTAAGTACAGTAGTACACTACTTTTTGGAAGCGTTCTTTATTCACCCTCATGTTCAATCCGTATCGCACGTTTCTGTCCTCTGGAGGTATTCACTGTTCATTTCAGCGACTGGAAGCCGACGATAATCAGCCCGCCACCTGTGCTGCAGCTCCAGTACACGAAAAAGGCGTGCCGAAAGCGAAATAGTAGCGTCGCGGTACACCACGATTTCACGGCTGTTTGCTTGCTCAAAAGAACTTTTGCGTTTCAGTGGCGGGTGGGAACTGCGAACAGCGATTTACCGAGGCAACCGGGCGAGCTGCGCCACCGCAACGCTACTATTTCGCTTTCGGCTCGCCTTTTTCGCGTACCCGAGCTGCAGCATAGGGGTCGGTTTAATTTTTGTCGGCTTCCAATCGATGAAAAGAACAGAGAATACCTCCACAGCACCGAAATGTGCGATAAGGATTTAGCATGGGGGTGAATAAGGAGCGCTTCCAAAACCAGCGTACGACCGTACTTACTCTCGCATTTTTGCTAGGTTCGAAGTTCTTCCGATTCAGCGCGACGACACATTCGCGGCGGCACTCAAGGGACGCAGGAAATTTGTGCAACGAATATACTCCGCACATGCAGACACTTCTTTTGTCGTGGTGCACTTCGCAGGTTTCTTGCATGAGCACCTCACCGTTACGCTGGATTGTCGGTGCAGCTAACGACAGCGTGATGACGCCCGGACGACTTGCTTCTGTAAAATGCAAGTAAATGCAATGACGGCAACCTGCGCAGAATTAAGAAAATAAACATCAATTGGTGATAAAAAGTCGTGCATCGTGCTGGCGCGGCGAAACGTAGCCTCACAGGCAACCCCCGCCAGGACAAAGCACGTGTCGGTTGGCGTGCCGCCTTCGCGGGTTGGAAACGGAATATATGGGCAAACCTGACAGCTATCGGACGCTTCGAACATTTCCCTTAAAGCACTTTTAAACTTTTCACTGCTCACATACCGAATGAATGACACTTACCGATTTTCGATGCCGCTTGGACGTCGGATACCCACGCACGGCATGGAGCAACAGCGTGTGACTGCGGCGTCGTCTGCTCGCCCCGCAGTCCCCCTAGAAATGCCCGCCATGTGGCGCACCGGTCACCGGCAAATGGCCGACCCGGCAAAATTCTGGTCTATACGGCGAAACTAAAAGCTCAAACAGCTGTGCAGTAAACATTTGTGATAAGACGCAAACCATGTAAGACCTAGAAGAACTGCCAGTTGGGCTTGTTGGTACAGATTCATTATTGCAAAAGCGCTACTTGAAAATGACGACGAAGGAAGAAACACAACACGAAGCGCTACTATCAACTGAAATTTATGGTGAAAAACGAACGTACACCCGGCGTCAATATAAGCCGGGGCACGCGAGCGCGTGGCAAAATGCATCGCCGCGACATCTGACGTTGCACTTCTGGTGTCGAGACATCGATGTGCGCGTGCCCGTCCAACCCCGCTCGCTAGCCTATCTTTTCCTTCGCGTCTAACGGCAGCGCTGATCGCATTCAGAGCTTGGCACCAGGGGTCACTTTCTTTACTCAACACGTCTTGCTCGTACAAGCTTCAGCGGCCGAGGGCGAGGGTGAAGTTGCATTGCTCGCCCTGCCATGCTGTGACAGACAACTAATCTTGCCCGGCTCGCGGTGACAAAATTGTGCCATACATATGCTCTCCCACATCGGTATTTCCAGAGTCCTTCAATGAAGGACTCTGATATTTGTAACCGCGGCGCTGTTATTGGGCTGGGCTTGACGGCAGCCTGTCCTTGTATCGTTTTACTCTCCCTCCGGGATTCCCAGGAATGCGTTTGTGTTTACAGGTAAAGCCGACTTTATGAAGACCGGCGGAAGCTTGGTCTTTGTAAGCTGGCCTTCCCACACTGCCTGTTGCGCAGCGAAGCATGGAAATCTACGGAGGGAGTATGATGAAAGACAACGGCTTTCACTCATGTGGGATTAAATGTAACCAAAAACCATTTGTATGAAAATTTGCTGATAAGACGATCTATACCGCTGTGCCAAGTTTCGTTTACTTGTCGTAATTAGGTAGTGAAGTTGTAAAGGTTTGGACAATTAGTTTCTTTGCATTATAACGCAATCTATGGAGAGAGATTGCCATGTATTGGAGAAAAGGGTTGTAACTACGGCTCCGCGCTGGTTCAGCAGATAACAGTCACATAGCACGTCGGGTGACCAACCTGCAGGAGGATCTGGGCTTACGCACTCTACAGTGGCCTCCGAACGGTGCGGATACGAATCCCATAGAGAATGTGGGGGGGATCATTAAGTCGCGCTTGTCCAGAAGCGACTTGTCAGGGGGCACAGCGGACGCGCTATGGACCGCGATTCCGGAACAATGGGAAAGCCTTCGCGCAAAGCAGGAGTTTGGGGTTTCGCCTTACGAGTCAATGCCAAGAAGGATGAGCGATATCATTTCCGCAGGCTGCTACTTCTCCCACTAATGAAGTTGAATAATGGGAAGGAGCGCAGCACAATACTTTACAGATGCTTTTTCATTGCTGGCCTTGAGCGGTGCTTTGATTTTTAGCTGGTGTAGAATACCGGCTTTCATTTTTGGTACTTTTTTTGTCAAACCCAAGACCACGCCGATCTCTTCTCCCGTTTCCCCTTCTATAATTGTTTCAGAACGTGTGCACGGTGAAGTCTTATGACACCTTCATAAAGGTGATTATTTCTCGCTTCAGTTCGTATTATGTTTTGGTGTGCTCATTTTAGTTAAAAACAAATGGCATGTTTTACGAAAAAAATATTAAAACTCGTTCCACCTATTGGGATTGATTTCTGCTGAACCAGCGCGGAGTCGTAGTTACAACCCTTTTCTCCAATACATGGCAATCTCTCTCCGTAGATTGCGTTATAATGAGAACAAACTAATTCTCCAACGTTTACTACTTCACTACCTAATTACAAGTAAACGAAATTCGGCACAGCGGTATAGTCGTCTTATCAGCAAATTTTCGTACAAATGGTTTTTGGTTACATTTAATCCCACATGAGTGAAAGCCGTTGTCTTTAATCATACTCCCTCCGTAGATTTCCATGCTTCGCTTCGAAACAGGCAGTGTGGGAAGGCCAGCTTACAAAAACCAAGCTTCCGCCGGTCTTCATAAAGTCGGCTTTACCTGTAAACACAACGCATTGCTGGGAACTCCGGATGGGAGAGTAAAACGATACCGAGGGACAGGCTGCCGTCAAGCCCAGCCCAAGAACAGCGCCGCTGTTAGAAATACCGATGTGGGAGAGCATATGTGGGGCACAATTTTGTCACCGCGAGACGGGCAAGATTAGTTATCTGTCACACCATGGCAGGGCGAGCAACGCAACTTCACCCTCGCCCTCGGCCGCTGAAGCGTGTACGAGCAAGACGTGTTGAGCGAAGAAAGTGACCCCTGGCGCCAAGCTCTGAATGCGATCAGCGCTGCCGTTAGAAGCGAAGGAAAGACAGGCTAGCGAGCGGGGTTGGACGCGCACGCGCACATCGATGTCTCGACACCAGAAGTGCAACGTCAGATGTCGCGGCGATGCATTTTGCCACGCGCTCGCGTTGCCCCGGGTTATATTGACGCCGGGTGTACATATATACCAGGAAAACGAACAAGAATCTGCTTCACCACCAACGCATTGATAGCAACTACATTCCAACCATTCATACATCATGACCGAGTAAACAACAGCAGACAGCAGCAAATAATCACAAGGCACGTGGAGTACATACCAAGATTAAGCACAATCAAACCCCCTCCAAAAGTGCAAACTCAATTGCCGCGAACCATACATTGGGTTTGTTTATTTGTGTTTTGCTTTTACCGCCCGGCTGCGCCGGTCTGTGTTATCTCTGCGCCAAGGGAAGCGGGTGTTCCATTCTTTCTTTCCGCATGTGCTATCTGTTGTGATAGGGAGAGCATTCCGATCTAACGTGAACAGCCCCGAATAATCTTCTTGGATCTACTATGTTCTCGATGCGAATCGACGTTTCGAGAAACCCCCGCGCCGAAAGATAAAAAATTTCCCCGCATTTCCCCGAGGGGAAGAATGTGGAAGTGCGAATGCAGGAGTTGAATTTGCGCGGTTCGGTAATGTTCGCGAAAGAGAGATCACACACACACACACACACAACTACAAAGAAAGAAAGATGCATTTATTCACAGACACCTATTTGTGTTGTCGTTGTACTCGATTGCTAGAGCGGATCTCAGCTTTGAAATTCGTGTCAGTACTCCTTTAAGCGGGTGCATTAGCCCTTCTCACGCCCGATTCCTGGCCAATCCCCCACGTGGGTATGTGCCATGCACAGACACCTATTTGTGTTGTCGTTGTACTTGATTGCTAGAGCGGATCTCAGCTTTGAAATTTCGTGTCAGTACTCCTTTAAGCGGGTGCATTAGCCCTTCTCACGCCCGATTCTTGGCCAATCGCCCTAAGTGGGTATGTGGTAAAGAAATTAGGAACTCTTCTTGGCCAATCGCCCTAAGTGGGTATGTGGTGCGGACGGACGGACGGCGGTGGACGCGTGATTCAGGGTCGCTTAAGAAGTGCATTCGCACTTAAAAGCCTGCAGTGCGGACGTCGGGGCATTCGATTCTGCGACGCTCGCCGACGCAAGTCCCTTTGTTGACCGCTGCTTCGCCGCCTCTGTATTCTTTTGAGTTGTTAGGGGAGCGCAAGTTCGCTCCAATAAACTTGTTTCTCCATCATAACAACTCAAAAGAATACAGAGGCGGCGAAGCAGTGGTCAACAAAGTGACTTGCGTCGGCGAGCGTCGCAGAATCGAATGCCCCGGCGTCCGCACTGCATGCTTTTAAGAGCGAATGCTCTTTATAAGCGACCCCAAACCATCCACCGCCGGCGTCGGCGGCGGCGTCCGCAGTGCTCTTTAAAGAAAAAAACAGCATCCGGCGCCAGGTTTCGATCCGAGGACTTTGCGGGCCGCAGCGCGACGCGCTACCGACCAAGCCACAGACGCTTGGTCGGTAGCGCGTGTTAGACGCGCCTTATATCTTTAACGCATTCAAACTACGTCGTCAGCGGCGTGCGTTGGCGACTCAGCGGCGTTATAGCGGCTTGATAACTGCGTGGTGTACACGTGATACTACAAAACCCGATGGAAGAGATGGAAGATAAGGCGGCAAGGCGGTGGGCTGCGGGGGCCGAGCGCAAGCGCCGCAAGCGGGCCGACAACCGTGCATTGAAACTTTCACATTCCCCCCTCGGGGAAATGCGGGGGAATTTTTATCTTTCGGCGCGCGTGGTTCTCGAAACGTCGATTCGCATCGAGAACATAGTAGATCCAAGAAGATTATTCTGAGCTGTTCACGTTAGGTCGGAATGCTCTCCCTATCACAACAGATAACACATGCGGCGCAGAAAGAAAGAATGGAACACGCGCTTCCCTTGGCGCAGAGATAACACAGACCGGCGCAGCCGGGCGGTAAAAGCAAAACACAAATAAACAAAACCCAATGTATGGCTCGCGGCAATATCATGTAATTGTAAAGATGGCTGGCTGACACAACTAATGTCTCCCTTCCTAATTTGAAAAGCTTCTATGATCTCCCTTGTGGATCGATTTGCATGTTTATCCATGACGGTTGTGTCGTCTAATTTTATTTTACACTTTTTGTGCACTGTTTGCAGTGCATTGCCAGATGTGAGTACGGTGCCCCTTTCAAATAACTGTGATGTTCACGAAGGTGAACGTTGAGGGACCGGCCCGTCTGGCCAATGTACTCTTTTCCGCATGTGAACGGAATCCTGTAAGACCTACCAGCAGCACAAAAATGCATAATTAACGAAGTGAACACGTTTAATCGCTATCTTAGTGTAAACAGAAATCGTTGGTCCAATGAAGACAACTTTCAATGGCCGGAAGTGGCGTAACAATTCTTATGTATTAGGGAACAATTCTTGCAATTTCTCAACATTTTTGTGCGTGCTCCAGAGCTCACCAGAAAGAAAAACACGCTGCAGTTTGTATAAGCACATATTCACTGGCGTCATCTTGGCGCGTATAACCGAACTGCCACATCAGTAAAGCCTTGGTAAAAATAGTGTTAGCATGCTCAGTTGAAGGGCCTATGAACGTGCACGAAAGGGAGCGTTGTGACGGTGTGTTAGACCTATGTTTCCCAGTGTGCCGCACTCGACAAAAGAATAGGCAAAGAACATCTGGACTTGTGGTGATTAAGATGTGTGCGCTAGACCGTATGGCTGCAGGGTGTTGCTGAAGTTGAATGAAAATGCAAGAATTTACGCTTTGCAGTGTATAATATGAGAGGGTTTTTAAAGTTATAAAATGTATAATGTTGGTAGCATGGCCACATCTATCGTTCGGCAGATGCAGCTTGCAGCGGTGACCGGGCCATGACATATTCAATAAGTAATTTGCGAATTTGATGTCATAGACGAGGTATTATCGCCGATTAGAACACCTTTTGATCGTTCGTGGTAACAATGCAAGCCTTCATTGGTTTTAGACATAATAGCGCAATTTTTGGTCACTTTATTTAGTAAAGTGGGGCATTGTTAACGCCGGCAATATTGCCATTGGGAGAGGAGCTTTGGTGTGAGATTTTCAGTTCCAGGCACGGCCAGGCGCGGCTGGTCACCATGCCTGCCGAGAACCATGCGAGCACCCAAAGGTAAGAACGAACATTACTGTGAAGGTGCGGCGTTTGCTAAAACAACGCACTTTCTTTCTTCGCCGTTGTATCGTTAAGAACTGTGAGTTGGACGTGTTGGTATAGCTTCATGATGGGTACAGCGCTGTACCTATCGTCTGTCATCGCCTACAACGCTACCAGCAGGTCTTCTTTCCACCGTCCTGCTGTCGCTGCACCTGATGCCATCGGTCAGGCGGGCGCTCGCACCTGGCTACCTAATCATTTCCTGTCGGCGGAAAGGACGTCGCCCCGCGGACACTTGGTGATCACAGCTGATGGACGCGGCGGATAACAGCAGCCGAGGATGGCTAGCGCGCCCCTAACAATCACTCAATCACCCAAGTAATGCTGTCATGATAATGGGAACCACTTTGCAGTCAACACTTGTATGGCTGTTACTTTCTCTTTTCCGCTTACCGAAGCTTTTCGCCGAATTTCAATGTAACAGAAATCCCAAGTACCAGCCCAGTGCAACTGGATAAGGCTACAAAGTATCGGCACTCTCTTCTTCTATTGTCCTGTGCCGCCCCCGTGATAATTGGTCTGTTCACATCCCGTGACACTTGTACACACTGTGACGGTTCATGGGCACCCCCATTTTGCTGTTTATGCGCTTTCTGTCGGTCAACTGTGGCAGTCTCAACTTTTCCTCCCTGCTGTGAGGCTACGCGCGACTGGCGTCGTTCCGACTGTGAATCAAAGATAACGCGCTTCGCAGCATTTCAGCTCCAGAAGCGTGTCCGAAGATGTCGTGTTGCTGCGTCTTCGGCAGTAACGAATTGTTTACAAATGACCTCGTAAAAATTAGCGGTGAGTCCGCAGAAGGGGCAATCTGGCAACACTGATAAACACCAAAATGGCCGCCGTTGCTCACTTGCGGGCCTCAGGGATGGTACTCTGTATATTACCTAGTGACACTACACCAGCCATGGTATCTGCAGCAGCAACCGTAGTGCTAAGTACCGGCGTAACAATGAGCAAACGTTCTCACCTGTCTCTGTGTGCTTATTTTTTCCTTAAGCGCACATAGATGCAAAGGATGAGTTCATACCGAATCCACTGAGTTTTGAAAGATTCGGCAGTGCGCTTTATCGCATTTGCTCTCGCTTACCTTCGGCCGCACTTTTCAATGCAGGTATGTCTACATGCCAGTGATAGGAAGAGAGCGGAATGACAGCTGGCGCCTGGCGGGAATCGCGCTGGCCTTCGTCTTCGTCTGGATGTGGCACGGCATGAACATGGCCGTCAGCCTCTGGGCTTCACTCAGCTTCGTGGGCGTCTCCCTCGAGGTGGTCGTGGCGATGATCAGAAAGCTGGAGCCGGTCAAGAACTTCGAGGTAGGTGAAAGAGGCGGTCGCTACCGTGTTGAACTAATGAAGTGGCTCAACACGCAACAGTAAAATTTCTAACAACGAATACTCCCCATCATCATCAACAACAACAGCCTACTTAGTGCAGCGATTTAAAACCGTATAAGCTGGAAAGTGTACCTTGTGCACTGCAGGTACTCGGCTTTTCCAAGGTAACTGCTGAGTAAACGCAATAACCGGGGAAGAATGGCTTTTGTCGTACCTTCAGAAAAACAGAATTTTACAAGCACAGTATGAAGTACATCTTCTCGGTTAAGCCGTTTTAGAGAGAGCAAATTTTCGGGGGTGACGCACGTACGGTGGATGACAAAATACTGCGGCACACGCAAGCGCCAAGTCGGCGAACACAGATCTTTCAGGGGCATCAATTTTTACATTAAGTTTAGAATAGCAGCAACTGGAGGGGGTAGAGGGGAGCGAATAGGAGTGGGGCAAACGTTGTAACAATAGAAACGTTGCTATTTTCCGTGCAACTATTGTTAGTAACAACCGAACAAGTGCGTTCAACGGACAGACTCTAAATGTTTTGTACTGGCGGATACCGCCTAATCTGCGAGCTTACAGCGTTTGTTGTGCAGGTGTTCTGGCTCCAACTGTGGGAACGCTTGTAAGGATTTTATCAGTAGTAGCGCGGGCACATATTCTACTGCAGCGCACCAGTACTACTACTACTACTACCACCACTACCAGTACCACAGCAGCAACTAGTACTAGAGGGCAATTATTACTGCCACTGTAAGTGTTGCCAGGGGACCCAACCTATCAGTTATGTCGACAGGAGGATACTAGAAGACCCAGGGACGACATTGCAGAGCTATCATTCTACCGCAGGCTGCATACCTGAACAGCGAGCAGACGAGAATCCTCAAGGCCGTCCTCGGATCGCCGCACTACTTGCTCACCATCTTTTCGTGCATGTTCTACCTGGTTGACATGGACATTATGGCAATCTTCTGGAGGAAAGTTATACTGGGTAAAATCCTTTACAGTTTCTTATGTGCGAGTGCCAGCTCGAACGATGCGTGCATGGCGGAGCGACTGCGGGGGAGATAAGAGAAGTGTCCCCGAACAAATATATCGCGGTTTCAGTATGTCAGATTTACAAAGCTGCTATTAAGTGATGTACTGCATGTTGTTAAAACAGGTTGTACCTTGCAAGCGCCTTGTGTGGGATTCGTTCCCCCTAAGAACTGGGATGACAGCCAGGCAACCGCCCAATCGCAAACTGATCTGAAGATGACTTGAACGCAAGCAGCTCCCTAAAATCTAGCTGTGCTTCCTGGTGCGCTTTCGCGTTAACAATTATGTCGATGGGAGCATCACTCCGAAAACTTGTAGCTGAGAACTGGTATTTTAGCTTGTGTACGAAGCACTTGAGATTCGTTAAGAGGACAGTGGGGCGTTCCCCGTACATTGCTCCACATCCTCGCCGGAAAATGTGGAGCGAGGAGACGTGTTTTAAGCTGTTTTAAAGTTTTTACTTACAAACACTGACCTGCTCGAGCTTGAATACGAGGTAATGGGCACAATCCCACTAGTGATTTATGGATGACTCCATTTTATTGCGTGGTTCTAAGCTAGGGCCAGAAATAAAAGGTTCAAGAGCAGTTCTGGTAAAACCAGAGGCCAACTTTCCATTATTAAGAATAATGATTACCATCATCATCAACCCTACTTCGGTCCACTGCAGGGCAAAGTCCTCTCCCAATGACCTCCAACCACTCCTGTCCTGTGCCACACGAGTCCACTGTTCACCCGAGTCCTAATTCACCTGTTTTATCCGTCCTTCTTGTTATTGTTCTTCCTTTTCTTCTAGATCCACCTCTTCGTATTCATTCCGTTACCCTAATTGTCCACCGGTTGTCGGTTCGTCTCACTACGTGGCCAGCCCAAGTCCATTTCTTTTTCTTTAGTTGAACTATGCTAACCTCTACTCGAGTTTGTTCCGTGATCCAGGAAGCTCGTTTCTTGTCCCTAAGTGTTGCTCTTACCATTATTCGTTCCAAGGCCCGTTGAGCCGATCTAAGTTTGCTTCCCATTTATTGAGGGGGAAGGCCTATTTCATCTCCGGTGGCCAAGGGTATTCGCACAATAATTGACCTTGTATGGCCTCTCCTCACGCAATGGCCATAGGAGCTGTGTCACGAAAAACTCTAAAAAAACGGAACAAGGCCACTGTGTTTCAATGGAACGCTTGAGGTCTTCGGAGGCGCCTTCCGGAATTTCAATAGTTCACGCAGCTGCATCGCTTTCCAATCATCACGATATCAAAATCGCAGTTACGCGCAAACGTCCGACCATCTGGCTACACTGTCCTGCAGTCTACAACAGGCGCGGCTTTTTCAAGAGTTCCGTTCGCTATTAGGAATGACCTGGCGTACATGGAGCATACAACGCCTCCAGACGAAACAAACAAGTATGTCGCAGTGACTGTCAAAAGAAGTTCGGATGTTCCACTACAAGGTCTCCAACAGCTCTCTATGCACTTTTTACATGAAGCCTACAGAGACCGGATTGATATCTACCCCGATGGCTCGGTAACGAACTCCAGTTCTGCGGGAGCTGTAATTGTGCCAGCCAGATCGGTAGACATTCAATTACAAGCTGTCCAATTGAACAATGTCAACTGCATCCGAACTCACAGCTATTCGCGAGGCTCTTCTGTACCTAACGCAAGAATTACCACAAAAGTGGGCTCTGCTTTGCGACTCCAGCTCAGCTCTCCAGTGCCTGCACTCTGTACTTCGCCGCGGCCCGTACGAACAGCTTGTGGCCGAGATTCGTCAATAGTATGACTTCCTAGTAAGGCATGGGCACAATATTATTTTTCAATGGCTCCCTAGCCACTGCGGCATTTCTGGGAATGAATGGGCAGACAAAGCGGCTCATCATACCCATGGAAGTGCCCAATTGGCCGACATCCCGTTATCGCGCCATGATGCGGCAAGGTCACTCGCTCCACCGCCCGCGAAATCGCGCTGACTGTTTGGAATACGCCGGAGTTTTCAAACTCCCGCCTGTACTTTCTCGACCCTGACCTGCAGCGCCACTTACCCACTAACATGCCAGGGTCGGATGCCACCCTACTGTGCCGACTGTGGATTGGAGTTGCTTTCACCAAAGCTTACTCCTCCACTATCGGCATGACTGACAGCTCTGCTTGGTACGTGTGCGCCACGGACGAGACAATAGAACACCTCTTATGTCACTGTGCCCGGTTTGTAACGCAGAGACTGCACCTGTCAACCGCTTTCCGGAAACTCGACAACCAGCCATTAACTGCGCAAACTGTTTTGTGTCACAGGCTTTGCCCATCGCAGACCGAAGAGGCCACAAAAGCATTACTTCGTTTCTTAAAGGACACAGGCCTGTCTGAACGATTGTAGATACACTGTGTGCCATTGCTCATTCGTCACTTGGTTAGTTTACCGTTTCAGTTTAGGCATTATTATCGCCTATAGTTTTGTTTTTGTAGTTGTCTTTCATTTTTATTTTCTTGCTCCTCAAGCTCTATTCCCTCTCTTTTCAATGCCCTTTCTTTCTATTTAAATCCCTCCTTCCCCACTTCCCTTGCGTAGGGTAGCCAACCTGACTGTAACTTGGTTAACCTCCCGGCCTTTCATGTACTGTATTATCCTTCCTCCCTTCCTTCCTTCCTTCCTTCTACTCAGCAGTTTACCCTTATGGCGGCATGTTTACTCTTATCGCGCCAACCCACCTGATGCTGCATTTAACGCGGATCGTCTGCAGGACATCGTACGCTCGACACCGGCACTGCACGTGTTAGCTGGACATTTTAACGCGCACCATCCCTTCTGGGGCAGCATTAAGATCACAGTTAGAAGTAGGCGCCTCTTCGGCGCTGCTTGCCGTGACGGCTTGACTGTCGTTAATACCGGTGGGCTCAGGTTTAGCCGAGGTGCAGAGTCGAGCACACTCGACGTCACCATGGCCTCCCTCGCACTGTCGTGTAGGGCCCACTGGTATGTCGACATCGATTCACATGCAAGCGATCACCTGCCTACATTTATCTTGCTAGATGGTTGATGTGGAGGGTCATTTAATAAAGAAATTAAATTCGTTGCCCGGATTGGTCACCAGGCTGCTCTCATTGAGGAGCTCCATGAGAATTTTGAATCGCACGGCGACCTTATAGACACCATGACAAGGGCAAGAGGTTCCTGTGCAAAGGTTTTCGGGCTACCTCCCGAGGTTCTCTCAGTACGAAGGTTTTCCGGCTACCTTCCAAGTTCTCTGTTACCGATGCGGAATACCAAAGGCTCCGCGCGGTGCATCGAATGGCTGAAAGGCGTGCTTGCAAAACTCCAACTTCTCAAGATATATGAGTTGCTAGGCGCTCACAGAGGCACGAACAGCGACATATGCAGAAATTGGCTCAGCGGCAATGGCAGTCGTTCTGCGCAAAATTAGACCAGCGAAAACCTCTCACGGGGATTTTCAGCTAAGTACGTAGCCTACGGGCACCGCCTACTGCGCTGCGTCCTTTCTACTCTATTAAAATAGGCAGAATCTGAGCTAGTTCGATCACAATTGATTAAATAC
Organism: Haemaphysalis longicornis; assembly: GCA_013339765.2. Taxonomy (NCBI): domain Eukaryota; kingdom Metazoa; phylum Arthropoda; class Arachnida; order Ixodida; family Ixodidae; genus Haemaphysalis; species Haemaphysalis longicornis. Next base: position 114,646,240 of record CM023452.1, on the reverse strand, counting down.
TGGTCAGCCTATTTCTGCGCACTGTTGCTCCTGGACCACACGGCTAGAAGAGGGTGTAAATGTACAAGCCAAGGCGCAATAAAAAATCAGTTGGTAGTGTCAGCGCTTGTGCTTCGTCCTTCGTCTTTGTCTGCGTTCTCAGTTAAACTTAGGCTGACCAGTATTTAATCAACTTTCTACTCTGTTGCTCTGCGGCAGAACCGCCGTGACTTAGACGTCGTTAAAGATTTCTGCGCCAACGTAACCGCCTTCTCGGCTCCTGTCTTACCTGCCAACCTCATAGCTGTCTGTTTGCCCTCTGCAAATGTGACCGGCATAGACAAGGCATTCGCTATGGCAGAACAAGGCTCCTGCCCCGGGTCCAGATGGCATCATCTATACAGCTCTTTCGCACCTTGGATATAAAGCTAAGAGCTTGCTTCTCGGCACAAGCAACCCCAGCTAGGAAACGGGCCGCCTCGAACCAGACTAGAAGCACGGTCGCCTTGTTCCCATGCTCAAACTCGCAAAAATTCTTACCGGAACTGTCTTATCGGCCCATTGCACTGTTGAGCTGCGTGGGGAAGCTGATGGAGAAAAAATGTTCTTGCTCGCCTAGACTACGACTTCAGAAACCGGAACGTGTATGCCCCACAGATGACTGGATTCAGACAGCCTCACAGCATCGACAACGTGCTTGCCCTTGTCAAATACATGTACAGCGCAAAAGCCCAGCGACGCATAATTCTAGCAGTGATCATAGAGATTAGAGCAGCGTTTGACTGCGTGACACATGACGCGATAAAATCTATATTGGAATCGGCAGGCATCGGAGGTCGCATGTATACATGGATATCTGATTACCTCTACGACAGATCTGTGTTATGTCCAGGAAGGACGGCGAAACAGCCTCTCACAATGTCACGCGAGGTGTGCCACAAGGTGGCATTCTCAGCCCAACCCCACTGGAATTTAGAAGTGCGTGCCACACGCTGTTGCAATATCGCTCTATGCCGATGATATCTGCATCTGGAGGTCTGGCTGCTGCAGGCGTGTTTTCGAGCTCGCCTTCAGAAAGCCGACTTTTTGACAACACCCGGCCTCAACAGCTCGGCTAGGAAATGTGCGGCAATCGCATTCACCAGGCGTGATGTCTCCCGCTATCATCTTTCAGCGGCAGGGGTCCCTATACCCTTTGTGGACTCACACCGATTCCTGGGCGTAACTCTTGACAGGTCGATGACGTGGTCCTCACACGTTCTTCTCCTGGAGGAAAAGCGGAGCTCCTTTGCTCAGGTGTTCTGCATGCTGACCAGCGGCTCAAGAGGCTTTTCTGTTGGGCCCCTTCTACCTCTTTACACAGCCCGCTGCGAAGGACTGCTCTAATATGGCCTCCCAGCACTCGGCCATCTTTCCAAGACCAACACAAGGCTGTTAGAAAGTATGCAGGTCCTAGCTCTGCGGGTTTGGCTCGGCCTTCCGAAGACAACTTCTACGCTGGGGACCATACGAGAGTCTAGGCGCTTCTTACCAAGGGTACTGGCCAAAGAGGAGCACCTTCACATACATCTGCGGCTGGCGACTAGGGCCACTGGACACCCGTGGATTCCTAGTTAGAGGTACAAAACACGCTACCACCCTTGTGCCAGAAGTGCCATGCGCCGCTTCATCTCCCGCCCTGGTTGTACTCCCCTGGCGAATCATCACCACAATACCGGGTATTAGCAGCAAATCAAGGTTGCCGATTCCAGCCCTAAAGTGCTTCACTCTAGAGCACATGTTGAATCGCTACCCTAAACACAAGCATATTTACACCGCTTCATCGATGACGGCCACATCATCTGCGATCGGAATATGGGTACCATCACCGCAGACGACAATTGCGGCCATGTTACGCCGAAAAACAACGTCGACGACCTCAGAACTTGCTGCCTTGCACTCTGCTTTGCAGTACATTCTTGGGTAAGAAGCTCCTACATGGGGGATTTCTACAGATTCTCGGGCGGCGCTTCAACAACTAGCATCATTTCCGCGGAACAGCTGGCCCACCAACACACCCTGCATACACTAGCTGCCAGCTTGCTTTACCAGGTAGTGTTACAGTGACTACCTGGACATTCTGGGGTGAATGGGAATGTGGTAGCCGACGAAACTGCTTGCGCGGCCCACACCCAATCTGGTGTCATCATCCCAATTCATTTCTCTCGACGTGACGCCACGACGCTTGCGTACTCTGTGGTGCGGCAGTCACAACTCTCAATATGAACAGACGGATCAAAACATTATCAGGCCTTGTACAGAATTGATCCCGCCTGCACTTTCCGAAAGCCGTGTTGCCTGGGAAAACGCGACGAAGGAGTTGTTCATCGCATTCGCCTCAACGTCTCTTTTACCGGCCACTACTTGCACAAGACGCCCCGAGTTGCCTCCCCTCACTGTCATGCTTGCAGTATTCGGCAGGATAGTGAACATGTACTGTGTGTGTCCCCATTATGACACCGCACGGCTAACTTTGCAGAGAACTTCGGGACAGCGTGCTGATGCTGCCGCGAAACTTTGCGACGTCGTCGGTTCATGGTACTCAACTGCCACGGCAAGACGGAGTACAAGGGCCTTGGTGGGAATTCTCTGTGACTCCGGCCTGAACGAAACCCTCTAAACATTTATTTAACTTTACTTTACAACTGTGTGTGCGCCGTGTGCGTGTTCCTGCGTCTGTCAGTTTATGTGTGCGTATATGCGTTTATTATTGTTTGTATGAGTTTTTCTATCTTCGCTTCCTCCGCTCATTTTCGCACCTCTCATGCTCATTTGGAGTAGCGAGCCAAGCTCGCTGGGTGACTTTTTGTTATCATTAAAGCCATTCCTCCCCTTTCTTCCTATTTAGGCATTCTCATTAAGCCTACATGCCTATAGGAAGGCCTATTTTAGACGGCTATTTAACTCCGATCCACACCTTCAGAGGTGTGAGGAGCATAGTCAATGTCAGAAGGCGTGAACAGTACCGTCTTGCCTACAAGCCATGTCTGCAAAGCAATATACTGTCTCGTCATCTTGCCGCTGTTATCAAGCTAATATCAGCGACTAAAGGCGCGAATAAAACCTGCTCGTTACATTCTATATACAAGTGAAATGTTTAATTTTTGTCAAAGAAACAGCCTTTCTTCCTTTCATGCTGCAAAAATGAAAAACATTTCAGGGTGAACGCATGCCGAAAAATGTTCTTGCGGCAGTGCACTTTTGAGGAAAGCGAACGTAGTAAGCTCAGAAGAAGCATAATCTGTCTGAACTATTGATAAAGTTGTAAAGTCGCTGTTTGAGGGTGATGGAATGGTGTACCTATGTGCAAGATTTACCCCGTCTAACTGTAAGAGTATGTTTACTATGGGTCTAAAATTTCCCTTTCTGTGCTCATACATTTTTTACGTGCGCTTTCTCTCTGACCACAAATGCAGGATTTCCGTTTCCCCTCGTGCCCGTGCTCGTGACCCTTTACTTCGGTTCCCACTTCTCCATTGACTGCATGGAGTGGGAGGCTGCAGCTGCTTCGAGGGAGAAAGCGTCGTAAGGCGCTCCAGGGAGGATGCCCAAAGCCGCTCGTGTACGAGCCGCGGGTCGAACATAGGTGGACGCACGCAATGTTGGGTCTGTCTTGCAGAAGGGAGTTAATAGCTCTGGCGACGGGGACAGCGATTATGAGGTGCGGAACCGACGCTACCTAACACGCGAAGGCAGCGGCAAGTTATCGAAGGTCACCATGATCGCCGTCCACATCGCCAGAGTGGGACAAAACTAGGGGCGTCACCAATGTGCACTGACCTTGGAGAGCCTTGCCCTTTGGTTCGAAAGCGGGGGGTGTTCGCTTCCAGGACCGCTCAGGGAACCAAGGGCCAATTTCGTTAATTCCAAACTCGCATCTGCGTACTTTGTTACCTGGAACGGAGGCCATCAGATGAGGGACGAGGCAGTGAAAGCTAATGAACCTCAAACGTTTTGAGGTACCTTCTGGGCTGTGCATTTAGTGCTTAACCAGGAGAAATGCATGTTATTCGTCTAAACAGGTGTAGCCAAGTAGTGGGGAAACACATCTCTGCAGATAGATAGACGCTGACAGTCGAGTGTAGGTCGCACAGTGCGTTCCGGTTCGAAGAACAAAAAAATCACTTTGGTGTGTGATTATCAAACAAACATTTGGTTGTAGCTTCCGTCTAAACAGGGGTGCAAAGAGTTCGATAAACCAAAAAGAAGCAGAGGAAATAACAGGAGTGTAATAGCTTCAGGGTAGCTTGATAGTCTCGTGTGATGGAAGACGGAGCAATAGGATACAAACGAAGCTCGCGGTGTCTTGCTCAAAAAGTAGACGCGTATGGACGAACACTTCGAAATGAAATAAAATGATTTTTTTTTTCGAATTCCGCTGTACAGAGATTTAAAATATTAAGGAAAAATCTAAGAATGGCTGTCTGATAATATACATACCGCCAGCCTGCGATTGTCACCAGCTCAGCGTATGACCAAGCGCTCCACAAAACCTCAGCGCTAAAGTCAACCTGCCAATGCCGAAAATCAGTTGCCGATTAGATATAATCGCTTCGGCTATACCAAGCTGCAGCTGTCTCCACCGGCAAGTACTCTCTCTTTGTTTTTAAAGTTCTTAAGTGTGTGTATGTCATAAGCGACGGCGCTACAGAAGACCTGTGAGGATGCTCTGAAGGGCACGTTTTACAAGTATTTGTTTCTCAGTAATGTAACTCATATATTACCACGTACTGGAAGCCGCGTTTCGTGACGGGCCGTTCAGTAGTGGCCCAGTACGAACAGAAGCTCTCCCCGTGGACTCTACTGAAATTGCTCACTCAACTAATTTGGTCATCATTCCAGAAGATTCGTTTTTCTAGGACCACATACGAGGGGACATGGCCATCGAAACTCTTTCGCACTTCCGTGGTCTCAATCTCTAAGTTTGATTGCAAGAAACGGCATCTACCTGAAACCGCGTGATAGCCGTTATAATTACTGTTGGAACGTCTTCCTTTTAAACTCTATAGCAGATACGGGCATCATCCGTCAGCTTCATCAACACTGACCTAACGGTGCACGCGCTCACGCTGCACCCGCGCCAGTTCCATTAAATCCCTCATTCCAATCTGGCGTACGCTGTCCGCATTCTCACGACGGCTTGGCAGACAGACGGAGAACCTCGAAGTTTATCACAATGACACTAGCATGCACTTCTTCTAATTCTGCGAGTTCTGGTAACGAGTTTTCTTCATTGTTGGTGACGATGGCGAAGGCGGAGAATTTTCTTTAGATTATTTACGCTGTTGCAAGATCTCGTCTGAAAATTTTAATCAAATGTATATTTTTTGTGTCAGCATGTTGGTCAGTCTGTGCTTCTAAATTAGCTCTTTGTGTGCAATGCGGGCACTTGTAAGCCTGCGTATCGCGTCCTTTCGGGGTTAAATGCTTTTTCGTTTTCATAAGCGATTAGAAAAATTGCCTAACTCCTAGCTTTATACCGTGAGCGCAGAGCTTCGTTGGGAGCAGTGAAGCGGCAAAACGTAGTTCCCGATGACGAGTGTCCTGTGTAGGAGGTGTAAGATTTAGGACCGGAGTTTTTTTAACCGGAGTTTTTTGTTGCAAATTAGAAGGCAAGAAACGCAGTTGCTTTAGTGAATCAGTGAGACCAATAAATTTCCCTCTTTTGAAGGATGTTTTGCAATAAGACTGGCCGTTGTCTGATGCTCTTTTTTTTTCTCTTTTGGACAAACATGTCCTTTTGTCTCTGGGAGTGAGGCTTCTATATTAGGACAAGAAAAAATCGAGGAAAGAAATAAATGGCGATATTGAAACTTAAAACCTGCATTTCTGGCAGGTCGAAATTATTAGAAGACTCTAGCTACGAACAAGACGTCAGCAAAAGGAGACTTTATATTGCAGATCGTAATTCTTAAAACATTTCTTTCTACCCGCCGCTGGTCGCTCAGTGGCCAAGGCGTTGCGCTGCTGAGCATGTGGACGCGGACACGATTCCTGGCCGCGGCGGCCACTTTTCTGATGGAGGCGAAAAGCAAGAACGCCCGTGTGTACGAGATTTCGGCGTACGTTAAAGATCCCCAAATGGTCAAAATGAATCCCAAGCACTCCACTACGGCGCGCCTCATCGCCTGCGTTGCGTCGGCGCGTTAAACCCTACAATCAATCAATCAATCAATCAATCAATCAATCGCATCAATCAACAATTCTTTCTCCACCATGAAACATTTTAAAAAAACAATTAGCTTCGATCAGCATTTGTTATATGAGTGCATGTTTTAACAGTCAACACATACTGCAGCAAGTCTAGAGAATAGCACCAATACTCACAAAGATGTTGTACGATAAGACGCAACGGCAGAGTTTCGGAGCATCATAAGAAGCTTTCCTTCTCTCCCATTACGTCTACACAATGCGCGCACCACGAAAGGAATCCTCCCCCTCCCTGAACACAAGTGCCATGAGTTGTAATCCCAGCAAATTAAAAATGTGTGATTTATACCTGATCAATATAATAAAATAATTATCGAGTAAAAACCATAAATGTTGCAAAGCAAAGTGTTTCTTTCACATATAATAGTTTTTTTTTTAACAAATTGCCATCCCTTCCTAAGTAAAGTTGAGAGAAGCGCTAAGCCTAAAGGCGCGTCCACCCTTCATTGATAATGGCGTGCAATCGATCGTGAAACCGTCAAAGACCCAAGTCGCAAAACTAAGAACTAACCGACGCGACGATTTTTCGCGAACCAAGAAAACGCATCAACGAACGATTAAAATGTATACAGATACGTTGGTTGTGCGACAAAGGCACGCTGTCGTACTCCTTCATTTGCAATGCATGTATTATCTTATCTAGTATCGTTCCTTTTCCGCGGTTTTCAAGTAACAGTTTCGACACAGTGGAAGCCCGGTTTCACACACACGGCGTGTGTCAAGCAGAGATCTAATCAGAGCTTTCCGGTCGACCCACCGGTCTATGAGGAAATTCCTTAGTTTTTATACAGAACGCCATCGTTCTCACTAAGAAGCTTCCGCTTTAAAGAATAATATAAAGTTTATTAGTGGATCTTTCAAAATGCGTGAGCATAGTGACCCTCTTTTTCGGGAACTTGAAGCTCAACCCGGTGCGCACGCATTGCTCCGACTTCAGATGTCGCCCGTCCGTATTTCTAGCTCGTCCCTTGTACGCCATTGCACCAGTGCTTATCGATCTAACCGTCTCGGTGATCACGTTCGCTCTCTTTAGTACTGGCATGGGCTGCCTCTTTCTCTTTTTTCTGCGCACTAGTAGGCTCACTTCGTGGCGTAATCCCCTTTCCTTCCTCTTTTAATGCAACGCTTTGCTAATCTCGTCGAGCGGTTTCGCCGTCACGGTAAATTTGACCTCATTTGACCGCAGCTGCGCCGTATCCTTGGCAACGCGTCACCTGACTCGCCAGGCCAAGCTTCGCCGACGGCCGGGTTCGCTAGCAGCTGCCGCCGCCGCTGCCGGCTCGGCGCATGTGCTCCCAGAGCTGGTTCGCGTCTGACCACGTGACTCGCCGCATGCATGGATGAGAGCGAGGCCGGGCCGTTTTCTCTGAGCGTTACGCGGGAGCTGGAGGCTTTGAGCCGTCGACAGCAAGCGGCGGCAGCCCATTCCGCGGATATCGCACGGCGAGTCGCGCGGCTCGGAAAACGCCGGAAGGGGGACTAAAGCCATAGACAAAGGCGGCTTTTTGACGAATAGTGTAATAATTACAGCTAAACCAAAGGTTAATCAAGTAAAACCAGGACTTAACCAGGCTAAGCTAAGCTTTCGCTTCGCACGCCCACGGTTAGCGGAGATAAGTGCCAGGCATTTTCCCGCATACATCGCTTTAGACTGGACTCTGCATTGCCTGCATGTGTCTGCTGTAGTCCCAAGACCCGTCGAGGCAGTGGCAGCTGCCGAGGAGCCAGGCTTTGACTTGTCGACATCCTGGCAACCGTGCCAGCGTTGCAAAAACACTTCGTTCACTATCGAAGGCAACTCTCTCCACTCTATCATCTGTGTTTTCTGTCGATCGTTCTCTTACAAAGTGACGTTGATCGACGGGAAAGTTTGGCTAACAAGCCGAATCTTGCTCACGCAGTGGTAAAAACAGCTGCGGATGTTGAAGATATTCCTCCAGAGCAGTTTTATTTGATTTTCTTAAAAATTGTTTTCTGCCGTATATCCCCGGAGGAAGAGCCTTTAAGTAGGACACCAGTAAGAAAACGCGGTAATCCCTACTCTGATTTTTCCAACTTTTATCACAGAAGAAAGTCCAGGAAACAAAATGCACGCGATGCTTATCCACTTGCGCTCAAAGGGGGAGGAATTCAAAGTTGTGTCCGTTTAAAAAATGTCCCCTTCGCGTTTGTGGACTGCTGTGTGTGACTTCTGCTCTGGCTTTTTTTTACTTGCATATCTTTGTGGTGCAAGCACAAACAGCTTCTTGCGAGCAGCGCTCTTCGTATCCTTCTTCCTTGCAAGGCAGTTTTCTTTCTTCCGTGGGCAGTTTCCGCACCACTCATTCATTTCCAGCACTAAGTAGTGCGCAGAAAAAAAATAATTTTTCTCCCCAGACAAAGTACCTATAGAATAGTGAGATATCTATGCTTCAAAGGAGAGAGAGATAGCAGAAATTTTTTGGGCTGGCAAAAACGGCATAGCGCAAAAGAGTATTTCAGTACAACCTCTGCCCAGCAGAAACGACCGAATGGTTTGAAGGTAAAATGGCCCCTTACTGCCCCTTTAATGCACCCTAAGAGGGCCGTGAACACAAAGTATAGAAGTTGGTTTATTAAAAGACTGTTCTGTCCTGGTAATACTGATATTGCAATTTTATCGCAAACTTTGAATAAAGGACCGAGATATTCAATCAATCAATCAATCAATGAGATTTATTTTTTGCCGTATGTAAAGCGAAAAAATGGTGGCGGACAAAAAGCTGCACTTTCGCAGCTTGACAATGCTCCAGTCCCCCGTACACAGCAGTGGTAGCGTGCGAGGGTAAAAAAACGAAAAAAAAAAGGAAGCAGAAGGGGGAGAAAAAGAAGAAGGTAAACAAAGTGAAGTCTGCAGAATGCGCACGAAAGTGCACCGTAAAAAGTTTACCAAAAAAAAAGAACACGATAAAACCACAATAATGCATTATTATAAAACCAAACACATCAAATACAATGCACCTTTCGCGAAACGAAAGCGCACGTCTCATAAGTGCAATTTTAGAAAATAAGCGGAATTGCCGCAAGTCAAACCACATACGGACAGAATGACCCAGAACAGAAACCTCAAACTTCGTGTTAAAATAAATACTAAACTACTGGAAAAAACCAAAAACAGCAGTAATGACTTAGCAATATAACAGTGTATACAACAGGATGCTTGCACCACAGCAAAGCGTTGTCAGGTATTATCCATTCTTAGAAATATGCAATGAACGCACACCTTTCGAAAGAATAGAATAGAAAATGACAATGAGAATGCTGACAAACAGCCTCATAAGAACAATGTAAAAAATTTTGCAGTGGCTTAGCTCGGCTATGCAAGGATATACGTAGCGTGAGCTAAGGTTCATCAATCCAATTCAATCCAATTCATACCAGTCCACTCCACTCCAATCCAATCCAGTCCAGCCACTGCTCCTCGCGCATGCGCAGCATGGCTCTCCAGGAGCCACGCGAAATGGCTATCAAGGGGATCTGGCGCCGCGTCAGACTTGGCTACTGCGCAACGGAGGCGCACAGCTGAGCACTCGCCGGCGCCAGTGCGTCTGCCGTGGCTATGACGTCACTCCTCTGGAATGCGCAGACCAGCGAATGTGCAGACCCAATTCTCTACCCTCCGTACTCAAAATTCGATCCAATGCTCCTCGCGCTTGCGCAGCACGGCCCTTCAGGGTCCACGCAAAACTGCTGAACCTCGGTCAGTGTAGCTTACGCTACAAAAATTCTGCAGATATTCAGATAATTAATTATAAAGGCATAGCATTCTTATGCCGCTTGTCTTGAGTGTGACTTTTTGCATACAAAGTTTTCAGCTTTTCTAAATCCTGTACGACCAATTATCTCCATTTACGCTATTATAACGATTCGAAGTGGAACATTCGCGAAATCTGCATTATTGTTGTAATGCAGAGCGTTATACGGATTGCCATTTTCCGTAATTGCTTAAACATTTTCTTATTTTTTAGTTTTTTCACAAGTTTGTTCCACCAATTATCTCCATCTACGATGTTATAACGACTACATTTGGAACTTTCGGAAAATCTGCATTATTGTGGTAAATGCAGGGCTTTGCATGGTTAGCCATTTTCTGTAATTTTTTTATATTTTTCCTATTTTTTAGTGTTTCGAAATTTTTTGCACCGATTATCTCATTACGCTAATATAAAAATTATAGGTGGAACTTTTGCAAAATCTGCATTATTGTTGAAATGCAGGTCGTTATACGGTTTGCCATTTTCCGTATTTTTAAAATATTTTTTCTTATTTTTTAGTTTTTCAAAATTTTGTTCGACCAATTATCTCCATTTACGTAATTATAACAATTATATTTTGAACTACTGCGAAATCTGCGTTTTTGTGGAAAGGCCATGCGTTATACGTTTAGAAATGTTCCGTAATTATTTTTTATTTTTCCTATTTTCTAGTTTTTCAGGACTTTGTTCAACCAATTATCCCCATTTACGTTATTATAAAAATTGCATTTGGAACTTCCCTAAATCTGCGTTATTGCGGAAATGCAGGGCGTTACGCGGCTCGCCAGTTTTCGCACTTATTTGATATTTTTTTCTTATTTTTTTAGTTTATCAAAAAAAAGTTCGTTCAATCTCCATTTACGCTACTGTAAAGATTACAGGTGGAACTTACGCGATATCTGCATTAGTGTGATAATGTTATGCTTATACGGTTTCACATTTTCCGTAATTAATTTATATATTTTTTTCATTTTCTAGTTTTGCAGAATTTTCTTCGACCAGTTATCTCCATTCGCGTTATTATAACGATTGCGTTTGGAATTTTTCTTAAGTATGCATTATTCGCCGCTTTCCGCTATTTTCCGTAATTATTTTGTATTTGTCTTTTTTTATGTTTCAAAATTTTGTACTACCAGTTATCTTTATTTACGCCATTATAGCGATTACAGGTGGAGCTCCCGAGATATGTGCATTTTTGTGTAAATGCCGGGCGTCACACGGTCGTGGCTGTGGGGGTACTCGGCAAATAATGCTACGCATTAATAGCGTTACGAGGCATGTTTAGAATGTCGATGGATCTGCCATGCATGTAGTTTAGTGTCGCTGGTAAGGCATGCCTAATTCGTCCCATTCCGTAAGTAGTGCGTGAAAAAGGCATCTGCCATGACGGGCTGGCAACCGCAGGGGATGTACAGTTGACCGTCTGTTGAGATGCGCATGCTCTAGAAATCTGTAACGCCTTCCCTGGACGGCACTTATGTAGCGAGATAAGAGTCGTTACATGTATATAGTTTCCGCTTTCGTTATCGTGTCTTTTTGAAAGAGGGTCCTGTGTGCTCAAGACATGGTACATTTTCTATAATAGGAGTAGCTTTTTCCTGTAACAAGTACATTTTGTGCAGGTCAGCTGCGGTTTTATTAACCCACACTAGCACGCAGTAATGAGAAAACGCACTTGCCGGCGATTTCTCCATTATGTAATAGAATCTTGTTTGTGCGATCTATGACCACCGACCACACAACCGCCAAGAAACAAGATTGGGCGATTGTAGTGGCGCCTCAAGTTCCTTTTGTTTATTTTGTTTATTTGAGAAAACCTGGTGCATCGTAATGCATTTTTTCAGGGCAGGTACAAAATGTAAAAACAAACATGTGCATAAAAATCAATTTGGCGGGCATGAAGAAGTTAGGTGATATCGCAAATCAATGCAACAAATTCTGCGTCAGTTCTACATCAAACAATGCGATTCGGGAACTTATTCCAAATAGAAGTAGTACGTGGTAAAAACGAGCTCTGAAAAACATTGGTATGACAGATGAGTTCACAAACTTTGAAATTATGGTCGCACCACGCTGAAACAACATATGGTGTGTGAAAGAAAAAGCTCTTACCGATTCCAGTTTTATTAAAATATATTCGATAAAATAGTTCAAGGTTGTTGCGTTGGCGCATTCTTTCTAAGGTCTCCCATTTGAAAGTCTCTTTCATAGTCGAAACACTGTGGTGAAAGTCATAATCATTGGTGACAAAACGACCTACTCGGATCTATACCCGCTCAAGGGCGTCGGATAGAAAGACCACATGCGGGTCCCGAACCGCGGCGGAGTACTTTAGAATATGTTGCACGTGGGAAACTTACAAAAGCATTTTTACATTTGATGGGGCTTTTTGGAAATTTCGACTGAGGAAATTTAATATCCTGGAAACTTTGCGTGTGACAAAATCGACGTATTTCCTCCACCTTAAATCTTCCGCAAAATACACACTGAATTAGTTAAATTTAGTATCACTTGATTGCTAACGGGCGAGCCCGTATTACGTCACCCCTAATATATTTACTACATCACTGCAGCACGAAATTGGGAAGTTTTCAGTTAATAAAATATCTTTCATGGCTGAGATGGAGCTGAATAAGTTACCAAGGGCTATTTCCCTCAAACTGGGCTAAGTTGTACTCTGTCTTTTTGACCCCTTGAAGGTATCATGAACATTTCAATAAAACCTTTGTCGACTGAACACAAAACTCCCGGATGAGAAAGGCATTTAGACAATTTGAAACTTCCTAAAGGGACTCTGTGACATCGTCGGTAAACACTTTCACTCTTTTCTTCGCGTCTGGCTGCGCTGCGAGAGCTATACTTATTGCCAGCATGCAGCGGTACAGAGTGATTTGCTCGTCGCAGCACATACAACTTCCGTTTCTGCTGTGCTTTCATGGCTTTCAGTTTATTAAAGTGGCTATCAAAGGCCTTGATTGCTTCGACTGAAGGAAAGCCGGCCAAAAGCCATTACACTGATCTAATGACGGACGTAATTCCAGCTGTAGAAGAACGCCAACACCGGGAGAGAGAGAAAAAGCTTTTGAAGCAAGTTCTGAAGTAGTCTCATGGGCATAGACCACTAATTCTTGGCTGATGTACATTGCGACCCCCTAATTTAAGTACTAGATGCATTGGTTGACTACGCTCTTCAAGCATTTAGAATTTCAAAAAAAATTTGAAAAAATGTTGCAGGGTCCCTTTAAGCGTGTTTTCTCTCACAGACTAGCCCCTTAGCCGCATTGGTGTCTAGTACTGAGTAAAAAGCAGCACAGGTGACATTTGTAATGTACAAAGCAGAGCATCTGTTTTACTTCAATTCTTTGGTGTGTGACGTACGAAAAGAAGACGCAGCACAGGAGGGAAGCGAAAATGAGGTAGGAAACTAAGGAAATATGGAAGATATGAAAATAAAAGATATTAAGGAACACAAGGGGATAAAAGATATGAAGGAACACAAGGGGAGTCATCTAGTGGGAGGGCAGGTCTATAGGGAGGCATGGAGTCCACTTTCGTGCAGAAACTTCAGTAAATCCTTGAAGCACGGGTTGTCGTGCACCCAGCCGCCGTAGTCTTCCGGCTTATCCAGCGGGACACCAGCCTGTATGAGTGCATTCTCTCGAGCCATATTCATGCCCGGGCACATCCACAGAACATGCTTGGCATCTGCCTCTGCAACCGGTTCCGGACACTTGACCAGGTTCCTGGATTTATTCAGTGGTTACCCGTAACGCCAGCAGGCGCCCCTTTGAAAGCGATGGGCAAGGCTTCCAAAGTGCTGTGCACGATGAGGTCACGTTTTCTTAGCACTCACACTGGTGACGTGAGCGCCTATCCCTGCAACCATTTGACAAAATGCTGTAGCCCTCCGTTGTATAGCGCCCTCGCAAGAGTTCTCGTATTCCCGGTCCCCGTCGTCACTGGGATTTTCACCCTTGATCTATAACACGGTCCAAGCTTAGTGAGCTCCCACTAGCCAACCAGGGACTCCGCCGAGCGGCTTGGCGTGTCTTTAGTCAAGCTCCTTACGGCCCTTTCGTCCTGGCAGCAGCGGTGGCCTCCCACTCCATGCAGTCAATGGAGAAGTGGGAACCGAAGTATAGGGCCACCAGCACGGGAACTATTGGAAACGGAAATCCTGCGATTGAGGCAAAAAAAGAAAATACGCATTAAAAACTTATGAGGACAGACAGCGGTGTTTCCCACGCAGAATAAACATTGCTGTCTAGTCAGGTGCGGTAAAAACGTGCAAGAAGGTACCATACTCTGACATAGCCAGTTTATAATTGGCAATTGTTAAAATCATGTTTCTGCAGAGCGAGCTACATCACCGTTCTCAAAGATGCACTCTCGGATGAAGCCTTGGGCAACAGTTTATTCACAATGACAAGCTTTCCTTATTCTTGGGACATAAACATAAACAAGGTCGTTTCTCGCACCTTGTATAACTTATTAGACATTTGTGTCGCATTTTAAATGTGCTCAGCAGACGTTATTCGCTTTTAAAAAAAGTTTACGCAGTATGCATCAGCAAGCAGGGACAGCGCAACTCATTGAGGCATGCTGTGTTGGCGAGGTGGTAAATTTCGAGGTGGTACAGTTAGCCCCTCACATCTTTCAAGGTTTCAGTCGGCACACTAACTGTCTTTTACAGTAATTCTTGTATTCTGGTTACCTTTCTGCTGGTACATTTTATCACATGTCGGGTAGTTTCACTTTTTGGCTTTCACCTTCTCCTTATTTCTTCTCTACAGTGATCCTGAACAGTTTATTACTGTCCTATAGCCTAGAATCACAACACAACATCACGTCATCCGTAAATCTTTACAGGCAGCGGTGTCCCCCATTACCTCGCATTCCTAGCTCTTTATGGTGTAACTTTCTATGCACAGACTTTAAAGTGGCCATGCAGACAAAATACAAGTTGTTTTATTCGAAAGATTTCGTGTTTTATAGTGCCCCAGCGCTTGTCCGGCAGCAAACGAGGCCGTATTCCCTGAGAAATTAATCAATTTTGGTTAAAAGTTTGATTCTCCTGCAAATCTGTGTTTTCGGGACGTTAGCAATGAAGTCATAAGTGCGCGTATTCAAACGAACTTCCGCTGCGTCATTCGGCTCTGCGGCCTTGCCTGCCGTCAGCCCTCCCAGATGGCGCTACCATGACTCATCCACGGACCGCTGTCCGTCCTAGCTTTGTTGTTGACCGTATTTGCACCTGGCTTGTTTTTGCTACTGTATAAAGTAATACTTTTGTGAAACATGGGGTACGACAAAACGTGTCACGTAAGACAACGTCACTTACGCCGATCGGCCAGTGTCGTATAAGACAACTCCAAAGCGGCTGAGTGCTGTGCACCTAAAACACGCATAGTGCGCCCGGTACCAACAGTAGAGCGCATGGGTACTTCTATGCTTACGTGTATTTTCGCAACTTTCATTGTTTCCGCACCATTCTCACTGCTGTAAAATGAATATGCATTAAATTTAAGCGCAAATAGCTCGTTCGGCAAGCTTATATAAGCCACGCCTAATTTACGTTTGCTTCTGCTGGCTTCAGCCAATCGCACAGCTAGACAAATATGACATCATAGGTTTCTATTGCGGGAAATGAGCTAGTGGGTCGCATGGCCATTCCACTTTTTCCTGATTATATAGCTTATCTGAGCGAAGTGGACGTTAAAAGTGGTGTCAGTATGATCCTAACGGGGCAATCTTTCGAATTAACCGAACTTGTGTTTTGTCTGCACGGCCCCTTAAGGCGGGCTTACAAATTTAGAGAAAACGTGCAGCTGCGCCGCACATCCTCCATGGTTAGACTCCTCAGGGCCTTGTGGAGGAACCCGGTGTCCATGCTTTTCCCACAAGCCCTCTCTAGAATCGGAATGGAGGCATTCCGAGCTATAAGATATCGTAATGATGTTATGCCTGCACCTACTTCGCACAGAAGCGTCCCTAAAGATCCAGGACCGGATTCACCAAGCCGCTCTCACGAACAACACCCTCAGATTAGTTTGCGGTCAATTGGTGCCTTAGCTTCGATTTCAATTTCACAGGGAATTAATCACGCATGAGCGAAGCAAAACCACGCTGTGATATCTCAGCTATGAACAGCGTTGTGAATCTGGGTACGAAGCTTTGAACCGCGAATTCTTTACTCAGGAAACACACCTGGAATTGTTTACTTGAATAGTCGCTCCACCATGCACGTGTCGCGCTAGCTGGCACGCCCACATAAGGAAAATGAAGACTCTTACCCAAAATGACCTTCCTCCAGAAGATTGCCATAACTTCCATATCAACCAGGTAAAACATGCACGAAAAAATGGTGAGCAAGTAGTGCGGCGATCCAAGGACGGCCTTGATGAACCTGGTCCGTTCGCTGTTCAGGTACGCAACCTGCGACAGAATGTATCCCTCCAATGCTGTTCATCCATCTTAACTACACCCCTCCAGCCAACATACCTGAGGGGTTATACTACCTCTGGCAGTACTTAGAGCGAATGGTGGTAGTTTCGCTCTACTGCTAGGAGTTGCGTGCGTGGATATAGTAGAAGTAGCAGTAGAAGTAGTAGAGTACCTTGTTTGTACGATTTAGACATCCACAAAACTAATGCTACAACTATAAGCAGCGTTTCCGTCGCTGCAACTACAACAATAGTGAACAAAATGAGTCAGCTTTCAGATAAGCCAGTTTCCCGCTAAGCAAAAGCGTTTATGCCCCTTTCAACGCACTGGTACGAGCATTTACCATTAACAGTTGTTCTGGCGATACCACCGTTAGTATTATTACACCTGCTCCTACTGCTACTATTAATACGACAGCCTTGCTACTGTACTACCACCCCTGCATTTACTACTGCTGCTTCTGAAAATTTTGCGTTTGCAGCTTCAAAGTTATAACGGCAGATCCCGCTTTCCTCATTCAGTTGGAGAGAGAGAGAGGGAAAGAAAAACATTTTAATAAGTTTGCAAGTGATAGTGCAACGGTAGTTCGGGAACCCATGCGTTGCCCTAGCCGTCCTCGCCCCTGTCACCAGGACAGTCTATAGACCTCCAGCCGACAGTCGGGACAAGAGCCCACGGGATGCGCGCCCACCAATCAAAACGCATTAGGACGCCGTTACCGTGTGAGGATTGCGTCTTTCACGCGAACCCTTTCTGGCTAGCTTTCCATCGCGGCCGGCGTTTCACAGTGCGCCTCGCTCGCGCGACAGGATCGCGCCAGCAACCGTATGGTTTGTTGTCGCCGGGGTGAAGTGGACCCTTTTCCCCTCTGCCTTACCTGAGAACCAGGTCTTCGTCCGCACTAAAGCCACCGTTTGGCGAGGTCTGGTGGGATGTAGCATGCCGAGAGGACACTCTTGTCTTGGGGATGTGGTAGTGCGCGGATGTTTCGGCGCGCTGGTCCGGACCTGGGGAACGCGCCACAAAGGGACGCTTCCGGGCGAGGTCACAGACTGCACCGCGCTCGCACACGACGGCGCCCGCTGCTCCGGTATTCCATCGGTGAGTCAAACCATCTCGATCTCTAGCGTTGTTTAATGCCTCGTTCCCAATGTTACTCGTTATGGCCTACGACTAGTCTGTATGCAGTATATTTGATTTGCACGTTGCAATAAATGCTGCCATTGGTTTACTGCCCTTGTCGCCTCCTGCCTATGTTTGTCTCGGCAAACAACGGACCATTCCGCAGCCGGCGCTCGCAAGGCATGTTTGCTTAGCGCGAATGACTGCGGAGTGGGAAATAACTAATGTGTGAAATGTAGAACCCCACAACCACCATCATTATTTCCAGATGGGCACTAGGCATATGCGCACCTGATTTCCAAGATGGCCAGTCTTCTTACTTTTGCCTAACATAATTACAATTTTAGGAAGTTGAACACCGCCCCGCTTTTCCGGCTCCGATGAAGGCCGAGTTAGTGAAGGCCGAATGAAGGCCGAGTTAGTAGGCTCCACAGCAACCTTTGGGAGGTTGAGTATATCAAATCATACGTCTGCTGGACATCATAAGTGCTGGCTGTCTCGTCCTACAGAGACACGCACTTTCTGGATATTTTGTGCGCCTTCCTGGAGCGTTGAGCGAAGCTGACGTTCGTCTTTCTTTGCTCAATATGCGATTGTTTCCCTTGCAGTATCAGATGCTCCAAATATTAGTGGCCGTTCCAGTACGCCCAAGCGGATCCGGGAGGCCGTATCGGCAGGCCGTAATCACATTACGCGAAAACATCAAAACTGAACAGCCTGGAACCCATTAGGCTGCCCATGCGCATGTCGCATGTCTCGAAAGCAGACGTTGTTGTGGCAGACTGGGCCGCGATGCGGTTCGGTCGTTGCTCCTGTGTCAGACAGGCTTCTGTCCCCTAGCGTAAGTGCACTGTCTCAAATTATTCGTAGTTGTAACAATGAGCTCATCACAATACTTGATTTGACTGCTGTTGACAAAATTGTCTTTATTTATACCTGGTTTGACTGCTGTTGACAAAATTGTCTTGATTTATTTTGTCCTTGTTATTTATTTGTCCTAAGTCTTTACGCTTTACAGCCTGACAACGGCTTCTGCACCTAACTACAGTTGGCAAACAGGGCATTTAGTAACAATGATCAAATATAACATCGCAGCATTGCACTCAATAACACACACAAGAAAAATCACAATTACAAAGTAGAACTTAGAAAACTTAGGCTTTCACTATTAAAAAATCATTCATATACTTTTAAAAACTCTCTCAATTGCAGAGTATAACTTCACAACAAACGTAACATAGCCTTTCGCATCAACAGTCTTATCACACAATGCATACTGACAAGTGAAGCATTTTAAGTATATATACTTTACTATACGTATTCAATGTCACGGCACAAAAGGGTGGACTTTATTTAATGAATGTGATCTGCGTCTATGAGACCAGTCAAGCGATTTAATAATGCAGGTGCTTGATATTCGATGTGCTGTTTACCATAATTTGCTCTCAATGATGGGGTTTTCCGGCACAGATGACGCGTATTATAATGACGGTTATAAACCATACGAATTCGTTGCCGGTTACTACGGTTAGTCGACAGCTACGTTGGGAAAGCGAGTCACCGAGCAACATTTAAGTGCGGAGTACTTGAGGGACCCGCCTTGCCTGTCGTTGCTCGTCCGGGGTCACGATATCCAGCCACCATTACAGTAACGCGGCGTGACGCACATAAAGTTTCTCACTAGCTATTTATAAATTCTATGGTGACGCTCTCAAACAGTAGATTTGAAAAGATCATCGCTTCCCCTAGTCGTTATCGAACCTGGGTGCCTCACGTTGCGCCAATCCAGTCCAATCCAATCCAAGTCAATACAATTGCGCAACGGAGGCACACGTTACTAGTATCCGAAGTGTTGGGGGTTATCTTTGCGCGGCGCCGTTGCCACAGAGGCTGTCGTAGCTAGTCCGCAAATAACTACATAACAATATTAAATAAAAAAATGTCAGGAATTAACGCATTAATTACCAAAGTATTGAAAACTCAACCCAGGGTATCTTTATAGGCCATTTCACGGGCTGCGGCTCCTTCCTTTGCTACTTTTGGAATCAACACAAGGCTGATACTGGAACTGATCAAGAGAGGGCGCCACTGCCACAGCCCAGTGGCGAAATACTGCTCCGCACTTGCTTTTAAGTGTTTTTTTTTTGTCCTTATAACCTTGTAAGTGACGTGTTCCCCGCGGGATACATTTCTGTGCTGCAGTACCTCGAGTACGCGTTAGTAATGTCCTACAATATTACATTGGACCTTAGTAATACTACTAAGACTTCTATTACTCAGTGATACTACTCGGAGGCCTTCATCTTGCAGTGGAAACGGGCAGCTAGACGATGATGACGATGATGATGATTAGAATTATGTCCATAATAAGGATAAATAGTGGCTCGCATTAGGACAATTTTGTAGATTTCAGCTACGAGTATTGGAATGCCACATCATGAACTCCGATTACAACTACCAATGGACGCCAACAAGAAAAGGTTGCTGATCACCCCCTCCCCTTTGCAAGGCCGCCTCATTCACATACCTCGAAGTTCTTGACCGGTTCCAGCTTTCTGATCATCGCCACGACCACCTCGATGGAGACGCCCACGAAGCTGAGTGCAGCCCAGAGGCTGACGGGGACGGTCATGCCGTGCCACATCCAGACGAATATGAAGGCCAGTGCGATTCCCGCCAGGCGCCAGCGGTATTTTCGCTCGGGGCCAGTCACGGGAAGGTACACGTACCTGTGTGGATGATTGTGACAGGCGGCAAGCGAAGCTGAATGCAATAGAGGCCACAGCAAAGCTTTTGGCAACTGACTTGTTTTGGTTATCCATGCTTCGCATCTGTAGCGCGTCATTTGGCGGAGAGAGAGAAATAAACGTTTATTGTCTGAAAAGACTATCTAGGACTTGGACCTTGCCGGTCCGAGGTAATAGGTCCCCTCAGTCCAGGAAACCTCTGCGGTGGCTGCCGTCTTCGCCCGGTTCACCAGATTCTTCTGGTTCTCCGGATCCTCGTAGACGAGCAGTGCCTCCCACTTTTCAGCGATGTCGTGGTCACCGGTGGTATGGGCGCTTGCAATATCTTGTGGTGCGGCAGTCAGGGTTGTTGAGGATGCTTGGCTATCCACAGGTGGGTCTGGGCGGCGGTCTTCGCAAGGGCACTCCAGGATCATGTGCGGCAAGGTGTCGGGTATGTCGCAATAAGGGCAGAGATACGGAAATTGCGTGGGGTAAATGCGGTGCATGATTATTCCGTGTGCGTATGTGTTTGTTTGGAGTCGATGAAGGATTACACTTTCTTCCTTGGTGAGATCGAGGTGTGGTGGGGGATATCTCCTCCGCTCAAGTCGGTAGTGCTCCAATATTGCCCTATAGGTAGTGGGTACGTCTTCTGCGCCCGTTGCCGCACGGATGTTGGGCGGCAGGAAGGCCCGGCTGGTATGTTCTCGGGCTGCAGCGTGCGCTGCTTCGTTTCCCGCTGGGGGCGCGTCTTTAAGATTTTAAGTGCTGTCGCGGACACGCGTCCTTTTTGGAAGTTCCGACATGCCGCTTGGGAGTCGGTGAATATCAGTGCTCGGTCGCTGCAGGTTGTCATTGCCAAGGCGATGGCTGCTTCTTCCGCCGTTTCGGGGTTACGAGCCGGTATTGTTGCCGACGTCAGTTCCCTGCCTCGTTGGTCCGTGACGCTTATTGCGAAAGCAGTGTGGTCTGGGTATCGAGCGGCATCTGTGTATCTTGTGTTGGGATCTTTGGCATATTTTCGGAGGAGTGCCTTCGATCTTGCTTCTCTTCTTTCTTTATGGTAAGAGGGGTGCATGTTACGTGGTATGCGTGCTACAAAGATGGCCTCTCGGAGTTCCGATGGTAGTCTTGCTTTTTCGTCGGTGTCCGCGATGTATGTTTCACTGTAATTGAGATAGCGGAGTACTGCTCTGCCTGTAGAAGTGAGCTTGAGGCGTTCGAGTTGGCTGGCTTTGTGGGCTTCGACCATCTCCTCCCACGTATTATGTACGCCTAATTTAAGCAGCTTGTCGGTGGATGCCATGAAAGGGACTCCCAGAGCAGTCTTGGTTGCTTTCCTGATCATTATGTCCATTTTTTTATTTCAGCGCTTTTTAAGGCTAAGTATGGGGTGCCGTACGTCATCCTACTGGTTATTAATGCTTGAATGATCCGTAAGGTGTCTTGTTCTTTGAGCCCCCTTCGTTGATTTGCGATTCTTTTAACGAGGTGGGTGACTTGTGTCACTGTTTGCTGTAGCTTGGGAAGATGAGCTGCACCCGATCCATCGTTGTGTATTGTAAGACCCAGTACCCGAAGGGAGTTGACCTTGGGAATTTCCACTCCGTAAAGAGTGACGCTGGGATCCCCATCAACAAGTTTGGGTGGTCGTCCTCGAGTTCGAGCCTTCAGCACGAGAAGTTCGGACTTCTCCGGAGCGCACTGGAGGCCGCAGGCAGTAGGTAACTACCACGTCGATAGCCTCCTGTAGAGCGTCCTGTTGTTTCCCCGTTGTAGGCGCTCTCGCCCACAGCGTGAGGTCGTCTGCGTAAAGAGCATGCCTTAGTCCTTCGATGGTCTTAAGTTTCTTTGGCAGGTGTAGCATGGCGATGTTGAAAAGCAGCGGGGAGACCACCGAACCTTGAGGCGTGCCTTTGTTTGGTAGGTGGAATTTTTCGCCTCGAAGGTTGCCGATGCCCACCGTTGCCGTACGATTGGTGAGGAAGTTTCGAACATAATTGTAAGCTTTGGGGCCACAATTGGTACTTTGCAGATTTTCGAGGATCTTTTCGTGCTTGACATTGTCAAAGGCGCCCTTGACGTCGACGGCAAGTATGCAGGACTTGTGATGGCGATCCAGGCGGTCTATGATGTCCTCCTTCAGAAGCAAAAGGATGTCTTGGGTAGACAAATGCTGTCGGAACCCAAACATCGTGTCCGGTATGTAGCCGTTGTCCTCGAGATATGACGTGAGCCGAGCATGGACCATGTGCTCAAGAAGTTTACCCGCACAGGAAGTCAGCGATATAGGGCGAAGATTCTCAATACGTAGAGGCTTGTTTGGCTTGGGAATCATGGTCACATCCGAATGCTTCCAGGTTGCCGGCAGTTCGCCTGTTTCCCAGCATACGTTAAAATACTCTAGGAGCGCTTCTGTTGCGTTTGAAGGTAGGTTACAGAGGAGCTCATTGGTAACCTTGTCATTGCCTTTCGAAGTGTTCCTTGTGAGTTTGGCCAGGGCTGCCTCCATTTCAGCTTTTGTGAAGGGCCGATCGAGGTCAGGATTATGCTGGCCACGGTACGGATCAGTACTTGTCGGACTCGATGGGATGTTACCGGTCAACTTGCGTTGTATCTCATATTAATTTTTGGAGGTCTTGCTTTTGCTGCATTTTTGTCGCTGTAGTCGCCAGGAGGCCTCGTAAGATATGCCAGGTCCTTTTCGTGCTGAGGGTGCCTTGAAGTTGGTCACATGCTTTGTCCCAATTTTGCCGGCAGAGTAGGGCGCCATATTCTTCGGCTTTCTTAGTGATGACGACCATTTTCAGCTTGAGTTTTCTGTTGTGCTTTTGTCTTTTCCACCGTTTGAGGAGGCTTCTTCTTGCTTCCCAAAGGTGGGAAGGTGAAGGTCAACAGCGGGAGTATCTGTGCTCAGTTGAATTATTTTTGTATGCTCTTCCGCTTTCTCAAGTATCTTAGAAAGCCATTCGTCAATTTCTTCGATGTTTCCGGGATTGAGGTCGGTACGGAAGGCTTTCCAATCCGTGAGCTTTGCTGTCCCGGACCGAACAGTTCTTTTTCGATGGCTTATCTCGAGTTGTAGTATATGGTGGTCACTTCCTAACGTCTCCTCTAGTCGGGTCCATCCCGCCTGCGGGATACCGTGGGTAAAGGTGAGGTCGGGATTAGTGTCTCTGGAGACGCTGTTTCCTACTCGGGTTGGTTGCAGCGGATCGTTCCAGAGACTTAAATGGTGAGATTGGGCTGCGTCATGGATTCGAGTCCCTTTCTTGGTTGTTGACGGGTACCCCCACGCCGTGTGTGGAGCATTAAAGTCACCCGCGATCACGACTTTGTGCCCTTTCGTGATGTCCCTGATTTTCCTTATAAATTGCTCGAAGTTCGGCAGGTGGTCTCGAGGAGGGCTGTAGACGCTTAAAATAAAGAGGCTTTGCTGAGTCTTTCTCTCAGGTAAGATTTCGACAAGTGTATGGACCACGTTTGTGTCCGTGATTTCGTGCACTTGGGTGGTAAGGGACTTTTTAGTCAGGACTGCGGTGCGCTCTGTTTGCTGAAGGCGTTGTATCCTTGAAGGCGAATGTTAGTGCTGTATGTTTCCTGGAGGGCTATCACATCTGGTTGATCTTGTTTAGTGAATTCTAGAAGGTTAGCTATTTTGCGCCTGATAGACCTACAGTTACATTGCCAGATTTTGGTTTGTAAGGCGTCTGTGGTGCCGTTAGTTTGGACTGCCATCTTCGAATGATTCAACGTCAGAGAGCTCCTCTCGGCTTAGGGAGCAAGAACGTGAAGCGTCGTGACTTTCTTTTCTTTCCTTTTTACGCGCCGCATCTATAGGGCTGAGGAGTGAATCGAGCACCGTTTTGGTGATGAGTTCTTCCTGGCGTTTGCGACGAAGTTGTCAAAGATTGCCGTGTTGTGCGATGCTTGCTGCGCAAAAGGTGCTATGGCCTTCTGGATTTCTGCCGCGACTACCTGCTGTAGGTTTACCATGATCCGCTGTTCAAGTGCGGTTATTCTGTCTTCAGTTAGCTGAATTGCTCTCTCCTCTGTGAGTAGCACTTGTTGTGGAGGGCGTTTAGCAGCTTCTTGTTCACGGCAGCGCTGGAGAAGCTTATTAATAAGAGTTTGCTGGCTTTGAATCTTCATCTCTAAGGCTTTGATGGCAGCTTCGTCTTCGGAGCTTCTTCCAGATTCGCTTGCCACATTGGCGTAGCTCACTCTCTTTTGGGATGAAGCTCGCGAGCCGGATCGCGATAGCGAACGCGCTCTAGATCTGTCTCTGCTGCTTCTCTGCGCGGTGTTATCGCTGCTATCTGAAGTTGTGCTCTTGACTGCTTGTAGATCAGGGAAGTCCTCTGTGCAGGGCCGCCATCCACTCTGTGGTTCTGGGCTCTTTACTTCCCATTGCTGTCGAACCTTGGGGGGTGGTCCTGGCTTCAGCTTCTGCCTGCAGTCTGTCCCTGCGGTCTCATGCGGTTGTTTGCAGATTTTGCGCATGGTCGACAGTCGTGGTCAGGTGATTGATTGTTCTGGCCGCATTTGTGGCAGAAGTTTTGAGCTGGGTGCGGGCATATGTCTTGCCGGTGGCCCAGCTCCCCGCAAGAACGGCAGTACTGTACTGTCTTGCGATAGGGCCGGCAACGGTAGTCCCCGCTCTGATATATCACGTTGAACGGTACGTGGGGGCCATTAAAGTAGATGACGGCTGCAGACGATTTTCCAGCATTCGTGCTGCAACAATGGTATATCGCTCTGGCACGCGGAGTCCGTCCATGAGTTCTCCGGGACTGGTATTCGGTGGAACGCCGTTGATGACTCCTCTGCTGATCCATTCCGGAGTTTTCACATGAGCTCGCACGGTGAGGAAGATAAAAAAAACGTGACCAGCTGGGATTGTTAGCTTATTGCTACGCTGATGTTCAGCAAGAGTGCTCCTTGTAAAGTAATATATCTCGAATTTTGGCTTTCTGGTTACATATCAGTCGGCAAAGTAGCAGAAAGGCACATGAGGCTAATGTCTGGCTTGTTTAAGTCAGTCTGCCTTGTTATGATATACATTAAATAATTCAATATTAATTCTTTATCTCTTCCATTTTTTTGCTTTCTTTCATTCAGCTTGTTATAAATACATGAAGTTCAGAAGAAGGCATAAAATAAATGTTGGCGTACTTTTTGATCCACAGGTGTAGGCCGTGATCGAAGTACCTGAAAAAAGGCGCGAAAATACATCATTTACGTCAAGATATAATAGCGGGACACGCGACTCCTAGTAAATAAATCGATCCCAACGCACGATAAACCGATTAGCCAAATAAATCTGGTGAGACACGATACACACAGGTATATTCCTGGCTGAAACCACGCACGAGCAGTCGTCGTAAGGCACAACTAGAAAATACTAATAAGCTCCCGCTGCTGCAAAGATTGACGTTTCACATAAATTAAAATAAACAGGCTGTGCAGCCCTTTAGATTCGCCACCAGGGGGCTGATGCAGTCGAACGCGCCTTGCATCACCTCCCGCCTGAGGTCAAATTTAAGGTGAAATATAAACACTAGCCCACCTTAGAGCATTACCATTCTAAACCTACCGTAATCCGCTACCACCAGGACCCGGATGAGCACACTCAGACAACTAATCACCAAATTACGACATCCTCAAGATTCCAAGCCCGCAGTCATCGCTAGGCCTCCTCTGTAGGTTCAGCTCATCGGCTCCGTCGCACATCGCAGCGGTCGCCTCCCACAAGGTGCTCCTACTTCCAAGCATGGCCGACGCTACACAGGAATGAATCCCAGAGGAAAACCCATGACTCCAGCAGAAACGAAAACCCAAGCCCCGAACGACGGAGACGCAAGCAACGGCCAACAACACGACTCTCAATCCCCGCGACCCACCACGAGGGCCGCCCCGCCGGGCAACTACACGAGAATTATGCGTCCACGAGGAGGCCTGAGCGTACATCACCTCACAGCGCACGAAGTCACGAACGCCATCGCCCACAGCTGTCGTATATCAATGCAGGAATTGCACCCCCAGCTGTAGTATCTCAAAGCAGGAATTCCACCCACAGCTGTGGTAGCTCAATTCAAGAATTCCTCCACAGCTGTGGTATCTCAAAGCAGGAATGCCACCCACAGCTGGTGATAGCTCAATGCAAGAATAACATCCACAGCTGTGGAATCTCAATGCAAGGATCCCATCCACAAGTGTGGTATATCAAAGAAAAATCCACCCACACCTACGGTAGCTCAATGCAAGAATTCCATTCACAGCTGCGGTATCTCACAAGATTCCCATCCACAGCTGTGGAATCTCAAAGCAGGAATTCCACCCACAGCTGTGGTAGCTGAATGCAAGAATTCCATTCACAGCTGTGGTATCTCAATGCAAGAATCGCATCCACAGCTGTGGTATCTCAATGCAGGAATTCCACCCCCAGCTTTGGTATCTTAATGCAAGAATTCCACCGGCAAGTAACTCTGCTCAGACAACCTACCCTCAACGTCACACTTAGCCAATACAGCCGATTCGAACACGATGCGCGGCCTGAGTAACATGGAAACGGTCCAGGTCTCTGACAAGATACAGGAATTCTCCCCCTACATAAAGCCACCACCCAACACATGCAGAGGGGTTATACATGTCTTGTAACCCCATATCACCCCCGACAACCTCATGGCCTACCTGGACACCAACCGTCCCTAGCTAGTACTAAACACACGCATCATGGTGAGTACCAGGTCAGTTCTCCTCACCCCCGCTGGATCCCATGTCCCGTTTTACACAAAGGGGGCCAATGCCGTCTACCGCAGCCGCCCCTACCGATGAACTGCTGCAACTGTTCCGACAATGCGGGGATGTCGGTCCCCATGCCGGCGTCTGCACTCAACCCACTACAATCGAGTGCATTTACTGCGGACTCCAAAGCTTCCCCGGCCGGCCACGAATGCCGCCCCACCTGTCAGTTGTAAACCTACCCCACAGCACGGCGGGCAGGGACTGCCTTAGGCGCTACCTGCCCAATACATCCCGCAAGCCAACGAACAGGTGACCTTGTCTACTGTTGTAGCAGGCACTCCTCCCACAGCACCACCCAGTACCCATACCACACGACACAACACGCCAAACTCCAGCACTGCCCTTTCATCCCCCCGCACTGCAGTAATCAGGGACTTGCATTGGCAACTTCAAACGCTCAACTTACGCTTAGATGCCCTCGAAAATAAAGTACCTCCCCCATCTGCGGAATCCGCACAACCGGCCATCCCCTCATTACCCCTCTTACAAATAGATGACACCATCCAAGCTCGACTCACCGCAATCGTCCTCCCATATATATCGACCAGAAAATGCAACAATACCACCACCATCTCTACCAGCTAATCAGGACGCCACGAACTTCGTCATCCAGTTTCAGTCCTACCACATCGAATCCCTTGAGAACAACTTTATCTTCGGACTCCCCTCACAAAGCAAAAAGCACGATCCCCTTAAGATGCCTAGACAAAGCCAACCCAACCATCATCTGCTAAAAGTGCCAGTGGTACTGTCGATCGTTCCGCAGCAACAAGGCCACGATCTAGCAATACCTGCACACTGACCCACCGGACATATAAGGCCCTGCAAGACGCAGATACCCCAAATTCGAAACTACGAGGATATGAAACCTTCACACAACCTAATCGCAACCGGTCGGCCATTCTTGTAGCAAAGCAGCTTACGGCCCAAGCCACAGATATCGACGCCCCACTAGAAACAGCGTTTATTAAAATCATTCCAAGACGGCCCGATCAAACAAGCCTCTTTATACTGAATGTTTATAACCTCCTACCCATTCCCTCAAGGGCATTCGACACCCTGCTACATCGCACCACCACCAGAGCAGGTGCTAAACCCTCCATACTACTGGGAGACTTCAGTGAATCACATAGCGCATGTAGCTACCACCGACCATCAAAAAAAGGAGTGCAACTTCAACAGCCAACGCAACAGCCCCTTCTCTAAGTAACGACCCTACTACCCCCACAAGAATCGGCAACAGTGTCACTCGAGACACCATTCCAGACCTGACATTCGCAAGGCACATGGACCATTGTGACTGGCAGGTGCTAAAGGAGATGCTTGGCAGCAACCACTTCAGTATCTACGTACGAGTACAGTTCACCATGAAGAAAAGGAAATAGACCCGGTGCACATCACTGACTGGCAAGCGCTCCGTCAAGACAGAACTTCCCTAGCACGTCCAACAGGCGACCTGGATGAGTGGAAAAGGCTCTGCGAAATCTCTGAGGCCAGCAAGCAAAGCACATAGCATTAACGACTGAGATTCCTACAGTCTACAGTCACCTCGACCACATCTGGACAGCCAGAAGAAGCTTGCTCAACAGACGGATACGTCAAAAACAATATGAAGCTCAAACAACGGATTGCACTCCTTTCCCAACAAGCCATGCAATAAGCCCAAAAAGCTGACTACTCATAACTGGCATACATTTTGGGACAGACTCAGCCACACCTTAGCACCAAGTGTACTTGGAACGTTTTTCGACATCTGCTAGACGCGACCCCCCGCCCGACTATACAGAGCCCAAGACCTCCACCGACGCGTCATTCAATGTCACCCTAGCCGCTCATCACCTCAATTCTGGACAAATGATCTGGAACAACCCCTTTAACTCAAGCTCATCCCGACAATCCCGAAGACCCAAACACTAAATTGGACGCACACGCCCCAATGCAAGAGCTCCAGTAAGCCGTGACAAAAATCCCATGCCATGCCATCGCGGTAATTGACTCAACCAGGCAAACTGTCACCACATTCACCGTACGAACTACCTCAACCACGGTGGCGGAAGAGGACGCTATTGCATTGGCCATCACCCACGCACCGACACCCCGTAATCACCGTAATCCCAGATTCAAAATCAGCCTGCCGTCACTACACCTCCCGACAAATTTCACACCCTGTCCTGCCTATACTAAGCCACCGAATTGATATCCCCACCACCCGCATTGTGTGGACCCGTACCCACATATCTCTTCCTGGCGAGGAGTCGGCACACACCGAAGCCCGCAAACTCACCCACCGGGCCTTCCCAGTGGAAGATTACGACGACTCATTTGCATCTCCCCCCAGCTACTCCCTCTGTGGCCACTTACACCGACATTCTCCCCCATTACACACCTTCCCGTCGAACACTCCCCCATCCCCATCCGTCCCCATCCGTCCCTAAAAAAATATCAGAAGCTCGTATTTGGCGAAGACTTCAAACACATACGTACTACAATTACTCCCACCTTCACAACATCTCTCGCACAACATATCCATACTTCTGCCCTTACTATCCGGTCAAACCCAGCACTACAACCCACATCGTATGACTGTGCCCCAAACACCCCACCCCCCGAACCTCCCCGCCCTACTCTGGAGCGACGGGGGTGCTTGCTGCGCAACGGCCGGCTTGAAGACCAGGTCGTACCGATTAGCCGATCAAAGACCGCAGCGCCAGCCCTTGGTCTACGGGAATAGGAGGACTACCCACGCCTCCTCCATTTCTTTCCCTTCCCTTTACCACGTTTTCTACTTAATTAACATTTTCGCGAACGAGCGAACGAGTCCTTCATTGACCCTAGATACCACCTAACCATAATGCTACAAGAACACAAAAGTCAGCATTGGCGCACTACGCTAACTCTTCTCCGAAGAAGACGACGAATCGGTGGGAGTATGCGCCCCGTGTTTGTGCAGTCACAGCTGTTCATTACACCATCGCCCCACCTATCGCGGTTAGTGCCCTGTGTGCAGAAGCCGCGTAACAATAATATCTGGCATATCTGGCTTCAAATTAGTGCCTATAGTTGGAAAGTCGAATGTTGCACAAAATTGCTGTTTCTCCGTTTCAACCAACAATCACGCTAAAGAGCTGCGTCTCTTTACACAACTACGCTTGTTTAGTGCCTAAAACTAGTTTGCGCGGCATTGTTTTTCTTTCCTTGTTCGTTTTTTTAGGCAAATAATTTTAAACTATGGAACTACCTTCGGTTGTCATACACAGACTTTAGCACAATGGTGGCATATTGAGGCTATACTTTTTGAAACTATCAAAAAAATACTTTTCGACACTACAAAAAGTATTTTTTCGTCCTCCTTCCTACACGAACCCCATTTCTTAAATTAACCATCTAATGCTCAGCGGGGATCAATAAATATTCTTTCAAATATCGGGCCAAACTCCCGGCCAACCTTCAGCATTATCCGTTTTTTTTTCTTACAAAATGAACTTTGTCGTCGGCTGGCGACAACTTACTCCAAACACGTCATGTCAGTGTGGATGTGTTGGCTCAGTGACCCAGGCGTTGTGCTGCTGAGCCGAAGGACGCGGGCTCAATCCCAGCCACGGTGGATGCTTTTCTGGTGGAGGCCAAAAGCGAAAACGCCTGTGTGTCTAGATTTCAGCTCCCGGAAAGATCCCCAGGCGGTAAAAAATTAATCCGGAGCCCTTAACTACGGCGTGCCTCATAACACAGGTGTAGCTTCGGCGCGTGAAGCCCCCCAATCAATCAATGTGTGTGCATGTGTACAGTTATCTTGCCCCCTTTCCTGTCCGGTCATCTCGCCTACAGAGTCAGAAATGTCATTGTATCTGATATTGCTTGGCGTTTTATTCTACAACGGGAGGTTGGAGCTTAAATTCATATCCTCCCCTGTGGCTACTCTTCCTTTTCTGCAAGGTTGATTTTGCAGTGCTTACCTCCAAAAGTGCGAACACAGGTGACCTCTGCCGATACATTTGGCGGGCTGTGGCAGCTCGAGACGCTCAATCCTGGCGAAGCTGCGGGCCATTCCGTATTGGACGACGTACTTCAAGTAGAAGCAGAGGTGTAGCATGATGGCGTAACCCACGAGGCCCGTCCGGTTCATCTTCCTCACCAAATAAGGAGCGCTTGACAGCGCGGCACTGCATGAAAACGAGAATCCTCGTCAATATCTCTTCAAAATGCCAGAATATTTCCTTTTTAAAGCTTTGTATTTTCGTGCTTAAAGGAGCCATGAAGACAAAATACAAGTTTGTGTTATTCGAATGATTTCGTGTTTTGCAGTGCCCCCAGCGCTTGTTCGAATGCGAACGCTGCTTTATTCACTGAGAAATTATTCAATTTATGTTAAAATTTTGATTTTCCCGCTAAATCGTGTGTTTTCGTAGCTGCAATGACATCACAGACCACTCTGCAGCCAGGGATACCTTGATTCGCGCGTCCGCCGTACAGGGTAGAGACACGTACACACTGGGGCCGCCATTTTGGATCGCTCGCTCGCCGCCGAAGCAAGTCATTGTATCAAAATCGCGCTAAAAGTATCGCCGCAACGCGGTTAACCGGCAAAGTTTGAATGAACTTATCTGTTTAGCGTTGCTGGGTCGCGTGGGAAACGAAACGAACAACGCGCTGAGCACGTTGACCCAATTGCAGCGGCACGGGACCGTTCAAAGGGTGTCTCCACCCTGTACGGCAGAGTTGGTATCGAGGTATTCGCGCGTTTGTTTACGTTACTCAACCTAGATGGCGCCACCATACCATGGCGTGTCGTTTTCTGCCTTTTTTTTCGTTCTGGGAGAAAATCGTTTCGTGAAACATACTGCTCGCTCGACAAATATGTTCACGTAAGACACCGTCGCGTCGATCAATCGGCCAGTGTCGTCTGAGACAACTCCAAAGCCCCGCAGTCCTGTGCAGCTAAACAAGAATAGTGCGCGCAGTACCAACAGCAGCAGTACGCAGCGGTACTTCTATGTTTACATGTACTTTCGTAACTTACACTTACCACCATTCTTACGGCTTTAAAAAAGAATGCGCCCTAAATTTAAGGCAAATAGCTCGTTCGGCAGGCTTATACTCTGCCTAATTTTTGTTTGCTTTTGCCGCCCTCCGCCAATCGCAGAGCTGTCTCGTGTGACATCATAGGTTCTGTTGCGGGAAATGAGCTAGTGGGTCGCATGGCCATTTCCTTTTTTCCTAATTATGTGGCTTATTCGACCGAAGTTTACGTTAAAAGTGGTGTCAGTATGATTCTAACGAGGCAATCTTTTGAATGAACCAAACTTGTATTTTCTCTTCATGGCTCCTTTAAAGGGACAGACAACCGATTTTTGCCGAGTATATTTTCTATATCCCAAAATTAAAAGCATCACTTAAAACAGCTTAACCCTTAACGGTTTTGCTGATAGCGCCCAATAACTTTTGATATCGGAATTTTCCATGAAGGAAAGAATGCTCAGGAGAGGCCCCTAGCATCCCAATGCAATGCAAAAAGTGTGGAGGAAGTGACGTCATTTTTCTTGAGCCAATAGACAGTGTTGCCTAGTTTCTTACGGCTGCGGTGGCTAAACCTGGCAAAATGCCACGGACAATTTTTTACGACGCTTTGACTGTCGCTTCCTTGCTACGTTGGCAACACAGCGCGGCAGCCGCTGCGGCGTCGTCGTCGTCTGTAAGGTGCAATACAGCTGATTTCTCAGCGTTTCTTCTACTGCCATCTCTTTTGTGGTCTAACGTTCCTTCGAAAACAATACCCGATGGTTAATAATTGGCGTGGTCATAGTTGCCATTATCTTGTGGCGATATCTCGTCAATTCGCGCAGTGGTTTTCCATCCTTATCGGTCTGCCGGTGAAAAGGTGCGCGTTGGCAGCTTCACAGCGTCGACCCACTTTCTGCGGCGATTTGCTTCAGTTGGGAATCTATTCTCAACGAACACAAAAAGTGAGACAGACACGTAGGGCTTCCGTTTTGCTCGACAAATAGCGCATTACCTGTGAACCGCGAGTGCGACCGGCAACCCGGCACGCAGCAGTGAGGCATCTTGCAAACCACTGCAGCCACGTGAAGTGAGATTAGACAGGTTTAGTTTCATGAGTGTACAGAGTTCACGTACGTAAACGTAAAAAGCGTGCGTAGTCCACGCGCATGTAGTAACTTTGCAACTCGTGCGCGACGCTCACCGCGCGTAGGGTGCCTGGATTCCTAGCGCCATCTACGAACAGGCACTGCAGTAGCCACTCGTGATCCCGCGAGCATGTTGCTATGACGACGACAAACGCTACTTTGCCAGGCTTAAGAGCTGAAAAATCGTCCTTCTATCTCAAACACGAAGGCTGTTTTTCGATTGAAATTTTAGGTGAAGGTTAGAATGGGCAAACTTAAGGCGAAATCAACAGCTTATAACATGACATCGCACCGAGGAATTAGCGACGAAGCTGTTTTCGCTTCGAAGCGGGAGGGCAGGGCGACGCCATGTTAGTAAAATCAAACCGGAAAGAGCAAAGGATGATGGGATAGAGTGCTGGGTTCCGTGGGCTCAAGTAATGGTGGGACTCGGCTTCACAAATGTGACGTCAGGGACTCTTCTAACCTTTTCTTTCCTCCATGGAATTTTTACATCCCTCCAGGAGGAATGCTGGCAACCATGAGAGTTAGTTGTACGGCAAAACACTTTTAACTGCACGTAAGATGAAAAGAGGTATTTAAAAATTCGTCCCCGGCTAAAACAACAATAATGTGCCACCTTTCTTTTCCTTCATGCGGTTTTTCAATCACGCGTTAAAATTGACAGATTTGCTTGGATAAGTAACATAGTGTCACGTTTAGCCATTACGTGTCGCCACCTTTCAGGCTTCAGAAATTTTAGTGCAAAATTAAAATTATTTCCGCCTGTTTATCGGTTTTCTGTCCCTTTAAGTAGCATATTCGCGTATTTCGTGATTCGAAACAATCTCTAATATGCTACGCACATGAAAGTTTAAAGTATGGAAAGTGAAATGACGGACCGAAATCAGTAACTAACGCTTTGTTCGTTCTTGCACGGGTTCTCCCAAGTCACTAGGGCAATCTACAAGAATCGCAAAACGAGTATGGAAAAAGCAAACGTCATTGCGTGCAGTAGAGGCAGCACAGGTGTGATTAACAAGCATATGCATTAGCAATCAGCCAAATCTAGGACACAAGAGAAGCAGCTCTTGGGGGATTATATTTCAGATGACTGAACCCTGCTTTGCTCCCTCCACAAATGACCTCTTTCCAATGCCCTATTTAGGGACGCTTCTCTCTGATGAGGAACATTTCAATGAAGCCTGCGCCGGAATGTCCTCAGCAAGCTGGCAGGTTCAAAGTGTTCGACGCAATACATATCCTATTAAAATGATTGATCAAATTGTATAAGAGTTTTAGCCTTCTCACACCCTGTGTTTCATTCAGGTGTTTTCTTTTTCTACCCTGCACCCTATACCGTCTGGTACGGGGGTTTCAACAAACCCCGTCCCTTACTCCTAATCCCCAACCTACCTACATACGAGCAGTGGATGGCACGGCTGACCAGCTACGGCCTCTCCTCCCAGCGTAGTCGGGTGGAGAGGGCCCGGGTAACCAGTGCAGGCCAGGGTATCCCGGACTAGAGGAAACCTCAGCCCCAGGCGGGTGCCCAGACATCAGTACCTAAGGCTCGCCTAAATAAAGTTTACTCCTCGTTCTCCTTGTTACCCTTTTGATGTGGTCATGAGAGCCCAAAAACGCAAATAGCTTTGCCGCAGTGATATTGCGCTACTTGATTGCACGTCATTATGTCAGGCAATCAACTATCTATTTCTCATAGATCTATAACACACATCTATAACACATATCTATAACACATCTATAACACTATCTATACCACATATCTATAACATCTATAACACATAGATACAGGCACAACAACAGCATAAGCGTGTGACCTGCATGCAACTTCAAACCTTTTGTTCTACCTTCCGGTCATTATTTTTTCGGTGTCTAAGTGCTGCTTGTCTTCCGAAGAAGTTCCAGAAATAATCCAGTAACTGAGATGTGGAAGAGGTCGCTGAGCTCACTGAAGAATGCTCAGTGGTGCTTTGGGTAGACGGTCTCAGTGCATAAACTTGAAAGGCCATGTCCTGAGTTTCTATGTGAAATCGTGGTTCCAGTAGCGCAAGCAGGACGCCTACACTGTAGGGTACCGTTTATCAGCTTCAAGGACGCCTACATTGTATGGTGTCGTTTATCCTATCAGCTTAAAGGCCAATGCTTCAGCCTCGGGATTTGAAGGGCACGAATAGGCGCCGTACGGCCAACTCATGAAAATTCACGGCAGCCCAGTAAAGGCTTCGCAATATGTCCCGAAATCGGGCGTTCACTGCCGTCAAGAAGTACACGTCGCAAAGGCGTTCAAATAAAAACAAACACCTTCAACGTCTTCAACAGTTCTGCAAATCTGCTTTTTTTCAATAAAGAGCCTTCTCTCTCTCTCTCTCTCTCTCTCTCTCTCTCTCTCTCTCTCTCTCTCTCTCTCTCTCTCTCTCTCTCTCTCTCTCTCTCTCTCTCTCTCTCTCTCTAAATCTCTGCAGCTCTCCTCCAAGTAATTGCCATAAGTTAGGGAGATATGATCGACGAATTCCATCTCTTCTGAAGATGATACAGCCACATCATTCAAGGAAGAAGGGTTCACCTCCAATGCTAATTTTGCTGAAAGGCTTCACAAGGCACTCAACAAATTTTGGAGTGAATAGTCGTGCAGATACTGCCAATTCTTAAACTGCTCTGCACGACAAAAATCGGAGTGCTAACGCCGCACAACCTTTCGTGAAATATTGCACGAAAAGGATATCAATACCGACAAGCATTAGCTAGAAACATTCTCGCTACTCTGAGAGGACTGCGCATGCCCCAGCCTTACGGGTAGAAGAAGTGCAGCATCAGGTCCATGAGGAGGAAGTGAAGGCAGGAGCGAAGAAAGCTGACTGCCAAGAACTTCAGCTCTTGCACGGTGATCATCGGCTTGGGGGCCTCCATCTGCACATTGCGCAATAGGGTGTATACGCAGAAAGTATTACGCACTACTACTGAACAACAGAAGCTGAAATACATTGAAATGCCAGATTAAACGGCTGAAAAGCAATGCCCTACCTCCGTCCCCATAGACATCAAGAACACAGAGCACTGGGAGACCCTGCTGCACAGCTCCGATCCTCCAGTTCAATTACGTTTCGTCCAGATGGCCAAATAGCAGCCAGGACTCAAACTCTCCTGGCTGGCTAACGTGGCAGAGGGGGGCCCCAGCTCTCTACTGCTGCACGAATAAACCTCTCTCTCTCTCTCTCTCTCTCTCTCTCTCTCTTACTCTCTCTCTCTCTCTCTCTCTCTCTCTCTCTTCTCTCTCTCTCTCTCTCTCTCTCTCTCTGCGCACACCTGACGTCACACCATTTACCGGGAGCGCCAACACTATCGCTACTCCTTGTACTGCAGGAGTGTTCTCTACGATTACGCTACCTATAAATCTCCCTGGCGTGCGTAACACTTCCAGAATTAGGCTGTATAGACTGGCACACATGTCATAAACTGGTTCGGCTCGCTACTACAGGCACTTACTCTTTTCTCCTACATTTGTTCAATGTGTGCATTTACAAGCCTTCTTGCACAGCCCGCAGATAATAAAAGCGCTTCCTCTACCTTTTCCTAAGCCTTCTCTGTTGCGTTACTTGCAGTAGCCTTTGCGATGCCTGATGACCTTGCGAGCTGTATTTATCTCTAACCCCACATTTGAGCATAGGTGTTTGACAACATTAACCAAGAGAAAGAAAGGTTCCCCTCACGGCGGTCACGTAGTCTTCGTAGTTCTGCACCGGTCCCATGAAGAGGGGCGGCAGGTACAAGGCGTAGTCCAGTGTTTTCACGTAGTCGGGCATGCGACGGCGTCGCCGCTCATCATCAGTGCTGCCCTGACTCCAGATGGACTCCAGGCTGAAGCTGCAGCAGCGGAGCAACGTCCAGTAGAAGGCCACCACGGTGACGAAGTAGCGCTCCATGCCGTACCTTTCCAGGATACTCTGCAGGAGAAGCCCAAAGAAGGGTATAAGAACATCGCAGTGATTGATTGATTGATTGATTGATTGATTGATTGATTGATTGATTGATTGATTGATTGATTGATTGATTGATTGATTGATTGATTGATTGATTGATTGATTGATTGATTGATTGATTGATGTTTAACCAGCGAACGCTCCGCTTAGGGAGAGTTCTATTACCCCAGGCAAGCAAAGCCTCGAAAATCGCTGCGCCGACAAAACCTACGTGAAAACTATGCATGGCACATAACCTAGTAGCGAAAGCTTCCTAGCGTTTGCTATTATTCATTGCACATGGCCCAACGGGAATAGGCATTTTACATTGCAGCAACAGAACCGAGGTGGTTGTTCTTCGGCTTGAAATTCAAATTGCTGCAGTTGGGAATGGGCTCCATATATTTATTACGACAGTGAAATGGTTATACTTTCGTTTCTGGATGACATTTTACCGACATAACAAGTGGGCTACGAGGCTGACTAGGTTGCTATAAAATTATTACGTAGCCCCGATCGACCATGTGGTCGGCCTTGAACTGGTTTATTTGTTAAAAAAACGCTTTGCAGCTTGATCATGCCGAACAAACACCGGGACGCACAGTGGGTTGATAAATGTTAACGCATGAGGGGCATGGGCACATTTTTTCAGCTCACAAAAAGAATGATCAGCACATCCGTCCCTCTAGCTTGGGAGCTTTCACATAGTTTCCGTCCTTAGTAAAATTGACAGTTGGGCTAGTTGGTGTTGATGCATCGTAAGTAGCGCTTGAAACGGGACGACAGAAGAGCAGAAACACACTACGGCGCTATCGTGTGTGTCTTCTCTTCTGTCGTCCATTTTCAAGCGCTACTTACGATGCATTTCTGTCCTTAATTAACATGGCCCAATCCGCTTAAATTTATTGCGTTCGCAGTGCGGCATTTACTTGTGCAAGTACCTAAAAAGGCATTGGAATTTGCGGACATACTAATAAACATCCTTGTACACCGACGACCTATTCGAAGTTGCGCAACACTCTTGCAGCTGATCGGGCCAGCCCTCAAGAGAAGTATCTGACTCAGACAAATATCCTGTCTAAATCTTCGCTACCTTGCCCACATCTAGGGCCTTACACCTCAATTCCACAAAAGGACATCGGCGCCCTTTTATTGGTTCGCATCGCTTAGTGTGGCTTTATCATTAACGGTTCCCCAACTTTTTTGTATCCCCGCGTGCATTCTTACGACTACTCACAACACCGGCATCCTTCAATCGATGCAGCCAGCAAGAAAACGGTGCAATTGTTGAAGCCGTTTCTCTAGTGGGGGAGGTGCCCGAGTCCAAGTGCTCCCGACATCTGTTCATTGGTTAAGCTCGAAAGCTCATGCTCTTCCTGTAATCAACCCTCACACATGAAGATTGCAGACGATGTAAAGCTCTTGAAGCGGGTGACAAGACTTGAAGTCTTTTTTGTGAATAGTATTTTTTTTTATAATTGTCGACCCCCGCCCACTACCACTCTATAGGTTGAACGCTTGGGCAAATTGCTTTATGCTTACAAAGAGGGGAACACCGCAAAAGGAACGATGCACAACACAAGACGAATAAAAAAGACAACGACAAGCGCTTACTTAGAATTTAATTTTAATTTTTTGGCATGTCACATGTATGCGCTGGACAGTCAAAAATAAAAGAAAAGCAGGACTAACATGAATGCTGGAGATACCCAAGTGGTCGTCACACTGTACCTACGCCATGTACCACAAGCACGGGCTGAACTATCCGTAGAGCGAAAAAAATCTCTTTTCGGGAGAGAGACAACGAGGCTGAGCTCACACAATTTTTTTCTTTTTGGCGCTCTATTTCTGCGGCCTGAATGATTTCTCTAGCCATTTTACCGGCTTGTTTTGCAGTAACCTCTGTTTTTGCGAAAGAATGGGCGCAGCCGCGGCCATTCCGACAGTGGATACCTAAGCGGCCACTGATCGCTTTGTGTACATTATAGTTACGTTCTTTTAACCTTTCATTAAGGCATCTTCCCGCTTGGGCTACATATGTTTTCCCGCAGGACAGCGGAACAGAATCGACGACGCTTTCAACGCAGTCTACAAACCGATTTCCGTGCTTAACAGAGCAACACTGCACTGTTCTTTCTGTTTTGTTAACAAAACATGCCGTAAAGCTGTTCTGGGCGCAGAAAATGTAACTCTCAGGCTAGCTCGTTTTCCTATCTTTGTCGAATTGTGAGCTATCCAGTGCATGTAAGGAATCACTGTTAATTTATCACTTTGTTGCGCTCAACGGTTGCTTGGCTGTCCTGTTTCATTCTTTTTAATCTCTGTAGTATCGATTCTGTTACGGATGTTAACCGCTCCTTAGTGTACTCCGCTATCAGAAGGCGGTAAACCCTTCACGAAAGCTGTCTTGCATCAAATGGAAACATGACCTGTTTTCTGAAGCATGACCACTCTAATTCTACGCGTTAGTGCTGCAGGAGCAAACTGGAGCTGCGGAAAGAAGCGGAAGCGACCTCCGTATTTTTTTTTTTCAGTAATTACTGTGACTGTCATTACGGAAGTTGGAGCACAATGCAATTTAAGGTGCATCCCGCTTAAAATTGGCTTACGAGGTGCGCCATAGTGGGGAAGTACGAAATAACGTCGCCCCCGTGAGCGACCAGCTAATTACAATCGCGAATCCTCAGTACTCAGCGGCACCTGTGTACGGTGTGCACTGACCAGCTCCCAGTCTCTCGGTCTAGGACAATGGTCAAGTCCCAAAGGTACTTGCAATGAGGTACTTCACCTACGAAAGAAACGTACGGCTCCAACCACCACACCATTTGCTCGATAAAGTCGGTTCCTCCTCCTTCGCCTCCTTCAAAAATCAACGCCCCTTTCTTAAGAGAAACATGCATGGTTAAAACGCGAAGCTTTCTCCCGTGCAACGTGAGTCAACGTCAAAGCCCAAAATCCAAACTTCTTCAACCGTGTCCGAATGGCGCGATCGGGTAGACGTCGCCTTCATAACGCGAAGGACCCAGGTTCGATTACGAACAGCGTTTTCTTCTTGAGGCACTTGATGTGCCTTCGGTTATAATCATCATCGTTTTGTGAAACCCATTG
Source organism: Haemaphysalis longicornis (assembly GCA_013339765.2). Lineage (NCBI taxonomy): Eukaryota > Metazoa > Arthropoda > Arachnida > Ixodida > Ixodidae > Haemaphysalis > Haemaphysalis longicornis. The sequence continues at coordinate 114,605,927 of CM023452.1, read as the reverse complement.
GCTAAAGTCGGCTTAGCTGCAGTCAGTCTTGGTGACGGGACGGCCGTCATCAGCGAGACGCACAAAGCTTCGCTTCAAAAGTGTCCCCGAACCTGAACCGTCGCCATTGAGTGCAATAGCGCGCCGCATTTTGGCCACATCAGTCTTATAGGGGTTGCTACTGAATGAAAATCTAGCGGTGCTAAAGTAATTTCCTGTACACCTGAACGCATGAGCCCATTTGCCCGGCTCTGCTGCAGCCAGGCATACACAGCTTTACGTTGGTGTAACGAAACGTTCTGCAATTAAGCGAGGCAATTTTTATTTGCATTATTCGTAGTGTAGACGCTGCAGTACATGGAAGATGTAATTACAACAAAGGGATTTCTGCTCCGCTTTCAACTTGGCACTCCAACTTAGCCGTTCCAAGCTGCTGGAGCCACACACTAGGCAACTACGGTGTGTAAAGACCACCAACGAGTGTCCACCGAAATTCAAGTTCACGCAGTCGAAGATTTCCTTTGCTTCGCCCCCAACTTGAAATCCACGTATTATTCCAATTAAGTTCACCCGGGTACCCTCCAAAACCGGCACGATACCGCAGGACGTGCAGACGATCGAGTGCTCACGGCGGACTCACCTCAAAGATGTCGAACTCGACGATGTTGTAGTGTGCCACCAGGAAAACGCCCGCAATGTAGACGAGCAGGGGAACGCCCACCCATACCAGTCCGTAGAAGAGGGCTGTGCTCGACCACGAAGTAGACGGCGCACAGTGGCCCCATCTTCAGCACCAGGAAGAGCAGAGATCCGGCCACATGGAAGTACGGCACCAGCTGCAAACAGTGTCCCCATGCCGTGTTTCAGCCGCACCGTTAATTCCGAAGCGGTTCGTACGCGGTACTTTGTAAGCGTTGCAGCACGGTACCAGCTTCGACGAGTGCTACCATGCCATATGAAGTTACAGCAGCACCGTTAATTCCAAAGTGGTTAGTACGCGGCAACTTGTAATCGTTGCTGCAAGTTCGCAGAGCGCCCTGTACAATACAGTACAGAGGCCGGATTAGCAAACTACTGACTCGATTTGCTCTCGGTTGCGATATCATCTTGAAAATACTAACATATATGCTTCCCGAAGCCAGGCGGGGTGAGGATGCAGAAGCATTGCTTCGGTGGTTTCAAATGATCCCACGAAGGATTATCAAATGTACATGCGCCCCACCAAACCGGATTTGTGAAGCCTGCGTTGTGGAGGTCATTTAGAGGGTCACGATCAATATTGTAGACAATATCGCAAATGAAAGGGCTAACAAGGCAACAAAATATGGTGGATGAATATACTTGTCCGTAAGCAAACAATTTGTTAAAAATCCACTCTAAGTGCAATTAACAACCGGTATACTATATGGAAACATCAAGGAAATAGAAGTTATACGTTTCAGTGTGGGAATCGTAAATGTTTGCGAGCTCGCTTTCCCACAAGTTACTTAACGTCGCAGGTTATTACTGCGGGAGTACTCTTCGGAAGAAGGTGGCCTAAGTTCAAACACCAAATCCAACAAACGTTTTGTTCCAAAGTTGAGTTTTGTGTTTCGGATCGATCCTCGGCAGAGTACCAGCGATGTACAGTAAAGCCCGCTTATATCGAACAGCGTGAGGATTGTAAAATAGTTCGATATAGCAAAAATTCGATATAGAAAGTGAAGCAAAAAAAAATTTATAAGAGAGCAATCTTGCCGACGGAGTCACGAGCGAACGCTGAGGTCTTACCACCCTGCAGTTCATTATTGATACGACACTTTCTCGGAAAGAAAACATCAGTTTATTGGGGCGGAAGAACTGCGTGAGTGTAGCCTTCTTCTTGGAGCACAACGCGTTACTGGTGACTGCTTGCTCCACGGTATCTAAACAGTCGACAAGCACAAGACCGATGCCCAAGCACAAGACCGATGCCCTCAATGGCACTGCAGTATCACCGTAGCAGGGCCACGGCAGTGACGGCTTCGCTCGTGCTCCGGAAGCGGTACGGAGTCCTCGGCGTCTTCGACAGAGCGGAGACAAGCATGGATACAAGCGAATAACGGCGAACCCAGCGAAGCGAGCAAGTGCGCGTGGCGGGTGACGCGGACTTTAAGTTCGGTGACACCACAGCCCGCAGCGCCCAATGTGGCGCTTTCGGCTACAACGGCATGCATGCGTGGAGCTGGTCCACTCTGCCACGGCCGGTTTGGACCAAGGAGGACGCGCCCGAGCTCGCGCGCGAGTCGCAAGCGACACCCGAGACACCTCTGCGCGCCGATGTATTGCGGGAAAGCCTGCCGTATGCCTAAGGAGAGCGAAACATCCCGCGCGGGAGAGTTCGATATATCCATTGTGAGCAAAATCGCGTCCGATATAAAAAGTTTTAAATGCATGTAATTTTTACCAGAAATATACAAGGGTTCGATATAGGCAATAATTCGATATATCCGTGTTCGATATAAGCGGGCTTTACTGCAAATGTGGCCATGCACGCATGGATACAGCCACTTGTCGATAGAAAGAATCCCTTGCAAAAGTTTCACGCACACTAATCGATCGAGAGCTATCGCTGTACAATGAGAAACACTTCACCATCACCTTCCTAAAGAAAGTTGAGAGAACCGCGAAAGCTTCCTCACACCAAAACTGCGTCAAAAGTGCGTCAAAACCTTCGCTGAAAGTGCGCCCAATTATCTTCACACCTTCAACGATACAAATCGCAAACGAATAGCGAACCCATGCTGACGATTTTTCCGCGCCCTAAGTAGGCGCATCTACGAACGATCCTAATGTATACCGATACGTGGTTTATGAGACAAAGGTATGCTGTTGTGCTCCTTGTTCATGATCGCTGCGTGTATTGTCTCATCTAGAAGCATTCCTTTTTCGCGATGTTCGAGTAACGGTTTTGACACAATGGAGGCCAGATTTCACGCACTCGCCGTGTGTCCTGCAGAGATCACAAGTATCCGCGCTTCTCGGTCGACCAGCCGGTCTATGGGTAAATGCATTAGTTTTTGTACAGGACACCATCGGTCCCACTACGAAAGCTTTCGCTTTACAAAAGAACTGCCAGTGCGATCAGTGCACGTGTGAGCTACTTCTATGTGCAGCTGGAAGTCTCGCTCAATGCGGGAATTTGAAAATAAACGCACAGGGAGAGCCAGGAAAAATCGGTTAATGCGGATGCTTTGATTTGTTAGACACCTAGGCCGGTATTCTCATGTTTTGTCCCTTTTGTGTCCGTTTCAAAAGTGTCCGTTTTGAGAAAGCCCTCATTGGCCAAACGCGAACATCCGGATGTGACGCCATACAAGCACGGCGGAGCTATGAGCCGCGGCTTCTCGGAGCAGACAATTTGGAGCAGACGATTTTTCGTCGCTTTGTTGTTGGTTCGCTGGCGGAACAATAAACACATAAAAGATAGTTTAAAATAGGCTTAGTTGCTTAAAATGTGTTTACAAGAACCGTTTCGCGAAAGTCAACCTAAAGCCCACCTACAACTGAAAGTACGTAAAAATAAAACGGATGCAAAACGGACGTCTTCAAAGCGGGCAAACACGAGAAAACCGATCCTGATCTGAATGCATTACCGCCTTTTGAAAATATCAGCCCCGACCATACCGACAGTGCTTACCCAAGGTACCGTGTGCGACAGGACCCTGCCGGTCACGGTGTACGCCAGAAGCCAACGCCAAGCCATGAGGATGAACCACCTCCCGTATTTCCACTCCTGCTCGTTGTTGTCCTGCGTGCAAGGAAAGCTCAAATGTTCAGCATATTGCCATGGGGTGCCTGAAAACGGCACGATGAGATCTGGCTGTTAAAAGGACCCTGCAACACTTTTTACAAAAATTTTTTTTTCGAAATCTTAAATCCTTGTTGGACATAGGCAACCAACACTTCCAGTACTTAGATTAGGGGGCCGAAAAGTTCCTCATTCAAGAAATTACTGCTCAATGCCCCTTGGGTAACTCAGAAACTTGCTCAGAAGATTTTTTTTATTTCCCGGCCTTGGCGTTCTTCGACTGCTCATGTGACGTCATTAGAGCGGTGCTGCGGCTAGTTATTGGCTGGCTTTCCTTGAGTTTAAGCAATGAACGCATTCGATAACCACTTAAAAATGGCCGCGTATCTGCTCCTTTCGTTGCAAATGTCGCCGACAGAGAATAGACGACAGACGCCCATGCGAAGTAAATGCGTCCCTTCTGTTTCCCGCTCACCTCTCACGCTGTTTCTCTCCCGTCTCGTTCCTCCCAAGATAACACGCTAGAGGTTTTCTCAAGTCAATTTAAATTTACCGCGTTCCACTGCTCCAAGTCGGGTGCCTTGATGCCAGCGCTGCCGTACGGTGGAGACGAGCGTGAATTGAGGCACCCTACTACAACGTCTGTAGAACCACTCTGCCTTGCTCTACGAGCGTTCTAAGCGGAACGTGAACCTATCTAGTGGAACCTATCGTTAGGGGTGCCGTTTATTTCTTAAATGCCGCCAAGAGCGCGGGCAACAGCAGCCGTCGGTTTTCTTCAGTTGATGTAGTATTGCATTTTCTATCGCAAAAACCAAGCATCCAAGAGTTTCTAATAAAGGAACACTGCAAATAGCACTGAAGTATTGATTTTTTGCCTTATATTTGCGTAATGTCTTGTTCTTGTTCAGCAATGATGACAAGTACATTGTCGCCGGATTTTGACGCTTAGATTTGGCTGTTGGTATATAAGACTATTGCGCAGTTTCTGTTTCACTTAGGCCGGATCGCTGGATCGTGTCGCAGACAGACAAATAGACACATAGACCGACCAAAATTTCCGCTTTTAATATACCCAAGAAAGACTATCGTCTTTAAAAGAAGCAAAGCAGGAACGGAAGGCGTATCTGCTGCGACTAGCAAATCACGCAGTAAATCTCCGTGCTGACGATGAGTGTAGCTTCGTAACAGTGAAAAAGCGTTTATCGGAAGTGTTGCAAAGTCCTATAATCGGCTGTAAAGGGGCCGCAAGGGTAAGGGGCCATATAGACAAAATCACCCTTGCTCAATTTACTCAGCGCTATTCCGACCACCAAGGACGTCTTTTAATCGAAAAAACGCAAGAAGTGTTGGAAAGCTGAAATTTCCCGCTACACCAAGTAAGCAATGATGCAATAAAAGGGAGCGCTAAAAACATGGTTGTCAGCGTGCGAACTGCGATGCGATCGAGTGAGACTAGCCGTCCCACACTTTTAGTCATGTTTCTTTGGTGGTGGCCTAGAGCGGCGGCCGCCAATCTCACCAACTCGATCCTGTGACGTCATAAAGACCCGGCCCTAAAGGGTCTGGGGAGTAGCCGTGCTGCGTCTCTTTTCGTGAATGTCTGGATTATTTGCACAACGAGTGCTATTAATTTGGCATCACTCTTATTGAAACGAAACAGACCTTTTAATGAGCCAAACTTGTGCTTTTTCTTCGTTGCCCCTTTGACACACTCGGCTAGGGCTATGTTTATTTATTTATTTATTTATTTATTTAAAATATTTTACAGGCCCCTGTTTAGCGGCATTGAGTAAGGGGGGCGACAAAGTGATGAGTTACAGATCATTCAGTACAAAAACGCGAGTTAAAAGCAGAGCAGAACAACTAATGCCGACAAGGCTCGCAATACGCGTGTAAGTTGGAAAACGATAACAAGAAAACTAAAAGTCAGTAGCATAGCTCACACACGTAATCTATGCACAATCATTACAAAGTATCTGAGCACAAACAGGGTAGTAGATAACGAAGACAACAGCCGTAGATACCCAAATATGCGGACACGAATCGCACCAATCAGTTTCTATGATCCCTAGTAAGCACAACGGAAAGAACAATCTGTAATCATCCGCAGTATTTGCCGTGCATCGCCAAGTAGTTCTCGGTCCAGATTACAGCGAATTCGGGTGCTCACGCAGCCGGTCATTTTAGGCATGCAGCGCGCTCCACTCTGGTCCGCGCATTCGATTTTCAACACTAAAGTAGCCCGAAACATTACGTTAGCATTGATGCGAATAAAACGCGGACTTCAGAAGACAACAATAAAAAATCGATTTTTTTTTCCCCTAACAGCAGCCCCTGTTGTTGAATAAAGATTTCATTCATTCATTTATTCATTCCCCTGTTTTGTAATTCCGGGCATAGCTCCTGATTTTACACCATAATTTAAGGAAAGCCATAAAATGGATGCGGCTTAGCTCAGCTCACCTTGGAAATGCAACGCAAAAGCTTGGCTTACTCTGGTTGAGTCTTGGTTTCTCTTGATTAACTTATGTAGCTGTATTGCCGGCCCCGGCTCAAAGCCGTTCGGTCCCGCTGCAACACTCACAAAAGGAGGCCCGGCCTCGCTTTCATTCTCCGCGAACAGCGGCGTTCCTCTTCCACGGCTAACGCGGCTCAAGATGTGTCACGCAGCCCGAGGCGACCCAGCGGCGCATGCGTGGGAGGCTGCGGGTTCGGTCGGCCGATGATCAGCTGAGCGGCCGCACCCGTCGCCCCCGCCGCCGGCGGCTAGTTGCGCAGAACGACTGAAAACGGGACTTTGTGCGCAGAGCCGTCAGCGGGCCCGACGAATCACGCGCTGCGCTTTAAAGGTTGTGTCGCAGGGGTGCGTCTGCGTTCAAAAGGTGAAACTTGCGCATCCGCGGCGATACCTCTGGACGAAAGTAGTACAGCTTTGCTTTAAAGGACTAACAACACTAAAACTTTCGTGTTGCGTTTTTTTTTTTTTTTTTTTTTTTTATCGCTGCTGTGGATGCCTACCAGTCCACTGATCATAGAATGGCACATTAGACGGTCAATCGCAGCGCTAACAATCAATTTACGGCGTCGTTTATTTCATATAGTTTTAATTTGACAAAAAACTAATGCCGCAGGCGGCCGCCCATGCACAGGCAAGGCACCGTGACGTCACAATTCTTGTCGCACGATGACGGTATGTTTTTATGAACGCAGCGCGCAGAACGGGCCAGTGAGTGAGTAGTGAAAGACCTTGATTTGATCATCCGGCGAGAAGAATCCTAGCCCCGGTATTCCCCATCCCGACGCACCCGGGCAGCAGGACGTCAGTCCCAAAACCATGACGTGTACAATGTGTTAGTGTAAGTTCACCAAAGCGGGCAGAAGTATTGACGTGTACAGGGTGATGAATGGGTGCTCACATCGTACACCCACCTAGTTCGTGAGGTATTATGTGTCACCCCAGTAGTAATGAGCATGATCAAACCCACTTAACTTTATTAAAGGCTATAAAAATACTACGGATGCAGTAAGAGTGTCATTAGTGCACCTACTAACGCCTGTACATATACACTGCTCTGCAAGTTGCGTAAACTTACCCATTTCATGGATGACAGGTAAGGGCTGGGGCTCATCATGTACTCCAGCTTGTCGGGCACACTTCTGTCTGCGCGAGGGAGGTAAAAAGTTTAGGCATGTCCACGAAGTGAATCATGACAAGTGGGCGAAGCACTGGGGATCATTCTTACTGTAAATCACCCGTGGCATTGCCCACTCGCTCATGTAAATGAGTGAAAACGCGTGTGAACAGTATATACTATTCCAATCCAATCCAATCCAATCCATTTCAATCCAATCCCTTTCAATCCAATCAAATTCATTTCAATCCAATTCCAATCCTCCTTGTGCATGCGCATTACTGTGTACGCGGATACCAAGGCCCGGACACAGCGAGATCCTAAGGTGCTTCGCCCCTAAAACAAGAGAGTGAGGAGACAACAGTGACCCGGCAGTTAATATAATAGGAATCACTGTTAGAATGTCATATAAGGGGAGGAGGGAGACCTTTATTTTCGCAGAATTAAAGAGATCGGGGCTCCGTCTGCCACGTTAGTCAGCCGGGGATTTCGGTTCCCAGCCATCCGGGCGAGGCGTAGTTGTATAGGGGATAGAAGCTGCGCAGCAGGATCTCGTAGTGCTCTGTGTGTTTGATTGCTGTGGGGAGTCAAGGTCACAATGAAAGGCCGCCCGGTTGTTTGGGGAGAGGAGTGTTCGGGACAGTTTTCCAGTGGACACGAGGAACGTGCGGGACCTGTCGGGAGAGACAGGCGTATATGGCGTGGTGCGCGTCCACCAATGGCGCTGTCGGCTGTGTGGCGAGTCTTACTGCCACTCAGAGAAAACAAAGATAACAAAAAATACGCCGGATCATACTGTCGGCTTCGGCAGCACCGATGGCTGCGTTCAGGTTTCATAGTGAATTATACTAGAGGGAAATCTGGCGCCACTCTCTAGGGGAGCCACGCTTCAGCGAGCGTGCACGTTCCACTTGTCTTTGGCATGGCTCATGTACAGGCTGGAAAGTTGCCTCTGGCTGCAAAAACGCAACAATATTAGTGTAGACGATTATTCAAATTTAGTTTTGTATTATGAAATTGAAGCTCCGAAAAGATTTATTTGTCCGAAATCATTTAGAATGTTCATGCACGATGAACAAGAGAAATATGGTACCTTTTTTTTCTTGATTTTGGCTTCGAGACAAAAAAGAAGCCATATGGCTAGCTAAGCCAAGTAGGCGAGAAACGTGACGATGATGAGGCTTAGTGGCTTTCCCTTTGCAACGGTGTGGCGTTGCACAGCGGCCTTAGTCGCAACGCCACTGTACAATCACCTCGCCAAAAAAAATACAAACAAAATGAATAAAACATTCCCCCGCACCTCCCCGAGGGGGATTGTGAGGATGCAGAAATGCGAACGTCGAACGCGACGTCCTCGGGTACCATGCGAGGAAGGCACCGCACAACCTTCGAATACGTCGATGGGCACGTTCACCGCCTGTCCCTTGATTCAAACTGCCCGTTGCCTCGAGTCAGGCCGCCTGATGCTCATGAAGGGGAGTCGAGGCGCGATGAGCCGCTCTTCGACCGGGTTCAGATCGGGAAGATGCGCCGGCCGAGGAGGATAACGGTAGCCAAAACTCACGAAGCCCTCCTCTTCGCAGCTTTGTCTTCTTCTCCTTCTTCTTCTTCAACGGTTCCCCTACGGGAAGATGACGATGGCGGTTGAACGCGAAGCTATCTCGTGATGGATTGTTTGGTTGGCCAATCCCTAGGGGCATCATGCCACAATCATCATCAGACGCGCTGCGGACGCCGGCCAAGGGACGCACGACAACCCACGACTATAATGCATTTCTGCATAAAAATACTGTCAAAGTAAAAAGAAAATACTTTTACGAAGTTTTTGTGCTAGTCTGACTTTTTTGTTCACATGTATTCCCAGATTGTTGTCTGCTCTTTTCCCACCAACATTCTAACCTTCTTTTACTAACCTCTACTGCTGTCCAGTTCACTTTACCGCTAACCTTAAAGCCGAGGGCTTCCGGAAGCTGGATGGCTCCATCACTGAGGACTGGACGGATACTGGACGAAACGTCGCTAGCTGCAACGGCGCCGCCCACGGCGGGCCGCGATTGCAGCGCCAGATTTCCCTCTATGGTGTAAACCGCGCGGATCCGGACAACTCAGGCCTTTAGATGAGCAAAAAGGGTCATTCCACTGCTGTGAATAGGGAGTCGACCAGTGAAGCTCTATTGGTGGATAACTATGTTGAGTTAAGTGTGGTAACTTACTACATTGCTCTCGTAGAGACACACGTAACTTCTTCAGAATTAATTCGAAATAAGTTCCCGTTATAATTTCTTTCTGAATAGTTTTGATGAACGAAACGCTACAGATGTTGTTGTTGTTGTTGTTTTTTTTGTAACACACTCCTTCCTATTATACGGCCATGCATTAGAACCAGACTGGAATTCTGTAATGTTTGAAACTTCGCTGTGAACCAACTGTAACAAGTAAATAAAACTACAGAATCGTCAAGTGACAGAATGCGCCGACGCTACAAAGGTGATGAGGTGCGCCGTAGCGGAGGACTCCGGATTAATTTTGAACACCTGGGTATCTTTAACGTGCGCCGAAATCTCGTACACACAGGCATTTTTGCTTTTCGCCTCCATCTGAAAAGCGGCCGCCGCGGCCGGGAATCGAAACCGCGACCTCGTGTGCACTAACGCAACACCTTAGCCACTGAGCCACCACGGCGGGTGGAGCGGAAACTGTGGGTTGTACCGCAGCGGTTCCCCCTGCACATCGGGGGGAACCGCAATATACATCCTTCCAGAGCCGCAGGGCCCCTTGCCGCTTCCTTTCAACTGGCATCCGTAGAGTGTCATGGTGACTTAGACGCGATCACTCGGCCGGTCAATAGAGAGCCGTGTATAGCTTCACACCTTTCGGCGGTACTGGTAGGCATAGCTGCACTCTCTGCGTCCTATACGCATGCTGCTGTAACATTACACATTTTGCCTGGGGAAGAAATTTTGCGAATACATTTTACAAGAGGCCCACGTCTTCTTGCAAAATAAAATTCAGAGCCCTTCCACTCTGTGAGGAAAAAAATTACACCATTTTCCCGCGAGGGGAACCATGGGGTAGATGCAACGCATCGGGGGTTGCCGTTGCGTTTCCGTCATGTTAGCGATGTCAGCGTGTGGATTGCTGTTGTTGTGTATCCTATTTACGCAGCATGTTCACCCTCGATGCGTCGCGTCTACCCCATGGTTCCCCTCGCGGAAAGGTGGTGTAAATTTTTAACCGAGCGCAAGCTGCGCGCTAACGCACAGCTGGCACGGCGACGGGAGCGAGCGCAGCCGAGCGCAAGCTGCGCGCTGACCGCGCTGACGCACAGATGGCGCTGCTGCGGTGATAGCGGCGGAGCGCGCAGCTGCCGCGGCGAGGATAATAGGGGAGGGATGCGGACTACGCCGCGACAACGACGCGGGACAAGGCGAGTTAAAGAGATGCGTTGCATCTAATAAGTCAAGCGAACCTGGAACGCTGGTATGATTCGCTGTGTTGGGGTTTAGCGAAATTAGCTGTGTTGAATTGTAAGGGCCCTGGCGAACTGTCTATGCCGGAAGCAAAGGACGCACACGATTGGTGGATAGAGACAATGACGTCTTTAGTGCGCCGTACAGGTGGCCGCCGAAGAGGGCGCGGCATTGCGCAATGTTAAGGGGGAGAGGGACGGCTCGCGTGGCGAGGAGTACGCACGACTCGGAAAAAACGCAGCACCGGTGGAGAAGAGGAGAAATTGGGGGTGTAAGTTGTAACCATACTCCATGCGTGAATGACCATGCTTCACTGCGCAGCGCGCAATGTGGGAAAGCCAGCTCTCAACGACCAAGCTTGCACCGATCCCCGTTGAAGTCGGCTTCACCTCTAAAGACAAATGCATTGCTGGGAATACATCTCTTTAGGGGCAATATAAACCACCTCATATCAAAATATGGAGGCTGTGGGCGCTTTTAAGGCGCAGCCCTTTGTCGCCCGTTCGTGGCCTGAGCCGCGTCGCCGCCGTCGTGACCGAGCGAACGAGGGCTGGATTGGCGAGTGAAAGAAAAAGCGAACGATGAAAGAAAGCAAAAGAGGAGAGCGTCGGGGAGAGCGGTTCGCCGTGTGTTGGGCGGCGCGAGACAGCGCTCTCCGAAAGTTTGTGGTGGGGGGAGGCAGTATTCTTTGCCAGCTCGAGAGAGAGAGAGAGAGAGAACCACTTTATTTTACAACTGGGATTTAGGGGGGGGGGGGGGAAGGGGCGGGGTATGGCCGGAGCAAATATGGCTTCGGCGACCGCAAGGGTCCGTGCGGTTGGAGTTTCCTGAACCGGCCGGTTCGAGCTCCCCAAGGCCTGTTCCCAGTGGTGGGGCGTGGGGTAGGAGGGAAATGGGTCGTGTGGACACTCACAGAGCGAATGAAAGTGGGTATCACGTTGGTGGCAGTGAGGGCAGTGGGGTGTTGGAAACTTGTGTGGGTGCGTGTGTGTGAGCGTGGTTCTGTGGGGGAAGCAGTGAGTTTGTAGGATGCGCCACATGTTGGCGGCAGCGTGCCTTAGCGACGGGTGCGGGGGGGGATAGTGCCTGCGGAGGAGTGGTAGTGCTGGGCGACTTCTCGACCGAGGCGCTCGACGGCGCGACACTTGGCGAAAACGGGAAGGGATCGTGCGTGTGACTATGATGTGCGTTCGGGTAAGACGCAGTTCGCGGTCCCTTCCTGAGAGACGCACTTCGCGTCGCCGACACAGAGGCTCATCATCCCTGCCGTCGAGAGAACCCATGAGTGAGTGCTGCCTCAGCGCACTGCTGCTGCACCCAAATATCGCATTAGGGAGTATCGTGAACGCCAGGCAATTTTTTTTATTTTATTTTTATTCTTATGAGATTGAATTTGCATACGCTGAAAATTTTTTTGTCTACGCTTGGTAATTCGCCGGAGACAATCTGCGCCGGTTCTATATATAGGTATACGCTTCCATCAAAAGCACAGAATCGCGTTTTGATGGAAGCTTTATGAGGTATTAATCACGTTCTAAGGGCACCCCGGACAGTAGTCCTCGCAACATTATGAATACAACGTGAAATAACCATGCAGAAAACAACAGCCAACTTAGGTGCACTGCAGGACGAAGGCTTCTCCTATTGACCTGCAACCGCACCTGCCCTGCGCTGCTCGAGTCTATTCTTCCCCCTTAAATTTTCTTTTTTCTTTCCTCCATAGAGCCACTGGACTCCTTCTTCTATACCCGCCTCTTAGTATCAACTTTGTCACCCTGGTGGACCACGGCTTGTCACTTCGTCTCCCTACATGGCCGGCCCAAGTCTATTTATTTTTCTTTATTTCAACTATGAAATCATCTACTCTAGTTTGTAAGTTTGTATCCTATAGTCCAAAAAAGATCGTTTCCTGTTCCTCCTGTCCCTAAGTCTTACTCCGATCATTATTCGTTGCATGGCCCATTGTTTTCGACCTAAGAAGGTTAATTTAATCGAGTTGTTGCTGGGTCAGCGCCGGATTCCTGGTATGATAACGCTAGGCCCGTCCTGTTTCAGTCCGTTTCCCACTAAGAAATCTCCATTTGCTTCCATTACAGAGCGCTGAATCGCAGTACGAAACACGAACCCAGGGAAGCGAGCGCAATGCTAGGCGTTATTTCCTCGTGGTTCTGCTTCGATATCCAGAGGCAGATAAAAATAAAAATTCCTTGTGATCTTAGAAAGGTCATATGTTGACACCCCGTTGCGACAGCGCTGTAGGAGTGGTATCCCAATACAGACACAAGACAGCAAAAAATGTCACCAGCCTTAAAGGGGCACTGACACAAAATTTTGAAGGCGAGATAACTTCGGAGATAGATTGGTGGGAACACATATACATCATCTGCAAAATATCAGCGGTGAATACAGCCTAGAACATATTTAAAATCAATTTTGAAGTGTGCGAAACGCAACCGAGCGGCCAGCAGAGGACCACGCGCAAGTGTAAATAAACAACATCCAAACACGTCACGAGTTTGTGTTTGCCGCTTCCGCACTGCCGGCTCGCCGCTCCAATCGGAGGGCCGGAGGGCGGAGCTTCTGCACTCGAGAACGAACGACCCGATCGTTGGCGGCGGAGGCGCCGTGATTTCGTCAGCTCATCGGGCAGCTGGCCGCGACCAAAGTTCTACAGCAATTCCAGGCACTCTGTTTCTATTACTGTTTATTACCGTTGGATGCGGAAACGCGCCGGAGGCACGAAAAGCCCACTGAGCAAGCCGCACGGTCGCTGTGCAGGCGGCGGCCACGGCCGCGAAGTGGCCCACGCCGGCGCAGGTAGCTCGAGTGATAGCTTGTTACCGCTGCACGAAATTGTCCCCAAGTCCCGACCATGGTGGCTTACATGAGAAAGGAGTTAATGATGCCATGGCGGGTTGCATTAAAAATTGTCATCTGCACCGCTTACGAGAGCGGCACTCGAATATCCGCCGCAGTGCTAAGCCGAACACATCTGTAGGCGGACCTGTAGGCAGACCGGCCGGCTGCTCCCAGCGCGCGTCTTGCCACCCACCGTCTCGAGCGGCGCGCGTCGTTCGTTAGCCGCGGTAGCATTTGCACTCGCAGCGCTTGCGTCACATCCACGGTCGCTTTTTAATTAGGCGCCTCACGAGATCAGTACGGGGGGGCATTCGCAGAAAACTGCCGTCGATGCGGATTCGACAGTGCTACGGCGGCTCTGCTCTGTAACTGTGATATCCCTCTGACGGTCACGTGGTCAGCTTTGTTCACACAAAATCCACAAAATCCAATCGTTTTCGCGGCACTCGCTGAAACCGAAACTGCGACTGGCCGCATTGAAAATGCCTCTAATTAAACAACCGTCGCACGCTGAAGCAAATGAGGTTTCTACAGGTTATAAGTAGGTCACTAGCTACTTATCGCAACAAAAAAAACAAGATGCAAAATTTTTGTGTAAGTGCCCCTTTAATAGCACTACAGGACGTGGCGCTTCGCCTTTTGTAGATTCAAACAAACAAATTGCAGAAGATGTCTGGCATTTCGCCGATCAGTGGACACACGTTACAGCGCTCCCGCTTGCCGGTAAGTAGCAACGGTTCCCTAGTATTTCCACGGGACAAATAGGCACGAAATAATTCTAGAGAGAACTGCGTTGGGCAACGCAGCAGTCTCCAAAAGAATACCATAACGGAGACGCTAAGACGCATGGTGCTGCATAGGTCAACAGAACGAGCTACCCACGCGAGGCAAAACAATGGTCAAAGCATCGGGTATCCGCAAGAGCTCGACAAGGGCAGTGCTAGAGGCCATCGTCTCTAATTACCGCAGAAAGCTGCTGTAATTCTCTACAGCTGTTCTTTGCCATTGTCACCACTCATGAGGATGCGTAGAAGGTCAGAAAGCTACGAGGGGTACCTAAACAATTATAATGGCGTGTATGTGCGAGAGCATCAATGACATCTCACTGTGCCGCTGATTATGTCCTCAGGGTACGAAACAAGAAAGGAAGGAAAACTTCGCGTCGTGGGGCGGGTGCATTACGTCACAAGCGCTTGGCGCACGTTAAGCTAACGCCATCTGCTGGTAGAAGAAAAAACCTCACGGATGGCGTGGCCACGGGGTGAATGTGGCCGCTATTACCTCGTCGTAGGTTTTCGTACTAATATTTACTATAGGTACATCTGGCGCAAGTGTTTATGAAAGCCGCGTTTCACCGAGCTTGCCGCCATGTACCGGGTTAAGAACTGTCACTTTCCCTTGGCATGGCTGACGAACTTACTGAAAAGTTTCCTGTGGATGCCGAAGAATAAAATTGTTGTAAAATAATATTTAAAGTTGTTTGTTTATTTTTCAGTAGAAAAGTGGAACTCCAAAAGATCATTTCTCAAGGATTTTTTAGAGACTTCATGTAATACGAACAGGAAAAAAAATGTTGCCAACATTTGATGATTTTTGCTTTGAAAGCGAAAAGAAGCCTTGTGGCAATCCGCAGCAAGTATAGAGAGAAACGTGGCTAGATGCTATGGCGACGTCTACGACAGCACGTGACTACATGGACATTCCCACTAGTATATATTTAGTATGAAACTCTATGACCTCAGGTTCAAAGTACGCGCATTAGGCCAGCTCGTCCCATTTCACGACTCGCGCGCAAGGCAGCACTCAAGCACGTTTATAGCGACATATGTCTAAACACCAGGTTCAAACTACGCGTCTTAGGTCAGATCGCGCAATCTAGTTATCGCCAGTGAGGCAACGCCCGACAAAACCACATGAGCAGTCGCAGCCAATGGCAGTTAACGTGCCGTTTGCCTTCCACGGGTTTGTGATGACGGCACGGCTTCCGCAGTATGTGACGAAGAATTCCCCGTACTAAAACGAGTTCGCAGGCTAAATGAATGAACTCATTTAGAGCGAAGCTTATATACTTGTCCGTCATCAAAAACTCCCGAGGCTGGAAGTGTCTTTGCAGCGCGAGGAGTTCCGTAGCGCGGGGGCGTTGAAAAACGAACGTCCTGCTGTGTGAGCAGTCACCGCCAAGCTTCCACGCCGTTCAAACCGTGATTTGTACCTCAGATAATACGTCACCTCACTTGGATATGTATCTTGGCTACACTGTTTAATAACAGGCACCATTTGCAAGATCACAACATGACAGACATCAAGGGGCTTCATCACTGAGATAGGCATTTTGTAAGATTAATTTCAATCGGCATCGCTTTAAAATTATGTACAGTCCAAATAAAAGTCTGTGCGTGTATGTGTGTTTCTTCGGTAGGGATGACAGCCATCAACTTTGCCCATACTTTTCACCTTATATGGTAATCTTTATATCGTGCGTTAAAAAGCTTCTCTGATCATCTACTTTCGCGGAGGGGCATCGCTCATGATTTTTTTTTCGAGAGAGCCAATTGCACACCCAATGAGGAAGTGGCAACCGGCGATATGCGGTGCGACCAGAAGCAGTATTCAGCAGAGTACTCTGCGGAATACTGATTAGTATTCTGCCCAACGAATACTACAGCGAAGAAAAATTTTTACGTACGGAACCGGTTCAAATCAGAACCTGCGCTTCGACATCTTTTTGCGCGTTCCACCCCAGATTCGTTGGCGCCGTGGCTTAGTTGGTTAAAGCGCCTGTCTAGTAAACAGGAGATCGTGAGTTCGAATCTCACCGGTGCCTTTTTGTGTTCCTTTTTTTATTGCTGATTGCTTTTCAGCGTTATATGAGGCGCTTTTTCTTTCTTTTTTTTTCAGTGAGAGCCAGATTCACCTAACGTAAATTTGAGAAACAGTGGAAGTTTGTTACGGGACCAAAATGCAACGCTGTAAAAGCTCGCATGTAAAATATGATATATTTAACATGTCAGCTAGGAGAAGTTTATAGCCACAAGTAATTATAAATTATGCGGTGAATTTGAGCACTGTCGTGTTGATAAGTGTGGATTTGGCTCATATTGGATTGAAACACTCAGGTTGATGCGGCCTTCCCATGAAAACTTTAATTAAATTGAATTTCAAGAACGGTATGATTGAGTTTTGGCGGAAAATGCATTAAACATATGCAAAATGGCTCCAAGAACAGTAGAGCTATACACGGAGAGCATGCGAGTCCTTTTGGCACTAAATGCAGCTCTCTTGGAATTCTTCCCTAGGATAATTTTTCGGGTACGCCGTGCCTGAATATATACTCACGAAGTAAGCAAGCTCTTTATTTCTTTCCTATAAATGTCCAAAACCGCTTCACAAAAGGCTGCTCGTATATTTTTCTTGACCTTAATGAAGTGGCTCGTACTCTCGGAGGGAGAGAGAGGATGAGAGAAAGAGAGAGATTTGCCAGTGCTTGTAAGCGGTGGTTCTTTAGGTAAGTACTAAAATGGTAAATATGGGAGTCAACCAGTAAATATGACCACAGTTACTCCGTTCGGATTAGGGAGGCGAGATGAAATCATTGTTTCACATCGCTCAGTTTCATTTCGTTTACTTCTTCGGTTCACTTCGCCGTCGACATCTGGAGACAAATCTTTCGCCGATCTTTTAGTTTCCGTCTGAATTAATGATAAGCCAGTTCCGAAAAGAAAAACCACTCCTGAAAACACCCAGAAACAGTCTGAATAGTAAAGCCAAAAGCAAACTCCCATTGGGCAAATGGATTTGGCTCATTTTGACCCGTGAAGCAGCAGTACCCGACTTATTTTAGATACGAACTAGGACCTGCGTACACGTTTGCACGGCGTTATTCCACTTTTCTTGCCATCTCTTTTTTACGGGAAAGTTCCGAGTTTTTCTTGTCACTGCAGTGTTATCTGACGTAGTTTTGGTTTTTGGATCTGCATGGCTCACTTAAAAAAAAGCCTGCTATGTTCCTGTTTGCTTGGAGTGGATCATGTTTATGCACCGGCCGCGCAATGCCAGAATGACACATGATGGGGAACAACGCCCATCTATTTCATCAATCAGAATGCGATTGGCCAGTGCGACGCGTTTTGCGCGCCGACTGTTTGAAAAGAATAGCGTTTTTAATATAACGGGAACACAATTGCTTTACTGCTTAACAACGTGTGGGTTAGAGCTCGTCGGTTGCCTTAGATCAGCCCAGTTAAGCGCGAAAAATGTGCCCTGTTTTCAAAAAAATGTTTCAGAAAAATTTTGACGTCTCTCCTGCGCCGTGTGACTGCAATAATTTATGAAGCCTGAACAAATAAATACAGAGTGTTTAAATACGTCAGGGATGTCAGGACTGAGTATACCAGTGGGATATACTCACAGACGAAATCAGACTTATTTAGTAGAACTATAAGTACATCACGAAAATTTGTTTCGTATATAGGGAAAACATCCTGCGACATCGTAGCAGTCTTGTCGCTGGTCTCTTGGCGCGAGGGCATCACCCTTATGGAATTCATTCGGGCCCTTAAAGGGGCCATGCGAACAAAACACAAGTTTGGTTCATTCGAGAGATCGCCACGTTAGAATCATACCGACACCACTTTTAACGCACACTTCGCTCAAATAAAATACGTGATTAGAAAAGAAAAAGAATTTGCCATGCGACCCACTAGCTCATTTCCTGCAACAGAACCTACACGATGTCATATGTGCCCAGCTGTGCGATTTGCTGAGGCCGGCAAAAGCAAATGCAAATTAGGCACGGCTATTAAGCTTGCCGAACGAGCTGTTTGCGCTTAAGTGCAATGCTTACTCATTTTACAGCAGTACGAATGGTGCGATAAACAAAGAAAGTTACGAAAATACACGTAAGCATAGAATTACCGATACGCACTGCTGTCGGTACTGGGCGCACTATGCTTGTCTTAGCTGCACGGCACTCCGCCGCTTTGAAGTTGTCTTACACGACACTGGCCGACTGGCGTAAGCGACGTTGTCTTAAGTGACGTTGTTTGTCGAGGATACCCCTGTTTCACGAAATGATTACTCTCTGCAGTAACAAAAACAAGCCAGATGCAAAACGCTCAAAAACAAAGCAACGGCGGAAAGCAGTTCGTGGATGAGTATAGTAGCGCCATCTGGGAGGGCTGAGGTCAAGCAAGGCTGCAGAGCCGAATGACGCAGTGGAAGTTCGTTTGAATGTGCGCACTTATGACTTCATTGCTGACGTTGCGAAAACACACGGGAGAATCAAATTTTAAACCTAAAGTGATTTCTCAGTAATTTCTCAGTGAATACGGCGTTGTTTGCTGCCGGGCAAGCGCTGGGGCACTATAAAACACGAAATCTTTCCAATAGAGCAAACTTGTATTTTGTCTGCACGGCCCCTGTCAGCATGCGCCGCTGACCCATGAACAGCAGGTATTTTGCTTCTCGAAATTAAAAATGGTTAGAACAAAAGAGGAGAAATGCGGCCATGCATGCCCTTCGTATACAGATGGTTAACCAGCGAAACCGTAACGTGTGGTCGGTGTTAGGCATTGTCACATCTACGATGCTGGCCGTTGTCGCTTGAGCGGTGCTTGACGCAGCTATAACTCGCAGCGCGCGCCTTCTGCTGCGAGTACGGTTGCCACCTGACTGGTTTTGGACGGGCCCGACCGGTTTTTTAGACAGTGGGCCGGTTGCCGGTCTGGTCCTAAAACCGGCCGACGTTGGCCGGTTTTTTGGCCATCGTGCCGCGGTTATTTCTTTTTGGCATTTTTCAAGCGTAAATACAGCAACTACGAAAATAAATATGGGCCGACAAGCGGTGCAAAGACACGCGAGCAGAGGAAATACGAGGCCGAGCGCGATTCCTGAGATGGAAGGGACCAACAGGAGGAACAACACTGCGAAATGCCGCCGGCGCGGCCCGCAAGTGCGGTTATTTTTCAGTGCAGCACATTCAGAGCAATAGCCAAAATCTCAATCACCTTCAGTGCAAACATTATGTAGTTTTCTATGTAGGAAAACGCTACAAGAAACGGCATTGCATGTCAATATAAAAAAAAACGTGGTGCCTTTTTCTCAACACCAATTTAAACTTCTTCTTACCTGCACGCCGAAGAAACAAAAACACTGGTGTGCGTCGCCTCCTCCGTTTCAACCCAATTATCAACGGTGGTGTCAACAGAGACGCTGTTAATCGCACTCACAATGGAGTCGAGGCATTACTTTGTGTTTGGTGGGGTAGTGTTCGGAATGTCCAACTCACAGCATGCGCTTAGCACGGACAAGTACCGCCATCCCGCGGAGCCCGACGTAACCAGTGACGGCGCACTCGCATGGTTACCTGCGTGCGTGCCTCGCCAGTGAATACAAGCTATAGGCTAACACATGGCTTGTGGCGTGAGGTCCCTGTACTCGGGCCTTGACCTCTTGACTTTCCTTTAAAGTTACGGACAATTACCATTCGATTTTTCGCTCTAAGCGTCCATTTAACTTTTATGTGTCTTTTCCCAGACGTTCAGCCAGCGTTTGGTAGGGATACACCTTTACTAGGAATACTTAGTGACCTGGTACTAAGGAGAAAGTACCAGCTACTGGTGTCTCTCACTGCATATGCCCTCTCTCGTTCTTTCAACGTGTATTTTTTTTATGTACTCATAACAACAGAATTTGTACACTTACTGGTTTTGGAGGTGCCATAACGCCACATTGCGTACAGCACGATTGCAATCCATGCGACCCAGTTGAATATCCTCGAAGGACTCCTGCAAGAGACCAGCGCAGTAAGGCATCAGTTAGTGCTCGGAGCTTGCATATTAGGGCGCGTTATTAGGTCAACCGCCGGTCTCAGGGATAAAATAGCTTCAAAGTGCACCAGTGCACATCCATAAACTCTAGAATATACCCAAGTTAGGCAACGGTCGTTTATTAGAGAATATGGTTTATGAAGAATGCGGCTTTTGAACGGGAAAGTAAAAAAAAAGAATAATTAAATTTGGGGGATTTGTGCTGCACCCAAGCAACACGTGAGGAATGAGGCGCGCCGTAGTGGATGGTTCCGGAATTATTCTGTTCACCTAGGACAAAGTGTGACGAAATCTCAACACAAAGCTATTTTCGCTTTTCGCCTGTATCAAAAACACTGCCAATGCGTCAACGTAAATAATTTCATCAACACAAATATTGCTTTAATTAGGACATTAAACGTCAAAAATTCCGAGCAGACTTGACATTCCAAGCATTTCTATATGCGTACCTACTTTGTCGCCTTCTGTCTCGGCAAATGTCTGTGTTTTCTAAATCAGTGCATGGCAGCAGAGAATAGCCATCAGGCGAGAGCCTCAAATCTCTATGTTTCAATACGGATAACGTTCATCTTAAGCGCATAAAAGCGCACAGACACAGAAGGCAAGCCCTTCTTCAATGAAGACCGCAAACCCTTCTTCAATACCGAGTATACTGAGTGCATGTAATACTGAGTAATACTCTCAGTGGCTAAGGCGTTGCGCTGCTGAGCACGAGGTCGCGGGTTCGATTCCCGGCCGCGCCGGCCGATTTTCTGATGGAGGCGAAAAGCAAAAACGCCCGTGTGTACGAGATTTCGGCGCACGTTAAAGATCCCCAGGTGGTCAAAATTAATCCGGAGCCCTCCACTACGGCGCGCCTCATCGCCTGCGTTGCGTCGGCGCGTTCAACCCTACAACCAATCAATACTGAGTAATACTGGGTACTTAATTGTCTGGAACACACATGTCCAAGGCGAACGTCACAACCGTTTTGCGAGGTTCACCTTTAATCAGCCAAAATCCCCGATATGCACTGGTGCAGGGTCCGTTCAGGGCCAGGGCCCATCTGGCATTCCGTAGAAACCTGGTTTAAATGCCACCAACTTGGTTTATAGGGGGACATGTGGAATCATTGAATTCCTACCATTTAATGGCATTTTTTTTTCTTTGAACATTTAACGGCCATTTTTGATCCTTTAACCGTGCCTTGGCCATTCTGTATGCCACCCGTTGGCCATATTTTCGACCAATACAGTTAACCAATTCTCACGTATTAAGGGGCACTCACCTGATCACATTCTTACGGTACTTACTAATTCATGCCCCAGGGGTAAAAAAGCATCGTGTACGTGCCGATAGAAAAAAGTTCTACAAATTCATAGACATCTACTAATGGTCTCGTTTGCTTCTTTTATAAATATATCACTTATTTACCGAGGTAAAAATAGACAATAAACACATTTTCGTTCATCCAATTTTTACTACATGGCGCTAGCTGTCTAGCAAGGTAGAGCTTTTTTTTTTTCATTTCTGTACAGTAGTAATATATATCTAAAGTAAGCAAACTAGGGCGTTGTGAACATTGTTATGCATTTGTAAAGATTTCCGTGTTGCTTCCCTATTGTTTATAATTCTGTGGGTCAGAGAGCACTAAGTCCCATATGAATGTTAACAGGTGAATCCGCTTTAAGCAAACCGGTTTACAGATGCGAACTTGTACTGAGCAGCCTGCAACCGCCAGTCGAAGCGACAAGAAAGCATTCGAAAAATTTTGTTATCGCCGCACCCGCCCCCCCCCCCCCCATTTAGATACGTTCCCCCAGGCAGCTTTTATTTTTGGCAAAAGGGGACAATCTTACACCCGCCCTTTGCTCGAATTAGGCGCGTTTCTCTCATTAAGGTATTGAAAGTTCTGAGGAAGCATTAAAGATAGACTTACGCAGGCATTGCTGCTTTGCACGGCTCCATGCACATATAGCGGCGTAATTAAAAATCTTTCCCAGTTTCGGCCTTTCATTAAAAGGTAATTAATTTCACCGCAGCAAACTGCCTGGATAATCAATGCGCAAAAAGGTCGTAATTGTGCTTTCCGGACATCAAGCTCAAAATCCCGGGCCATCTCCACTGACGTGAAATTTAATTGGGGAGGGGCGAAGCATGCAGTGTATAAGTGTATTCTTGGCGCCTTGGCGTTTTCGCCAACGGAGATGAAACTGATTGGGGGTAGAGGTATAGAGCTTTGCTGTAAAAGGCTGGTGTCTTTGAAGCACGATGCTCTCCAGCGCGAGGCGTAAACGAGTGTCCCGGTGTTTTAGTACAGTGACTACATGAGACGACGGTTACGACGACGACATGAGACGCCGACAGCCCGAGCCCCTAAGGGGCATCGCCCCTAAAAGGACTGCGGAGACAACATATAATTTTGTACGGTTTGAAAGAAGTAGGCTTTGGTAACTAACTCAGCTCCATACTCCAGCAACGAAATACACTTTTTAGGCGAAAAACACAAGAAATAATAAAGAACAATCAAATTTCGTTCTGCAATTAAGTAACATGGCAGGGGTGGCGTATTATGAGCAAACACTAAAAGCATAGTTATCGATGTGTTAACTGCCCGTTATCATTCAAGTCATACGATCCAACGGATCTATAGGCGCCCCACTACGATCCCACAGTCTTGTTTCGTGGAGGTGGCTTGCATAGGTATAGGCGGCGGCAAATCCGGCAAACAGGATTCGCCGGAGCATTCGCCGGAACAGGAATCGCCGGAACAGGATTCGCCGGAACAGGAATCGCCGGAAAATTGCTGTGGACTCGCCACTGCTTCATCTGCTTTCATTAATATCTCCATTATTTTTTGAAATTTAGGATGAAATGCGTATCATTATTGTTACCGGGACAGAGCAGGCGTTTTATTAAACCAAACTTGCATTTTGTCTCGATGTCCACGTTATAGTGGAATGGTGAGAGTGGTGGCAGTTAAAAGCTCTTTAGCTTTCTGTAACAGCCTCGGTAACCTTTGCTAAAATGTCGAAGGTACATAAGTCGTGCACAACGCATACACGCGGCAACGCTCCTGTTCTAATTACTTCAAGAAAGTTCCCACACAGACGATTTCGGACTTGTGACAACTCGCTTCCGGAAGGTCGATCTCAACGACTAAAAAAAAACTTCTGCCTAATGAGGACCGCTGTATTGCACTTCTCCGTTTATAGCATTCCTGGAATAAAGAAGCCTCGCGTTGTTCGCGTACCCGCCCCTCGAGACATGGCCCTTCAACGAAAAAAGACGCCGGCACTTTCACGAATATTTCTTACACGCCTGAATTTCGGCAAGAACTTTCGCTTGAAAACAAAAATAAATTTATCGTGTCATGCTTGGAAGAGCAGAACAAGGCAATGGTTCCACCGGGAAACACGTGAAATTATTTCGATTGGGGTTGTTTTTCGGGATTTGTAGTCTCCTTTGTTCCTTTGTCGGAGTAAGGGAGTGCTGTAGACCGATTTTTGTAAGTGAAGCATGTTTTGCACAAGCTGACCAAGCATGACCCAAGCTGGTTTTCTGGGCCGACGGCGGGGGCGCTACTGAAAGCCCTCTAGCGGCATGTTTGGAAAGTAACTGTAGATCATGTGGCTGCATTTACTCGCCCCAATCCCGTGGTGATTTCTCGTTTGTATGCATTGGTTATTAGTATATGCGTGGAGTAGTGACAGTCCCTGAAAAGAAAGTGTGATCTACGTATTCGCATTTTTCTGATGCGCTGCAGTTCTCGGATAGTTTCCGGAAACGTTCGTTTGGATAAGGGGAACAATATTATGGGAACAACACGTCATAAAGGCATCATGCTTGTCATGAGGTGAGCGACAGCGAACTTTGCATGTTTCCCGCTTTGAGCAGCTTAAAAACATCGCACGATGGCACACAGGGCCAGCAGAGACAAAAGTCACTGGCGCGTTCCAGTGACTAAATGAAATAAGGGGACTAAGGCTGTGGCAAAAACAAAACTCTTCCACCAACGCCATCCGAAACTTTACTACCGGAACAAGTTGTTCCACGGAAAGCGCAGCGCTTAACCGTGAGCTCCATGCCGTATTTCATTTTGAGGGGCAGGTGTACCCTTAAAATGAGAAAAAGTATGCACCGAAAGCGAGATAAAAGAAAATTAAACGAAAAGAACAGCCTGGTAAAGAATCACTACAGAAAACAGTCTAGGAAAGAATCAATACAAGATTAAAATGGTTCGGTTTTAACCCTCAAATCTAGTTATCACGATCGAAAGCAAAGACTATGCACGCAGTGTTTCGTGAAAGTTTGCATTTGCTTTGAGTCTATACCTGCCGTCTAGTATATTTAATGAATGACTGGATTCAAACTTTAGCTTGCGTGGAAGGACACGCAGATTCATGTGGCACGCCGTTGATGGTGTGACTGAGGGACCAAGCGCAGGCGAAGAAGCCGTTCCACCCCTCGCCTTGTCACGTGTTACCACAGAGGCGGAGTTTCGGACGAGCGAAGCAATAAGAAAGAAGGGCACAGCTTGTGCGTCGGCGGGTGAAGGTCATTTGCGATTGGGTGAATGACCTTGGAAAATGTAGCATCGTAGAGCTCTCGCTCTAAAAACAAATATTTTGATTTGCGGAGGAGCGTAACTAAGTGACATTCCGATTGTTTTGCTCATATTAATTTTTCTTTGGGTCCATTACAAAATAGCGACGATCATCTTGACACTTGACTTAGATGTGGCGTAAACTAAGCGCTTCACTTGCCACAAAAAACCTTTATCAATACTCTTTTGATGATAGGCAACTTTTCCGCGCACGTCCAATCATAACCCCTCCCCCCGCCCCCCTCACCGCTTACGTCAGTGCTATTCGGCATATTCATCTAGTTATTCGTCCAAACAGGAAAAACAAAAACTAAGTCCGCAGCATCTCAATGTGCCTGAAAAAAGTATTCTGTGGTTTCGTTGCGCGTTTGGACGACGTAGCGACATTTAGAGCGTTCCGGCTGTGCTATTAAATTAGAGTGACATTTGTATCTATTCGGATATGATGAGTCCTGCCTGGCTTGAGCTAAGACGGAAGGGCATTTTTTATTTCCGAGGGTGCAAGTTCTTTTTTTTTTTAAGCATGTCTAAGTGTTTCAGTTTCATTCTGATTCGAGCGCACCTTCTTATCGCCTGCTTTCCTTAACTTTCTTTGCTTCTAGCTCCGAGGCCTAGCTCTAGCTCCAAATGAGTGTAGGCTTCGCACTGCCCCCAACCTTTTAGCGAGGTTCACAGTTACATAAAAAGCTGCAGCTAATGAGCCAGATCATTTCTGCAGTGACCTTTTTGCGATGTATACGTACTAAACGAGGCCGCGAACGGTATGGCTGAAGCATACGCATTGCCAGGCTGAACCACCTCCAACCAAATTCAGTTATAAGGTCGCGAAACGAGGCGACAATAAACGTACTCGCGTAAGAAAGCAGGACAACTTGCTTCAGTCATCGCTGGCGCTCGTGAGCTATCCAGAAACGAGCCCCTGGAGAACTTTTGTTGACGTTTGGGCACCCTGTCAGGCCTCAGGTTGGTGAACGGTGAAACCCAGCCTTAAAGACGCGAACACAAGAGAGAGCAGACAACACACACGCTGGATGTGTTGTCTGCTCTCTCTTGTGTTCGCGTCTTTAAGGCTGGGTTTCACCGTTCTCCAAAGGATGTACCAACAGGCCCAGCCCAAACTTCTTCTCAGTTTGGTTTTGACGTGTTGTAAAATGCCGTTAATTTCATACAGACGTGGAGGCTTTGTATGGCGCGAAAAAAAAAATTCTTCCGGACACCTAAGCCTTTCTTACGTGCTTTGAAGGCGAAAGCTGCAGGCGGAACTTACTTCTACACCGTTTGCATCTCTTTCTTCCTTTGCGGTTCTTCGTCATTTGTCGCGAATTCAATCGACAGGCACGACTGGCGACACTTCCCTAGGACCAGAGTTCCTCGCTGCCGGCCTACACTTGTTCTGCTCACGTACCATCATGGTCACCTGTCACGCAATATGACGTCAGCGCTGCATGCACTAGGATTAAACCCTGCTACAACGGATTCTCCGCGCGGCGCAAGTAGGGCGTTTCTGGGAATATTTTGAACATGGCGTGAGCCATTCCCGTGATTTTTTTGACTTAATATGCTCATAAACGACTCCAGTGACGACAAACAAACTGCGTGAGACAAGGCAGACGATATCACGCATTCATAGCAAACCCCTTTCAAAACGCGCGCGCACTGACGTCGCGTGTCCGGCGCTTTGGCGGAGTGATACACTACATGAGTTGGTGCCGTTCTTGAGTTGTAACCGAGTATACACGGGAATTTCGAAGGCCTTTGAACCGAATGTCATTTGATTCAAATGCCCCCTTTGAGCTTCTGCACGACGTTTTTGATTGATTGATTGATTGATTGATTGATTGATTGATTGATTGATTGATTGATTGATTGATTGATTGATTGATTGATTGATTGATTGATTGATTGATTGATTGATTGATTGATTGATTTGGGGTTTAACGCGCCGACGCAACGCAGGCGATGAGGCGCGCGGTACTGGAGGGCTCCGGATTAATTTTGACCGCCTGGGGATCTTTAACGTGCGCCGAAATCTCGTACACAAGGCGTTTTTGTTTCCCACCTCCATCAGGAAAGCGGCCGCCGCAGGTGGGAATCGAACCCGCGTCCTCGCGCTCAGCAGCACATCGTCTTAGTTGCAAGCCACCACGGAGGGGGCACGACGTTTCTCAAACCCATTGGTTTGAAATGCCATTTGAGTCAAAGGCGCCCCCGACAACCGACCTTTGAGGTTCTAACAGGCCTTTGAAATGCGAACGTTCGCACTCTTGGGCGCAGGTTTCTGCATGCCGAATTTACAGAAGTAAAAATTTACGAGTGAAACTTTGTTTTCAAATAGCATACTCTCAATAATTTTTCGCTTGTTTTTGTGTTATATGCTCAGTTCATTCCTATAACGTAACTTCGTACTCTCGACACCAGCAGCGCGAGAGAAAAAAAACGCGCCTACTGGAAACTATACTGCCCGTTCTATTTTGAGAATATTTCGTGCGCGCGTGTGGGTTATAATCAATCTTATCCCTCATGAATGTGTTATTTGGCAGAGTTTAACTATGAAATTAAAATTGTATGCCTATTTACAAGAAGAACACTGGGCAGCAGTGGTGACTATTCGTTTCACCTGCACCACGTGAACCAGTTCAGGCGGTGCAGCAATTCGCCGTTCGTTTCAGTGGTGCAGCTCGCGGCACCTGAACCGCGCCGTTCGATTCACCGGTGGTGCCGACGGGTGCAGGACGAGTTCACGGCTTTGCCTGCACTCCCTGCCGAGGAGGTGCAGAAGCAGACGACAAAAGTGCAGGGCTGGTTCCGCCAATGGCGGAACCCACTTTGCACCGCTGTGAACTGGTTCAAGAGGGCAAGCTGAATCGAATAGACCCCAAGACATGACTGGTGAACGCGGAAACGTTCAACTGACTTATGGGATTGTCGTGTAGATCGGCGAAACTCCTTCCGGTTCGAAGGTCATTTGAAATTTGGAAGGCCGTTCCACTCAAATGCCCTGGCTCGTATACTTTGGATACCTTTGGGTTTCACTCCCACACTAACTCAAATGTGTTTTTTACACTTTACAGAGGTAGGCCGTTATCTGTGGAGGAAAACGTCAACGTCGGTTTTTCCCACAATAGGGCATTTAACGCTTTCTGAAAAGAGCGATTGACAGCCGAAACAAGCGCATTAATTAACCCAAGAGCGGCTTCCGATGTGCCGCGGAAAAAGGGGAGGGGGGGGGGTGAGGGGGAGCACCAACCGCGAAGCTTGCAAGCAATAGCAGCAACTTCCGTTCTCACTCAAACACGCCCACGCAAGTGTACCCTGCGTTCCGCCGAAATTATGAATTTGTAATATAATACAAGCTCTGTTACAGAGCTTGCGCTGATTCCCTAATTTTTATTCGACTGCAAGGCCCCGCCGCGCGTTGTCTCGGTGGCCAAGGCGTTGTGCTGCTGAGCGGCCCAAGGACGCGGGTTCAGTCCCTGCCGGCCGCGTTGGCCGCTTTTCAGATAGAGGCGAAAAGCTAAACGTCCGTGTGTACGAAATTTCGTTGCGTTAAAGATACCCAGGTGATCAAAATTAATCCAGAGCCCTTACTACGGTGCGCCTCATAGCCCATACCTTCGGCCCGTTAAGCACCACAATCAATCTATCGACTGCAAGGCAAGGGTAAGTCGTAGATCTTAATTGGTTAGTTGTTTTGCCAGTAAACACAATAAACAAGAAAAACTTTGCGCGAAATTTGAGCTCAAACGAGTGAGTGTTTTGAACAATTGAACTGTCAACATATCTTCCGATTTCTGTCTCGCCCTCCGGTTTGCACGAGTATGTGTACGAGTGAGAAATTAGCCTACACCTAACAAACGGCTGGGTCTATGGAGTTATTTGTAAAATTTACGATTTATTTGTCTCCGAAAAATACATAAAACAAAGAAAATATGCAAGACTTATGATACTAAACACGCGTGCCGTCCTAAAACGCACTAATCCACACGGCAGCGCTTAAAAAATTGGTACAGTATTAGAAAAACTTTCGAAGCACTGCTGAGTGCGTACTACGTAAGTGTATGCACACCTCCGCCCCCCTCCCCTTATATTTTTTCTTTAGGGTGCGGACATTCTGAACCCAAGGACGCGGGTTCCATCCAGGCCACGGTGTCCACTTTTCAGGTGAAGGCGAAAAGCGAAACGCCGTTTGTCGAGATTTCGGAACTGGCTAAGTATCCCCATGTGGTGAAAATTAATCCGGAGCCCTCCACTACACTGTGCGTCAAATTCCGGATATAGCTTTGGCGCGTTAAACCCCACAATTTGAATTTGAAATTGCGGACATGGAAACTGGGGTATCAGAGCTTAGACTAGAAACACGCACACACGCCTTGCAAGGTGCAGCTGTACATTCATCAGTTCAACAACGTTGCTGGTAAAAACAGGCACTAATTTTTTTCGAAACCTGCCGACGTTACATCTCAACCTGCGAACTTTATGAACGGCACGAAAAAAACTGCAAGTTTTGCACAAAACATCGGGATGTTGCTAAGCGTATAAAACGGGACATCCGTGAAAATCCTACCTCCCCCATGGAAAAGCATTTCCTGGTCCCTTGCCTTCCTTGCTGTCTTGCTCACTCATGGAACGAGAGTAGGAACGCGACCGAGCGTTAAACACGTATCCCCGGCGGATTCCAGAATAACTGTAACGCTTTTAGCGCGAGCACTGCTTTGTAGCTTGGCGTCTGGTATAAACACGACGTCGAAGTAATTTATCACACTTAAGAAATGGAAGAAGGCACTTGCTGACGTGATGGTGATGCCTAGAAAATAGGTGTAAAAAGATCAGTCGCCGACATCTGGTTTCGTGTATTTGGCCTTTTGAACGCGGCTGCACGCTAAACTCAAAGCAAGCGTGTCGTGCCCATCGCGCGAAGGTCAGAAAATAGAACAAAGGATTTCGAGGGCGGCAATAACGAGGCAGTAAAATTTGTTTCCGGCAAAGAAGTATTAAAGCCCAGCAATCTTTAACAGCTAACAAGGAAAACGCTTCGGATTTATAGCACGTCATATGGTGATCCCGCCCTACGCTATAAAAACCCAGATACTACCTCCTATATTTACAATGCCTGCTGAATCATTTCGTTTCCTGTACATGAACATCATTGCCGCTAGTTTCCAAAAGTGCCTCTAGGGGCACCATATTCCCAATCATCGAAATGAGAAAGACTAGCATGTAAGAAAGTGATGTGATTACTAAAGAACAGTGGACAATCAAACACAGGCAAGGGGACCAAAAAGATAGCTGAGCAGGCAGAAACGAATAAAGGGAGAGAAAAAATACAATCGAAAACGATCGACATGTATACAGGGACTAATTGAACACCAGAAAGGAAAATCTCCACGATAACTCAATGGCGGTGGTTTACTTTTGAAGCTAGAGCAAGTTGCTTGAAAAGGAAGAGCTCTGTGGTACGCGGTAAGGAAACAAACGATTTGGCACATTGCGTCGGAATGGAATTCTATCCGCCCAAATTCACATACAGTAATCCCTCGTTATAACGAAGTGAGCGGGATGGCGAAAAATTTCGTTATAAGCGGTATTTCGATATAAGCGTCCAGTCAAGGAAAACTAAAGCAGTTGATCTTTAATTGCGCCAAGCTGTGAGGAATAAAAACATAATGTATTCAGAGAAGCAAAACATTAATTCGACTGCAAAAAGGCCGCGAGCTTTGACTGTTTTAAGTTCTTGTCGGGTGCGAGCAACTCCTGCTCCAATTTGATGACTCCTTGCACGAGGCTGTGGTCGCCGTGATTGGGCGCAGTGAAGAGATGTGAATGGCGGCGTGGAGGACCGGAAGTTGCAACTGTTATAGGGACGCGCGGGGGTCACGGAACGCTACGAGATTTTCGTTCTGGGAAAGGCCGCAAATGCCGTGGCTTGAGTGTGAAGTTGTGTTTGTGAGCTCAAAAACGACTACCCGCTCATTCTGGGTCAGAGTGCAATCATGAAAACAGACCAGTTTCGCACTAGGGACTTTGCGTGATCAATGGACAATTTTTTTCTGAGGTGTGCAGCCGTGGCTATGCAAAACAGAAGTTTTTCGGCGCCCCATTGTCGACGACGCTGCGAATTCTACGGTTCGAGTGCCGTTGTACGCGCTTCGTCACGTCCACGCCATTGACCAATGTCTAGGAACAAAATTCAATGACCATACCACGCATTTGGACCGTCTAAAGTCGGATGGCGCGAATTGAGCATGACCGGTAGGAAAAAATCGCCGTAGAAACACCGGCTTGCATTGACCCGACATGTTGACAGCCTGACTCGCCGCTGGGTCACCGCCACTCGTAGACACCCCCGCTCGCCTCTTCGCTCTAAGCGGGTCACGCTCTTCGTGCGCTTCGAGTAATGCGGTTCAAAATGCATGTGTTTGGGTGGGATCAGAAGAAATTTCGAAAAAGCGATATTTCGAGTAAAGCGATTTCGTAATAAACCGGTTGATTCCCAATGTTATATATGTGGGAAATATTCGCCCCCCGAGGCTCTACGAGTTACTGGTAGCAGTATCTAGGGGCAGTAAACTGTAGGAGGCTGTAGAGGGGACAGAAACTAATATTTGAATGTACTAGGAAACAGCTTGGAACAGCGCGAACTAACAGGGACACAATAGAAAGAAGTGGACAGGACTAGCGCTGTGGAAGCAGCGCTAGTCCTGTCGCATTCTTGGATGTGTCCCTGTTAGTTCGCGCTGTTCCCCAAGATGCAAGTACACCAACTAACCCAACTCGCCACCCTGCTTCAGGAAACAGCTACCAGCTGTAACAAACAAAAATTAATTCGGGCCTGCATTTATAGCAGCGCTATTTATAAGGAGGTCAAAACATTTTTTTCACAACACGTATTTATGTATATGCTACCGCAAAAATGAAGCAGCCATGTTCTTTTAGGGGCGAAGCCCCTTAGGGGCTAGGGCTGTCGGCGTCTCCTGTCGTCTTCGTAATCGTCGTCTCATGTCGTCGCGGTAAACTCCGGGAAACTCGTTTACGTCTCGCGCTAGAACGTAGTGCGTACTAAATAACACCGGAACACTCACTCAGTTAACGCCTCACGATAGAGAGCTTCGTGCTTCAAAGACAAGAGACTTCTACAGCAAAGCTGTGCACTTCTACCCTCCAACGGTTTCATGTCCGTGGGCAAAAACGCCACGGCTCCAAGAATACACTCATACACTGCATGCTTCGTCGCCCCTCCCCAGGTTTCACGTTAGTGGAGATGGCCCGGGATTTCTTTTAATTAAAGGAACAATGAAAATGTCACTTCTGGGTTGACGTCTTAATTGCCTCAAATATGCCTAATATTTTCTTTTTGGTCAACAATGTTGACATGTTTGAACACTGCCACCAGATTTAGTAGTTTGGAAATGTTTTGCCTGTATAAACGTCTCGTTCCAGATTTCCAGCTTTATCCGTGAGGCTGAATCGAGAATGTGTGCATAAATTTGAACACTGCCACCAAAAGATTTCAGGTTTAACCCCCAAAATGGTTTTGCTTTTGTTTACCCTTTCATTTCAAATTATGTGATACGGGGGTCAGCCAGCAAGTAACCTTAATTCCGGTTCCTTATTTTGGAAGAGAGACTACGCTGTTTAATTGAAATTTACGTAACACGCCCCGGTAGTGCTGCCGTTACTTAACTTTAAAAAAAGGCATTTATTTCGGAGATGTGCGCTTTCGTTGAGAGGCATCGGGATGGTACTGACTTGCTGCCGTTTCCGATAACTTGGATCTCTTGTTGGAATTAAGCATCCGGTCAGTGGAGAGCTGCGCTCTTTGACCGTTCTCACCTTTTTCTTTTACTAATGCAAAGCAAATTATTTTGATACACGGGGGGGTCGTGCTTCAGCTTTTCTACTTTTATTTCGGCTGTCTTTTATTTGTTATAGGCGTGTTGTTACGGTGTTTTACCCTGCAGTTGTCCCCTGCAAAAGCCTCGCCCTCCAAATGTCAGCAATGTGTCTAAGCTGCTTTCAATTGTGGAGCCGCGGGTGGTACCTCATTTTGGAAGTCATGAGACAGTCACTTCTCAATTAAGTAATTCGCACGGCTCTTGGAGGACATCAAAAGAGGACATCAAAAGATTTTTGAAAAAGCGTACGTCTCTCGCAAGTCTCTCTATTTTTTTTAAGACTGGAGTAGCTTTGGTAGCCTTGAACTGGTCTTCGTGTCGTAGTACCTTTTTTCTGCCTAGATCAGGCAGTTCAGAAATATGACGTGCTGTTAGTCACTATATACACTCTCTGATGCCTCGCCTTGGGATTTCCTGAAAAGTCAGTTCCGGGACATTCTCCTCGAGTCAGATTTACACAACGTCCCACATCACGCCGGCATGACGACTCTCAGGTCCGTACGCAAGCATGCGAGCAAGAAACAAATGGTGAACACATCTCTTGCGAATAACAGAAAGTGCGAACGTCTGATACGAGTTTTTTAACGGGTCTAATTCGGCGCGGAAAGCGGCCCGAGCCAATGATGATGATAGAAAGACCCCGGCAAAACAGCGGTGAAGGAATTTGGCGTCCTCTCGCGTCCAACGGCGGCAACGGCGGCGCAGAGCGACTGCGCTCTGTTGTGCTTGAGCAGGCAAGTGCCAACGCATATGATCTAACAGCATCAAAAATAGATGGCGCGCAAAAACATTTTGATGCAGCAAGCAACCGTAATTACTTCTCTACGAAAACAGCCAATAGTGGAGATCCATGCAGTATGCTTGCTGTGACGTCACAGGCTAAACCAAAAACAGAAAATGGAGAAGTCATTTTCCTGTCTGACCGTATTCTCGCAGCGCGTGGTTGACTTTCTCGTTAATTCGCTGCTGTTTTCTTGTTTCGTCCTTCATGGCACGGTCGTCGCCTTTGTTAACGTACGTACAACATCTTCTGATACCACTTTTGTCTCCGTGGACCCTGGTGTTTTGATGGTTGATGCCACATCTCGACCCGAAACGCGAGTTCCACTTACGAGAAGGAAAATGAAAGCTGTACGTAGAGGAAAGAACTCGTTTTATTCAGGAAAGTCTGGCTTTGTTGCCCGTAGCGATTCGTGGTGGCTGAACTTTGAGCGAATTGCGTCCAATTCATGTGCCCTAGTTTTTTCGGTAACGAAGAGTAGCGAGCGGATACTACGATCGCCTATCGATTTTCGCTTCAGGAAGTTGTGTAGGTCGCGGGGTAGGTAGGGCTGCCTCGAGCCCAGAACCGGGGGTGCGGTTACTTCCGTGCGTCGTTATCGCGGCACACCTCTCGAACGTGAATCGACATGCTCGGGACACGGTGGACCAACCACTGGGTGTCTGATCGCAGTGGCCTGGAGTTTCTCCCGATCTCGGTGACCGTGGATCAGCTAGGCCTCACTACGCGTATGTTTGGTTTTGCTTTTATCGCGTTTTTCATTCTCCTCTACGTAGCGTCGTTCGTGAATGGGAGGAGATTTCCCAGAGCGCGCGACGTGTGAGCACAGCCCGTGTTGGTCAATCTCTTATCGTCTGACTTGAATATTATCTCACGGATCTGTTGTTTGCGTTCGACACGATTGTTTTCTCGATTCAGAAAGAGCGGGGCACTCGCTTTCCCGCGTTATATCGTGGACTTGGTGTGCATGCACATTGCACAAGGTCATTACGCTGTGTGCCCACTCACGCGAATCACGATCGTATGTACTCCATGAAGCGCGAAAAGCTGCAACTAAGCGATATTTTAGGCGCGGTTTCGTTTTTGCCGGAAGGATGCGGCTGTTTTAGCTCGTACTGTTTGTCAACAGTTTATACCAGCGCTGGAGGAGGGCTTAGAAAGCGGATGTTCGAGACACGGCGTCATGAACGGGTTGATTCATAGCACTTATCGGTGAAGTCATTGTTGACGTCGCCAGAACAGCCCCTAGCCGAGCTCGTTCGAATCGACTGCACTTCGTGAGCTGGTGCAGCTTGCGGCACTTGAACTGGGCCGTTTGATTCTCCGCCGCTGCCGGATCGAAGGATCGGGGAAAAGAGGAGTCGTACATATTGGCTGGGAGAAGTCAGGCATACTAGTGAATAGGCAATAACTTGAGGTTTGCGGACGACATATGTCTCGTTCACTGAATCAGAGCTACCTCAAAAAATGCACTGAGAAAGCTGTCCAATGTATTAAAGGGGAATGTCTGAAGTAATGTTAAACGGACATTCAGAAAGCCGCACCTTAAGCGCATACGTAATGGAATACATGAAGATGTGGGTAAATTTGTAACTATGTTGCTGTCACCATTGATCTTAACCACGAAAAAAAAGTTTGACGCAGAGTTAGTAATGGCTGGGGAGGCATTTGGCAAGCAAGCTGAAATAATTGAACCGTAGGCTCTCCCCCTAAGTTATTCAACCAATTGTGTACTGCCAGTGATTACTTCTCCTTGAAATAAACCTTGTCATTCCAGTGAACGTTGGAAAGAATAATAGGACTATCACTTAGGCATAGGAAACGAGCATCTTTAATTAATGAACGACCTGGGCTGGAAGATGGGGACCTGGGGTAATGATGACCAGTGGACCACCAATAACGCAGTGTGGGTATACCAAGAGATGAGACTAGATGGAGGGATGAAATCAGAAAATTTGGGGAAAAGGATCTACTGCACTTAAGGAGCCACACGCTTAATATCGGAATGAAGGATCCCTCCCCCCGTCGTATGCGCGCTGGTTACGTCACGTTCTCAAGAAAACATAACTGTGCATGAACACTCCCTCACCTCATTGTGAGCAAAGCTTCCGTAGCGAAGCCGAAACGTCTTGTTTGTTGTTTTCTAAAGTTTTTAACAGTTTCCTTTAATTGGTGTCTCTGTTTTTACTTCAACAAATCGACTAGCGCATTGCAAGATGGCTGAAGGAACATGAGAAGGGCAAGCAAACAGGCTGATGGTGATGTTGATTTTGATGATGGCAGTTGTATAAACGAGTTCGTGGCATTGCCTGCCGAAGCCAGGCCAAGCCGTGAACTCGTTGTTGAAGCCAGAAAGTACGCGTATCTGGTTCTGCTGTCCACGTGGGGTGGGAGGACCAGCTCTGAACAGCTGTTGCCTTGTTCAGTAGGTGCAGGCTGAACCGAATGGACCCACTCTCATCAATCCCGAGTGTTCTTCGATTAATACCCCACTCCTAGCACCTGTCTGGCTTTCTCGTCTCCCATCACAGTGCAGTCGAATGAGTCATAACACCTGCCGTTCATGCGAGGCATCGTTCACACAGCCGTTTTTCACCTCGTCACGTCACCGTCACGTCACCGCCTTCCGGCATGGGTGATGGTTCCTCATGCGATTTCTCGCCGAAGATGGTGCAACGATGACGGAAGGAAGCCAAGCCCTGCATTTCCGTTCCGTCGACGCGATGGGACCACGCCTGCGGTGCACCAGCCAATCAGAAAACTTAAATTCTTGTGGCTAAATTTAGCGAAAAAGTGAGCACACGTAAAAATCTGAGCCATTATTTATTTTTGTAATTATAATTATAATTACAGTCACCTTTTTCAATTATAGTCACCTTGTATCGTATATACGCAACATTTTCTTTGATTTTCAGATTAAGCACACTCAATTCTAGGCTAAACTGATCACTAGGCAAACGACCCCGTACGCTGACGGAGATTCCTGGTATGAACGCTACTTCCGTTACATTTTCATCGCAATGTTTTTCACGTGACGGTGCCGTGAGGGAGGAGGTGACGGCTGTGTGAATGAGGCCTAAGACGTGCTACACGCACATGCACGCGCTACCATTGCCTCCGGTATGCCTTTCAGCTCTCAGTAAAAGTAGGAGAGAGCAGCCATAGCCTTCTTTTTTACTGAGAGTGCCTGCCCAGTGCCATGGACTTTTGCTGTTAACTTTGGGGGCTACTGCAATACCATGTTCTCCTGGATTGGTAACAAAGGTTTTGCAACATTCGTCGTCAAGCTTGGTAATACCCCTGTCCACACTGCACATCTAATGACATTTAGAGCAAATGTCATTCGCTCTAAAGTGTCATAATTCGGCGCTACACGAGAATACTGAATGACATTTAGCGGCTAACTGAGGTCCAAGCCCTCAGTCAGCGGCCAAATGAGCAGCCTTGTTCACAGCAGTGGCGCTTCACTGGACAAGAAAATTCAGGAAGAAACGAAAGGATATTGTTTCTAAAAACTGTCGCTAAGATTATATTTTCCTCTTCATGTTGTTGTTACAATAAAGACAAACCAGTACTAACAAAAAAGAAACTCTCATCCCCAGTGCGCGCGCTACCCTAATACGGATTTTTTGCGGACTTGTCTCGGCTTGTGATGTCTACTGATGTCACCTAACCGGTGATTTTCTTATTTTTATTTCTAAAAAAATAATCCCTTATGTTTTTAAAAACATATTATGTGCGAAAACATTCTAGATGTACTTGAAATATAATTTTGTGGTCTTGCAAGCTTGCTAATCGTCACCGCTATCACAATCAAGTGACATTTGTTTCTCCGTGTAGACCCACACGGTCGAACCAAATGTCATTAACGGCTAATGTCATTCACATTTAATGACGTATTTGCCGTGTGACAGGGGCATGAGAGCGGGTGGGTGTTGTGGAAAGTTGTCAAGACCCTTTGCAAATGTAAAGGAGTTGTTCACTCCGTGGTAAAGAAGGAGGAATGGAAACAAGCTGTGAAGGCCCACTCTGGCTAAAAAAAAAAACTACTAGGAAATAACATAGCCAGGAATGAAAGAAGCAGGTAAGTGTGTAGAACGATGCTGGGACCTGACGGTTGCAGTTTATTTGGAACTACGCACATTGAAGCGCCAAGCAACCAGTGACACATACTCGGAATAGCCCGCCTATAAAAAAAAGATACAGGATGTTGCTACGATAAATAGGCCTCTTTTTTTTTTCTTTAGTGTTTTAAACCGCTGGCTTGATTTCACTCACTTTGCAGGAAGGTCGCATTTTATGGTCGAGATTTTAGAGAATGACTCAAGAGACAACAACTCATTGTTTTCTTGTTGTTGTTGTTGTTTGGATCAAATAAATACAGTTAACGGGGACACTGGTCTTGAGGACATTTTGGTTATTTTTTAACCGATGTGCTTGAGATTTACACATGAAGTGTATTTTGACATCCTGAGGACAAATATGCAGTCAGTTTTTGTCTTAGTGGTGTAAGTTCAGAGTTGTGCCATTCCACTTCAGACAATTTTTTCATTATTTACCTATAAAAAACCGTAACACTTTTTATCCCTTTGTGCTCTAAAAGGACCAGGGAGGGCAACTAATACCACAGTAGTAATTTTAGCATTGTATCTGCAACTGCTGTAAACTTATTAAATGTGAGGTCATCAATTACCGATGTTTTTGTAAAATATCTCATGCTGGAAAAAAGATATCCTATGTTTTTGCGGTTTTATTGCACTGTTCAGTTCCTAAGCTTTCGAATGCAGCAAAAATGATACGAATCTGACCAGTACATCTCCAAGATACTGTCATCAATTCCCAATGTTTTTGTAAACTGAACTGCATAATAGCTCATGCTAGAAAAAAAAATATCCTGTGTTTTTGTGGTTTTATTGCACTGCTCAGTTCCCAAGCTTTGGAATGCAGCAAAAATGATATGAATCTGACCAGTACATCCCAGGACACTAACCTCAGGGGAAAAAAATGGGTCCTGAGGAAACAAGGCACGAAGTTTGGAAACATGTGAAAATGGTCATTTATGCGACTTCAAAAAGCGACAGCTTCGGAAGTTCTTATGGTACAGCTGTAATAATATTTTGCAGGTACATTGTTTGAGGCCTGTAGAGTAAAAAATAAAATTAATGAAGGAAATTGATTTTTTGGTAAATTTTTGGTCCTCAAGACCAGTGTGTCTGTCCCCCCTTAGTCTGGCAAAGCCATTATGAAACGCATGTACCCAAGGTGTGAAAAATATGCTGTACCGATGGGGTCAAGCTTTGGCTCAAGGTGGTGGTTCCCAGTATCTGGCAGCCCCAAAATGGAGCTTAGAATGAACTGTCAACACACGCTGCTTTTAAAGTGCTCTTTGAGCGTTTTTAAGCTGTTCAGCTCACAAAAGCACTGCTAAGCGTAGTAAATTTTTGTACATGTGAAGCCAGAACTGTTAGAGTGTGGGCTGCCCTTCGTGTCTGCCCTTGCTGAAGGTGATAAATTAGGTGAAATTATTGGGTGCTTTAGAGTTGGTGCTCGAAGCAACCCCGACAACTCAGTTTTTTCTACCTACATCGATAAATATGTTTCTTTGCAATGTTTTAAGCGCTCACACATGAAAAGAACACCCACAAAAGAAGCTGTGATTCATGCAATAATAAAAAAAAAACTGCCTTTCCTCAGATTACCGGATTCTGTTTTGGCTCAGTCGTGCCTCGTATCATCATGAAACTCATCAATTGAAAGGTTTTAGTGGGTTCCACTGATGCTCCTCTTTCTCCGCAGCAGCAGCTTTGTTAGTGAATACAGGCGCATCATATATACTTCTCTTTGCTAGACTGACATATTTATGGGAATCCACGAGGGTTAAAAAAAGGGGTGATTGCAACAACGTGCGATGGCAGTATTTTGTACTGGAGAAGCAGTGGCAAGGAGAAATAAAGATGACAGGAGAGTGGGGCACGCGCCTGTGTCGAGATGTTTAAAAAACAATTGGCAACAAAACAAGCCCTCATTGTACTAAGTGGATTCTTAAATAAAAAGGTAGAGGTCCACCCTTTTCATTGATTTTATACAAAATGAAGTCC
This sequence comes from Haemaphysalis longicornis, assembly GCA_013339765.2. Classification (NCBI taxonomy): domain Eukaryota; kingdom Metazoa; phylum Arthropoda; class Arachnida; order Ixodida; family Ixodidae; genus Haemaphysalis; species Haemaphysalis longicornis. Next base: position 114,566,032 of record CM023452.1, on the reverse strand, counting down.
ACGTTTAACGGCTGCATTGCCATTAGAAGCGCCCCCCCACACACACACTTCTTAGATCTCATGGAGCGAGGGAGGAAGCAACTGGCTTCTACAACCTGCACACCGTGAGGATGTGTACATTCTGTTGCGTTGTGAAAAAAAGGACGCGGTTTTCTATCCCGGCCATGGTGGCTGCTTTTCCGATGGGGGCGAAAACCAACACGGTGTGTTGAGATTTCAGCACACATTAAAGATGCCTGCGGGTGGTCTGAATTAATCCGGAGCCCTTCACTACGGCGTGCCTTATATGTATGTGTAGCTTCGGCACGTTAAACCCCACAGTCAATCAATCGCATTGTGTTAGGAAACATCCGCTGTCATGACAAGATCATCATGAGAGCAGATTGTGTTGGAGAGGGAACAGAACACTGAGTGCCACATTCTGCGGTTTCACACGTAGAGCATGCAAATTTTTTATCACTGGCTGGGGAAGCTCAAACTTGCCATCTTACGGCCTTTTGCATGCAGGAGGGCGTTTTTGTATATCTTTATATTAAGCTCAACTTAAGGGGGGCACACGGGTCTTTGGGACCAAAAAAAAAAAAGTGTTTTTTAGGTATCACTTTTTCCTTAGTTTCCACAGCTTTTCCTCTGAAAAGCTGGTACTTGAACTGTACCGGGTACTTATAAAAGCTGTACAGGCCTGATTTCGATGAAAAAAAGAATTTTTCCATAATTTTATACTTTTTTGCCATGAGCGATATTGCAGCAATAAAAAATTCTTGATAGGTACATCCCAGCATGTAGAGCAGCTAGAAAGACAATTTCTTTTGAAGCATAAAGCTGAATGCTTAAACTATCCAATATGGGAAGCAGATTTTGCATTTTGTGTTTCAGTAGTTGTTTAGTTAGCATTATTTTTAATTGGTTAGCAGGAGGGCTTCGAACCTAGCAGTTAGAATTTACATAAACTTCTATGTGATTGCAAAACATGTGATTGCAAAACAAAAAAACTGCTTCCCACATTTTATTTTCCACAACTTCTGGTATCTATTCATGCCTTAATTGCTGGTAACTTTTCGTTGATTAAATTTTTTTTTTTCCATTTTTGTAAAGAACAATCAAGTAAGATTTTAATTATCCCTGAACCTAAATGCCTGATATCAAAAATAATTGGAGTTTGAAATCAGGTAAAAAACTGAACAAGCCCATAAAGTTTCACAAAGATTGGTTGGAAATTCAAAAAAAAAAGTTTCTAAGACCAGTAGGCATCAACATGTCCACAAAAAAGACCTGGGAGTCTGACAGCCCCACAGTTGAGCTCCTTCAATGGGTTTAGGCATGATAGGGCTGGCACATGAAGTTTTTTACGTCAATGAGACTCGCTTGAGGCTGTCCATGCCATTACCGGTTATACTTAAGTGGTACCAGCAGACGCCTAAGTCTTTTTACTCAATGCCCATGCCACTGCGGGTATTGTAGGAAGAGTTTTCAGATTTCAATTTGCACCGTAATTGGCTTGGCTTGTTTTTAGTTGATGGGTAAACACATAAAGCGCAACGAAAACGACGACAAAAGTTTCTGTTTATGTAGGTGAAAAATGAAACGATGCTGTAGCGATCAGAAAGTGGAATATTGAGGATTTTCTTCCGTTTTCTGTTCTTTATTATTATTATGTACTGCTGTTATTTATCTTTCTTTTTGTAGCAGCAGGTCAACGTAACCATTTGTCGTCTGTGATTCTGACGGGCCAAAATAGCTGTTACAAAACTATTTTAGCTTACGCAATACCCCACAAAAGCACATTTGGCTTGTTTATTAAAAGAATAGATTGTCAGTCCAGTTTTTAATTGTTGTATACGTATGACAAAACATTTGAACCGGGGTTGACGACCCTGACGCAGTTTGCCTGGCATCACAGACTGCGTCAGTTATAGCTATGGGCTGACCTCGGTGCAATGCTTTCTCGTACATATGTGCACAATTTTTGCAAAATGTTCTAATAATTTAGTCCTTTCAAACAGTAGTGAAACGATTCAAGTGTGTCTCGGTGGGGTTATTGTAAAAGTTGAAGGTTTTTCGTAGCAGCTGGCTTTTTTTGTAACAGCTGGCTTAGGCCGTAAAATTAAACGTAATAAATGTACATGTAGACCTAAGCAACAACAACAAAAAAAAACAATCAGGAAATGAAAAAAAAAATGTACATTAATTTACTATCCACCTTATTGCAGGGGCTGCAACAAGTGTCCCTCTAATGGCATTAGTGGGAGGGTGGTTTCTGGCGCAGATAATTATAGTTAATTTCATGTCATTTATTATACCCATAGGGCCAGATGGCATTACAGAGGGGAGCTGCTATGTAGGAGGTACTAGCTTTAATCTTATGTGCACTTGCATTAGAGGATATCTGTTGCGCATTATCCGAGTATTCCTTCCTGTTGATGCTGATTATGTGATGGCGAGTATTCTCTCAAACAGAGCAGAAATTCACTTTTAACTTAAACCGTTGGAAACAAATTGTCCCTGTAATTTTTTTCTTTCTTGATCCTTGATGACAGTGTATTGCTAACCTTTCCTAAAAAAAAATTTGATTCTTCCTATAATTTTTTTTTTCAACCTGATTCTTGATGGCTGCATCACTACCCTTTCAGAAAAAAAAACTTTTAACTGGTGAGATTGCAGGTTTACCCGGCAAATCCTTTTTTTTTTCCCCTCAAATAAAATGGGAATCTCAAAAGTAGAATTACGACTCCAGCTTGCTTACGTTCCAAGTGTTCAGGGCCCTAATTTATCCTTTCTTTACCTCTCGTGGATGTCAATATATTCGATAGAATGGTAGATGAGCCCCTAGTTTAATTTTCCTGCCTTACCTCTCACGTGTGGGTGGCAAACATGAGCCCCCAGGTGCACTTTACAGACTGCAGCTGCAATCAAACTTTTGGGATGCTTGCAAGTGCCTCAACTCGCAAAGCCATAACAAGCTTTATAGCACTTGTGCTATTGAAGGCTCTTGAAAGAAAAATACCGAACTTGCTGTGCTTGCGAGGAGCTAGTGAGTCTGCATTGAAAAGTGTATGCTTGGAGCATAAGCAGCAAGCTGCAGTGGGCACATGTATGGTCCAAGCTGTGAAGCTCAATGGCGGAGGATGCTTTTTATTACCAGGGACTGAATGTGCGCACTCAAACGTCAACGTAAGGAGCATCGTGGTTGAAGTGGTGAAAGTATTTGTGGAACAATCCATTGTGTGTTATTCGTTCCATTGTGCGATATTAGATGAGCAAACCTTCCTCTGCGTGGGTAGTTATAGCTGTAACTGAAGGCAAGGTGGAATAGGTGGTTAAGGAGGGCGGGCAGAAGAATAGCTATGGATTTGACAAAAGAGGGCAGAGGAAAAGTTGTTCTAAAGAAGCTGTAAAAATCATAATCGACGTGCCTCAAGAGACTGGAAAAAAAGAAGCATGCTTACGCTAATCCACAAGAAATGCGAGGTCTGTTGTATATTTGCCTAAAGACAGTTAACTGTATGAGTTCATCATCATCATCGAGAAGTTCTTTATTAGAAAGTGTGCTAGGTTTGATAACTCCAAAATTGCTGTTCAGATGACATCTTTTTTTTTTTTTTTTTTCATTGGGTTCAAAGAGCACCTGTAAAGAATGGTCAAGGATGTGCGTACTAAAAGCTTAGCCTCACGCTTAAAGATGGATATAAGAGCGTCTTGAAGGAGCGTCTAGTAGCCGAACAGTCAGGCAGCCTTTCTGTGCAGCCTGATGATTTCTGGAAGGGTGGGGAATTACTATGAATGACTTGTACGAAGAAAGCAGGTTGTTACATTTGGGAAGGCGTCCCCGAACTGGGCTATGTAGCCTTCATCATGCGTGTGGTAGCGGGGTGAAGAGCGACCAACAAAAGTTGCTGCCTCGGTGATGACGGCAAGAAGCTGAAGGCAAACTTTCTGGTTTACTGCATGGCGACAGATGAGCCGAAGCAAGACAGGAACAATGCGCTTCTGGGCGAGGTTACAGTACAGGACTCAAGCAGAGTGGCAGCATTGATTCGCTGCTCCAAAACGAATTAGAACTATTCGCCGAGAGGACGGTTTTATACACACAATAGCCGTAACGGCTGTGCGCCTTTCCCCGTGCTTTTTGCACAGGGCACGGATATTGTGCAGACACACACAACACTCTTTGCAGAGTTCATGAGGGGCCGGCAGTAGCAAAGCACACTGAGTCAGAGAGGGGGTAAAACATACCACGTTTACAGCCGCCGAAGTTTGAATCGCGCGGACAGGGAGGCGCCTGCGATCCAGCCGTCCGCACACACGTTGCTGCTTGTCCGAGGCAGCTTGCTTGTGCCCGGGGGACTCTGCAAAACGTGTGGCAAGCACGAACATGCTAGCGGTGCGCAGAATCGTAACAAGGTCTAGGCTTAGCGCGGGATTGGAAGAATTTACCGAAGCATTCCAAGAGATCATCAGTTGGTTACGCATCTCACTATACTCGGTTACAACTCAAGAACGGCACCACCTCATGTAGTGTATCACTCCGCCAAAGCGCCGGACCCGTGACGTCAGTGCGCGCGCGTTTTGACAGGGGTTTGCTATGAATGCGTGATATCGTCTGTCTTGTCTCACGCAGTTTGTTTGTCGTCACTGGAGTCGTTCATAAGCATATTAAGTCCAAAAAATCACGGGAACGGCTCCCGCCATGTTCAAAATATTCCCAGTAACGCCCTACTTGCGCCGCGCGGAGAAACATCCTGCTACGGTGATAAGGCACAGCGGCAACTTCCGGTGCCGTTCTTAAGTTGTCGACGAGTATAGAGCGAACAGTGCCATAGTATTTATGATCATAAAAAGTGGTTTCATAACTGCTATTGTAAGTGTGCCGATCAGTCAATATATGGCGGCCATGGACAAAAAGCAAGGTCAGGGTAATGTCGCATGGAGGTTGGAATGTGCAGAAGTGTGAGCGTAGTGACAGTATTTATGTATTCTCACTTGTAGGCGATGTGGAGCGAAAAGTCCTGCGATTGCATAAGGGTAGAGCAGCAGCACAGGTCCAGCTCCGCTAGTGAATCGGGTGTGGGCACGGACCAAGAACAAGACAGCAGGGGAAACGGCACTTCCTCTGGTGACCAGATAGCGTCACAAGCGCTTGGCCAAGATCGAGATAGTGGCATCTGTCGCGCTTGAAGAAACTGCACGGCCCGGCCGTGATTGGCATTTCACTGCATAGCCCTGGAATGAATTGAGGCCGCTATTATTTAGTTCACCATGTGCCGCTACCATCTCCTTTGCCATCGCAGCTGTGAAGCTTCGTAGTCCGCGTTGCTTTTCCTTGTTACTCTATCTGGTCGCTTGCCTGCGCCAGCGTGGCAATGCGCCGTTTCCCCTCCGTGGATGCGGGTTGCCGCGAACAAGTTCAAAGCATTTCAAGCATGTACTTGCACAGTTTCAATGCCGTCCAGTGGTCAGTTTCGCAGCCTCTTCTTCGGCAGTGACCTGTTAACCTCGTCCTGATTAGGATCGTTGGTAAAAAAATGGGGTGCAGATAACAGGCACCAACGCATGTCTTATTTGGCCCATTCCTTCTTTGCTCTGTGTGTAGAGGGGATCAATCGAAGCATTTGTTATAACTCAACATGAGTTCTCATTGGAAGTTTCTTTCAAAAAAAAAAAACATTCTTTTTGTGGAGGGACGTCCCGCCGGTGTAGCAGGCTGAATTCAACCAGCATTTTGCTGAATGAATTTTGATCTTGGGGAATGTTGTTCAGGTAGAACAATGCAAGGACTTACACCACTTCAGGTTGCGAATGTACCGCAGGGCCGTGCATCCTTACAATGGTTTCGTTACCATCGTTGTTGTCGTCATGGAATTCCAGGAACCTGCGTGACTGCGCATACCCCCTATGCAGTTGTCACGGTGGCTGCTATGAGGTGTGGCCGATACGGTTATCGTAAAATTAGGATGACCAGAAATGCACCTGGCACAAAAAAAATTTACTGCTGGATCCGAGATTTTACAAGCTTTTCTGTTAGCACCTTTGAGGAGATTGCTTTTGAAAGGTACATTTATACTTTGCGTGGAAGGAAATTGCACAGGGATCCGGGTGTTGTGGTTGTTCGATTTTTGATTTTCTAAAAGCAAATAACGGTGATTGTGATAGCATGACATTGCATAGTTCTTGCGTAGTAAAGTTGACTTTTACAGTTGTAGTTTGCTGGAACTAAGCTGTAATTGTGAGGAAAGTCATTAGCAGTATCACATTAGTAACCAGCTACTGGAACTAAGTAGTTCTGAGGAAAGTAGTTAGTGGCGTCATGTTAGTAAGTAGTTTCTGGAACTAAGCAGTAACGCTAAGGAAAGTACTAGTTAGCAGTATCACAGTAACTAGTTACTGCCTGAGGGAATTACTGCCACCACACTGTATTCATAGTGGTGCCTGTGACGACGGCCACTGCACCAGAATTGCCATTGACCCACCTGTTTTGTCTTTTTTTTTTTCCCTCAAATTTCATTTTTTAGAGCGATATGTAGCCAATGGATGTTTCCAGAGTCCAGACCTAACTTTTGAGGCAGAAACTTGCAGCCTTACTGAGCACCTTAAATACCTTGAAAGAGCATCTTGAAGATGTGCCCAAAGGAGAGGCAGGTTGGTGCGTGGATGATCAAGAAAACTTTGGGACAGAGAACAAAGTTTGGCAACATGGGATAGTATTTACAGTGCGTGTCAGTGAGTGAGTTGGCTCATGACAGCTAGTTAACCTAAACAAGGCGAGCGGATAGTTATTTAGAAAGGCAGTTTGGTTGTCTGGTAGATTTCAGGGCAAGATTGAATGGCAGTCCATAAGGGAGGCATGTGTCTGCACTAAATTATCGCTTATGCACGCATGTGCCATTTTTTTCGTGCCGCCTTGTGTCCTCTTAGAGCTGGGGCGAGAGAGATGTGTGCTGACAAATACATAGCAAGCGTATGCCGTGCTAGTGTACTAATCGTGCCATTTTTTTTTTTTCGATTTTCAGATGACGCTTACGGTCTCTAACCAGAGAAATTCTGCTTTTCTACACGGCACAATGACCTTGTGACCGCCTGGGTGACGTAGCAGTACCGGTACCGGCCGTAGAGTGGGTCCAACATGTCGAGCTCGGACGATGCCGACCCTGCTGATTCTGGAGGGCCGGGAGAGTCCGGATGCGGTGCCTCCAAGTGGAGCGTCTGGAGACTGTGAAGGGTCGTCATCCTCCTCTTCCTCGTCCTTTTCGGCGGCGACTCAGACGGAAGAAAAGACTCCGGGTGTCCGGCAGAAGCTCAGGACTCTTCACGTTCGGGCCGACGCCGCAAAGCCAACAATGCCTCTCCGGTAGGGGCGTCCTCGAATTGCGCCAACTCTTCGAATTGTGCCGCTGCTTCTTCGTCGGCCTCCTCCAAAGAGCAGAAGGAGCAGCCTCCTCGTGATGGCGGTGGCGCCACTTCCAAGCCCAGAAAGGGCACCTGGGGATTCAAGCTCGGATGCAGGTCTCGCCGGACATCGTCCGCTACGGACCCCGTCGCTGCGGATCCACCCATTGGCTGTCCGATATGCATCTGCACCGGGTACCGTCGCACGGAAGAGCACACACTGGGCCCCAAGGTCGTCTTCAAGGTCACGCCGCCCCGCTCACGCAAAAAGGGCTCGTCCGCCGCAGGCTCCTTCGCTTGCGGCACTTCCAGCGCCGAAGGCAAGTTCCGCGGCGACGAGTATCAAGTGGACGACTGGGACGAACGCGCTCGCAAGGAACGGGCACGGGAGATTGAGGAAGGCGTCGACCCGCCGCCAGGCTTCCGAGTAGATGGCACGTCCCGGCCCTCGGTGTCCGGCGAGACGGGAGAGCCGTCCCAATCATCCGAGCGGCCAAGAGCCCAGGCGTCGCAGAGTCCGCTGCCCCACCAACAGGTCGCTATTCAGCAGCAGCAGCAGCAGCTTCCAGAGCTGGCGATTGCACTGCGCAACCAGCTGAGTCTGTCGAATGGCCAAGGACCGGAAGGTTTGTCGGTCCCCTGGGAGGTCCTCAGCCGGATCTGGGACGTGGCGCCCCAGGTTCACACTCAGGTTGACTACATGCACTGCCTGGTGCCCGACCTGCTGGGCATCACCTCGTGCGGCTTCTACTGGGGCAAGATGGACCGCTACGAGGCGGAGCGCCTCCTCGAGAACAAGCCGGAGGGCACTTTCTTGCTCCGCGACTCTGCCCAGGAGGAGTACCTCTTCTCCGTCAGCTTCCGGCGTTACGGCCGCTCGCTGCACGCGCGCGTCGAGCAGTGGAACCACCGGTTCAGCTTCGACTCGCACGACCCGGGCGTGTTCTCGTCGCGCACGGTGTGCGGCTTGGTGGAGCACTACAAGGACCCTTCGTGCTGCATGTACTTTGAGCCCATGCTCACGCGGCCCCTGCACCGGACCTTCGTGTTCCCACTGCAGCACCTGGCGCGCGCCGTCATCTGCTCGTGCATCGCCTACGACGGCGCCGCCAAGCTGCCGCTTCCGCGCAGCCTCAAGAGCTATCTGCGCGAGTACCACTACAAGCAGCGGGTACGTGTGCGCCAGATCGAGGACGGCGGCACCGCGGTAGACGTCGGCTTCGGCCCCGGCTCGAGCCGCGGCTACGGCTTGCTCGGCGGCTGCCACGGAAGCCCCGACCTCGGCGGCGGGAGGCCGTGACGTCGAAGCTGGCCTCGTGCGCCCAGTACCCGGGGCCATGTGTTTGTAGGCTTCGTAAATGTTTAGTAGAACCTCCGCTTGCCGGGCGGCTCCCCAAAGCCGCCGTAAGAGCTTAGAATTGAGGACTTTTGTTTAACATATCCCGTCGAAGCCTCTTCTACGCACTATCGTTTCGCTCTGCAAGCTTTGGGAGCTTATAATATCAGTACGTTATGCAAGCTAGGTTAGATTGAGGTGTGTTTTCGTCGATGGCAAGGCAGGTACTGGGGCTCCGGAACTAATGTAAGGGTTTGATGAAATGCGCGTGTGCATGCAAGGACCTGTGCTGGTTTCGTGTGTTCTCAGAAACTTTTTTGAGGTTGAAGTTTTCGGAATGTATGGTAGGTGACGAGATTGGTGTCACAGTACTGATGATTTTTGAGAGGTCTGTAGAGGCAGTTCATTCATTTTCCAGAGCACAGTGAATTGTCTTGTCCCTGGTACTCCTGCAGTGGTGTTACACATGCCGTATTAGCTGTTGACGAGCTTGAGAGCACCGCGTGTTTTTGCGTGCTCACCGATTAAGCAAACAACCGTGTGTGGAGTTGTCTATCTGCCACGATTGTCTATCGTCTACCCAACCAGGTTAGTGTAAAGAAAAAGTGTCAAGTTTTAAATAGGCACGTGAATCTTTTTATTTGTTAATGATGTATGTTTTTCTTCTCAAAGCCTCTGTAAAGTGAAAAGAAATAATCTTATGTTATTTACGAGCCGTGTAGCACGAAGTTTGTTGGTTTCGATACATACCCTATTGTTGTATAACGTTATTTGTTGCAGTAGATACGTACTAGTGTATACAAGTGGCTTACGAACAATCAAAACTATTTGTAGGTCAACTTACCGGATACCTCTAGTGCTGATTAACAGCCGAATTATGTAGCGTTTAATTTACGTTTGTCTTTTTCAATATCTTCTTCCTTTGATTCTCTTTTTTTAAACTGGTTAGTGCATTGTTGTGAATATGAGAAGCATTCTATAGGAAGCCCTACTTAATTGTTTCTTCCGTTTTGATCGTTTTCTGTCGTTGTACGGTGCTTTTCAACCGGGTTTGTCTTCTTTTTGTTGTTTTTTCCACCCCCTTGCATGTTGTAAATCTGTGTGTGTTCGGTGGCAACGAAGGCCTGTGCTTGTTGTAACATCATTGGCTCCCAGGGTAATCATCTATGAATGCTGTCGACCGACCTGTAGCGATAGAATAGCCACTCGAATAGTTTTTTTTTTTTTTTTTCCGCGACTTTCAGCCACATCTTGCGATGATGCCACCTTTGCTCAAGCTACTACTTCATGCTGTGCTTTCTTTCTCTTACATTCTTAAAATGAGCTTTTTAACCCGGTGCTCCACTCACTACAACACTTTTAAGAAAGTGAAGTGCGGCGTGAAAGTCAAAATTTTAAGTTGGCCATTGATCACACTGAAATGAAAGTTCCGTTTGAAAGGGGGCTGGAAATTTAGTAGTGAAATGCAGAGGCTGTGAAGCTACTACAGTAAAAGCTCGGTTAATTCGAACTTGCAGCTGATTCGAGCTGACGCCCTGGTCCTGGCAGAGCCCCTGTATATTTCAGTGGCGAAAAACTCCCGAAATTTCGGATGCGTCGGCATCCGGAAGGGTTAATTCGAACTGGGATCCCCTGGTTTCCGTCACTCCTGGCAGAAGAAGCCGGCCCGAAATTAAAAGTAGTTAACCGATTACCTTTAAATTTGATTGCCTCGACCCTGCCATGTAAGTGCAGGTGTGTTTTCGAGCATAAACAGCGTCATTATTTTGACATCGCAGCTTGCTGCTCTCATAAATTCCTGTTGGTGCCTGTTTCTGGCATATAACTGACTTATCAAGTAATTTTGTTCGCTCTTCGAGCTCCATGAACATTATTTACGAAATCACCTGCCACCAGTAATTCGCGATGACAAGTTAAGATGTGGCTTTGTGTTCTGCCCGTGCAGTATGGCAGTATTCATTCCTCCCACCCGCAAATTCGAAACTCCGCTTAATTTGAACAATTTTATGGTCCCCTTCAAGTTCGAATTAACAAGCTTTTACTGTAGTTTGAACATCACGGTGAAGCTCAAATAAGCGTGTCGGTAGCTATTCATACTCCATGAACTATTACAGTGGCAAGGATTGGGATTTCTTATATAGTCTACTTGCTTTTCAGTGCACTTGATTTAGCATTTTGCGAGTGTATGTACTTCACTCGTAGAAGCTTTTTGCAGTGCTAGATGTCTGGCTGAAAAACACTCGCTGCCGAAAGCAGTTGTAACTCGTGTGTTCGAATGCATGTACCTTAAAGTAAGTTGAGCTATGTTAGGCCGTTATTAAGCCAGCTCTTTATTGAAGCCACCTAGTTAATCTAATTAATGGATGACTCATAGGGTGGTTGTGAATGTTTTTGTGCGCTCCCTGCATAAAATACACTTCCCAAGGAGAGAGTGTCCCCAGAAAATGGCAGTAGTTTGTGTTCCTGACACATAAGCTAAGACGTTATACCACATTCATCTGCTGACCTGCTGGCCTTCTGATAGATTGCTGGTCCACAATTCAGTTGCAAAAGTATGAGAGTTTCATTTCTCTTGGAAAAATATGTGGGCCTGTCTAGAAGGCATATTGTAAGAAGCGGCTGTACCTGTCCTCTTGGTAGATTTAATTTAAATGAGTGTTTACACCAAATTTCAGTCTGTTTTTTTTTGTGTTTTCTGCTCTGATGACTCCCTGCCAGCCCATAAACCTTAACGCACAAATTAAAACTAGCCACCGTGTTACTGATTATGAACTACAATGCCATTCGGGGCATCAGTTTTGGTTTCGGCTACTGAGAGACCTTAAGCGGGTGCAGGGGGCTCTGGGGCCAACCTGACGTCACGTCTTTTTCGCCAAACAAGCCGCCTTCATTATCTTAAAGGCCGCCTACAATCATTATCTTCAAAAACGTCCAAGGCAACCTTTACGACCAGCTGATACCTGCTTCCTTCTTAGTCAGTTAAAGATTAGTCGCACCACATTCGGTTGATCTGAAATGGGACAAAAGGTGTTGCAAGCCCCACCAAATTGCTAACTTTGTGTTATTAGCTTTGCTGTGCACGTGTTCGTCGGTTTGGCTTCTATGTCGCACACCTCCCTAGGCAGGTTTGACGTCGCAGAGAGGTTGAGCTGCGCCATTTCCTCATTTCTGAAAACTGTGGCTTCACTATTGATTCGAAATTGGTTCTAAGCGACATTTGATACCCATAATCATTGCAGGGAGCCATCTTGGTGTTTTGCATGAATCGAACAATGTCGATTTATCAAAACTTGTTGCTGAGCTAGTTGGTACATACTTGAAGAAAATGTGGCGCAAAGTAGACGTGGACGAAGGACAGAAGATGCGACAGATACTGGCGCCTGTATCTGTTGTACATTCTCTCCTTCGATTGATCAGTTTCTACAAACCGAACTTTGGTGTCAGTACTCTTAAAGGGGCCATAAAGACAAAAAGAGGTTTGCTTCATGACAAAGACTTTTTTTTGTCCCGTTAACGAGACGTTTTATCGCAAACTTCGAACAAATAATCGAGTTACTAAGGGAAACAGGTGAAGCAGTGGTAACTCCCCCACCACTTTCCGGTGATCTCTCTATGGCAGCACTGAATCTTGTTTGCATGGTTGGGCCGCCAATTTGAGCAACCACCAAGAAACATGATTGAGTGATTGTAGAAGGGCCTCTAATTCCACTTGGTCGTATTACTTGAATTCTAACAGGCAGTTAACTCACTGATACCGTATTTTCACGATTCTAACGCGCCCCCAAGCGTAACGTGCAGGAAAGTTTACGTAGTAAAATCTGGGGGAAAAAAAAAATCACTCTGAGTTTACCGCACATATCTAGAATTGGATTTTGGGAGAAGTTCGTTTACATGGCAATGCTGTTAGCCGCTTGGAGGCAAGTTTGGGTTTCCGTCCGATTGTAATGCAAACACAAATTGGAAGGCTAATTTTACTAAGAAAGGGTGCGCGTTAGAATCGTGCAAAACGGTAATTACGTTTTAATGCTGGCCGACATCACGGTAGCTCACAATTTGGAAGCTTTTCGATACTTTCTGTATCTTTTTGTTTAGAAAACTTCTTTCTTGGCTGGAATGGAGATGAGTGAGTTATCAAAGCTAGTTCCTTCAAATTGAACAAGGTTGTGTTTTCCTCTTCGTGGCCCTTTTAAAACACTGCACACTTGTTTGTCAGTGAAGAAATTTCTGCAACAATGACCCATTTGATATCATTCATTATTGTAGATAACAAGCAATAGCAGTTCTGAAAGGAAAGGGTGATGTGTGCCTTTTACCTTAACACCCATCACTGAGCAGTGTTCATTGCTGACTCTTGGGAATCCCAGTCATTGATTTAGCCCTGATGAACATGTGCAGAAAACGGGTGTGCAAAGCTGCGCAGCACAAAACTAAAACCTCGTTTGTTTGTTTTTAGAGTATGCGGAAGTACATGCTTGTGAAGTGCTGGAACGAGGACATTGAAAAGCAATGACCAATTTTCAAAAAAATATATATATATATATCTATATGTACTTGCATGCTGTATGGTGGTAGTGTAATCAACGAAGGTAGAGTGCAGGTTACATTCGAATACGATTAGATAGGGGCATGGACTAAAGTGGCTTGCTAATCTTTTCATCTTATCGAACTTCTCCATGTGGAGGATCGTTGCATAATGAATCGCGCAGTGCATTTTCCCAACAAATTCATCTGTTTTATGCGGTCTGCTGCTTTGAATTCACAGTGAATTTGTAGCTCCTTTATCTTTTGTGGCTCTTGATGTATGGTGTGGTGCAATTACCATTCTAGGTTCTCGCATTATATTGCAACTAGTAGTCTCTTCTTGTGTCTTATGTGCCCAGCTCGAAATTGAGCTGCCTCCTTGTATCACATTTTGCGACTTATTTGGAATGCGACAAATCTGCTTTAATAAGTGGCGCGGCGATTTTCTACAACTTAAAAGCATTTCAGTGCTGTACCGCATCATTCACCGGGTCTTGGTTTCAAATCCAGTTAACGTTATTCGAATTGGTTCAGTGATTTTTCTGCAACTTCTCTGCTGTTCAGTGCTTCATCCTATGGTATGCTGGCACTGAGTATTCTGACAAAAGCATCGCAAAGACTAAGACATAAGAAAGGACTGACAAGCTAAACACTTTGTATTAGATTAGGCAATATAAAGGGAAAAGCAGTGATGGCAGCATTTTAAAAGCAAAAAAAAAAATGAGGGGGTGCAGAAGCCAGTAAGGAGAGTCATGTGGTGAAGCCAGAGAGCCACCATTCGAAAATATCGCCTGTTTTGCGCTGTTTTTTGTCAGAATAATGTTGCGACCAAACCAACTAGCCCAAGTTAAAGCCTTAGTCGGATACTGAGCGTGCTACAATAGCAAAAAAGTTTATGAAAGCACTCAGTTTGCTCATGACTGTACACTTAGGAGTCGTCACTCCCTCTGCCCTGTGTGTTTTACAGGCGAACCTTCGACATAACGAAGCACTGCTTGAGGGGGAAAATTGAATTGCAAATTTTGATGTCTCGAGGTTCTTCCGTTTGGCCATTTTTGCAACCGGAAGCTGCAAAGAACTGGTACAAGTAATGCTATTAAATCATGGTTCATTATAGTAGAGTAACAGTGGTGGTACACTGAGAAAGCCAGTGTTGATCCACACTGAAAGACATTGTACTTGCCCCTGGTTTAACTGGTTTACAATCTGCAGTTTAGGCACGTGTGTCTAGTGTGAGGACGGTGTGCCCTTCAACTGAGGAAAAACCAGCACAGCATTATTAACTAGCACTGTTGCACGATGTCAAAACAAGGCACTTAGCACTTAGGCACTTAGCCTGAGTACTCTTCTTGTCCCACTGACGCCGACAGTTTTTTCACGAGCTGTGGTAACAAACGACTTGTTGGCTGAGTACAAAGCTCGCTTTTCGTGTTTGAACACACTGTGGAGCTGAGGTGGATTGTTTTCTACTGTTGTATACCAACGGGCAAATGAAAACGACGCTCTACTTCACAAGCTTCCATGGTTGTGGTTGCAGCAAAAGAGAAGAAAACAAAGGTTTATACACTTGTTATTTATTGTCCCAATCTGTCCTGTACATTTCACTAGTATATAAGTTGAACTTATTTTCTGTACATAGTGTAAGTAGGTAATGTCTGTAGTGCTTTATTCAACCTGTGTATGCAGAACTGTCTTTCTGCAGTAAATTTCACGGCTCACATCTGTTGACCCTTTTGGATCCATTGTACAGAATAAAAAGTTGAAAGTATTTGCGAGTGTCATTATTGCACGTACGATCCGCATCCGTCGCCCAAAGTAAGGCGCGTTGCAAAATGTCTGGGGGTGTAATACTCGTTACTAAAGGTGCAATGTGGGCGCTGTTTGTTGGTACCGCCAAGGGTTTTATGTACGGAATGTGGCCCGGTGGTAATGTCGGGGCTGGGAGGGGGAGCGGGTAATGTGTGTTTTGGCGCGCATAGTAAATAAGCTAATCGAGAAGCGAAAATGTTTTTGCCTTGGATGAGTAAACTTGCGTTGCCTAAATGTAAGAGTAACTCTCGTTTACAGCATAGCGGCCGATTTATTTCAACAGTATTATCGTTTCTGCGCGTCAATCAGCCGAGGCGCCAAAGTTCTGGCTGTTTTGGAGTCTATCTTGTTTCGAGGCAAAACGAGTGTAATTTTTGTAGCAAGACGTAACAGTTCTTCCTTATGTATAAATATTAAGGATCAATTACATAGCACAGCGGCTGATTAAATAGGAATTAGCGAAGGCGACAGCGTCCCGTTCCTAAACTTACTGAACTCAACCACAATATTATCATGAACTTGTTACACCTTGCTACAAAAATAGCAACTGTTTAAGGCTAACTAATTTTTATGTATGCACATTTTAAAATACGCACTAATTTTAAATGCAATACAAATTTTCGCGCTTTCCCGCTCCACCGCGTGATTCGCCACGAGCGCGCATTTTTTGTGTAGTCTGGCAACCATGGATTTTTTTTTTTAAGCCAATAAATAGCCGATTTTTGGCGCCATTTACTCCATTCTTCCGCTGGACGCCATCGTCGTCTCGTGTGTGTGTTGACCCACCGAAGGAGAAGCAAAAATGTCTGGTCGTGGCAAGGGCGGAAAGGCCAAGGCGAAGGGAAAGTCTCGCTCCTCGCGGGCCGGTCTCCAGTTCCCCGTGGGCCGTATCCATCGTCTGCTGCGCAAGGGCAACTACAGCGAGCGAGTCGGCGCCGGCGCTCCCGTCTACCTGGCCGCCGTGCTCGAGTACTTGGCCGCCGAGGTGCTCGAGTTGGCGGGAAACGCTGCCCGCGACAACAAGAAGACCCGCATCATCCCCCGCCATCTGCAGCTGGCCATCCGTAACGACGAGGAGCTCAACAAGCTGCTGTCCGGCGTGACCATCTCCCAGGGCGGCGTCCTGCCCAACATCCAGGCCGTCCTGCTGCCCAAGAAGACGGGCCAGACCAGCACCGGCGGCAAGCCGGGGAAGAAAGGCGGTTCCAGCCAGGAGTTCTGAGGACATTTTTTGCGTTCTGCTCGTGCTTTGCTTCTCCCCTCAGTGTTCAAAAGATGCCCCGCTCCCCCATTACTGTCCTGAGTGTTTCATTCATGTCATTTGTGTTTGGTTTTAGTGCGGGCATTTTGCTGTGACGTTAGGCCTAGAGTTCGGCCAAATTTTCATCACTGCAGTCCGCTGCCTTTTCTTGCTGTATGTAAGAGTTTTCATCATGCCGGCTTCGTGCCGTGTTTTTTTAACCTCCCAAGAGTGGTGGAGTGAACATGTCATCTGAGCTGGAAATAAAACAAATTTTTCACTCGTACTTTGTGCATTTTTTTTTTGTTTTTGACTTCGCTGCTGGTGTCGTCGAACCCTGGCCTGCTGCGAAGTTATCAACCGGTGCTTGGTACTACTAGTTGGGAACACGTTGATGTGAAGAATTGTTAACTTCGAAATTTGCGGTTTTTTAAAACCTAGATACTTGTATCCAGAGGTGTTAACTGTAGAAGATTACAATTAAGCCCTCGTAAGCGTAATTTCCAATCCAAACCAGCCATGCAAAATGCAAAGGCCTCATACTGAATCAAATTACCCACCGCCTGCGTCACATTCGTATTTTCACATGCTGTGAAAGTTGCCTACGCGCCTTTTCGTTCCGGGTCCACGCTTGACATGGCTTGACAAAATAAGCGTGTATGTTTGCGTTTCCTTCCCCCTTTTTTTTTTCTTTTCCGCCGCCAGAGGGCTTCGAGAACGTCGTGCGGCCGGGGAACCGGAGCCTGCTTTTGTGGAGTGTCGCGTAGTATTTGCAGTGAGCCTTATCCGCCAAAATTCCTTCGCCACACAGTTAAAATGAGCGTCATTGTGTCAAAAACTGCCCTTAGCGTTGCTGCCGGAGTTTGTGGAACTCTCTTCCTTGGTTATTGTATCTATTTCGACCGGAAACGGCGGAGCGACCCACTGTTCAAGCAGAAGCTTAGGGAACGTAAGTTTTCTCCCCGGTGGTTTCTTCATTTCTTTTTTTCCGGCTGCGAGGTGAAAGCATGTGCCTACTCTGAAGCCTTGAGGTGTCGGTAATAAGCCTACAAAAAATGCAGGAACACGTTCCCAGCGAGGTTACGGTACGTTACCAAGTTTCTGTGAGCGTCGCCCAACGCACGTGGGGGGCTAACCGTTAGCACGGCCCGACTTTGCGAAATAAACGGCGTTGTTCGGTGTCTTTCAGGACGCGCCAAGGCACAGCAACAGAAAGAAGCACGCAAGGGCACTGGCAAGGTAAGATAAGACGGTCGCTTAGTTCATTTCGAACAACGGTGATTTCGTTGACCTCGAATGTAACGCTTCCAATGCGCAGCTCCCAGACCTGAAGGACTACGACGCGGTCCAGAAGTTCTTCATCCACGAAGTCCAGATGGGCGAAGAGTTGCTGGCCCAAGGTAAAAACAACATCGCGCTACCCGTCGGCCGTTGCGCGAGCAAATAACCAAATCCCAACCGGTACAACGGCTTGCTTACATGAGTCAGCGCTACTGCGGCTACTGTTGATTGTCATGTTGCAGTTCGTACGTCTTACGGCCAGCATGGACAGTAGTTGGCGGCTGCAACTTGAAACAATATTTCGCTTTGTGTCTTTGCTGCCCGTTTAGTGCTGTATGTCAGTTTTCTGCTGTGCTCTAGGCAGCTGAACAGTGCTTTTCGCTCCTACTTGGGGATATTCATTGCTGCTCATGGAGGTTTGGTAGGCGTGGGTCGCTATAGTTGTCGCAGACGCAGTTGAAACTGCTTTGGAGAGGAACTTTGCTCTACGTACGAATATCATTGCAGCGGGTCGAAGTCATTTGCTCCCTAAGAATATGGATCCTGTGCCAAGGTTTGTAATGACCACAAACTGAAAGCACACATGCTTGCAGACATGGGTAAAAATAGTGGCACTTTGCTGATGATAACTGCTAGTTTTCTCATTCATGTGCTTTAAGGGGCCAGAAGAGAAAACACAAGTTTGGTCATTCAAAAGTTCCCGTTAGAATCATACTGACACCACTTTTACGTAAACTTCGCTCAAATAAGCTACATAATTAGGAAAAACGGGATTGGTCATACGACCCACCAGCTCATTTCCTGCAACAGAACCTATGTCGTCACATGAGCTAAGCTCTGCAATTGGCGGAGGCTGGCAGAAGCAGACGCAAATTAGGTAGAGCTTACAAACTAGACGAACGAGCGTTTGCGCTTAAATTTAGGGCACATTCTTTACCAAGCAATAAGAATGATGGGACAAACAGTGGAAGTTACGAAAGCACATGTAAACATAGAAGTACTGATGCGTTCTGCTGTTCGTACTGCGCACAGCATGCTTGGTTTAGCTGCACAGCACTACGGGGCTTGGGGTTGTCTCAGACGACACTGGCCGATTGACGCAAGCAACGGTGTCTTACGTGACCCCATTTGTCGAGCGAGCACTGTTTCAGGGAACGAATATTTTCTCCCAGAACAAAAACAAGCCAGGTTTAAAATGCGGGCAAAAACAAACCAAACGCTTGCCACGGTTATGGTGGCGCCATCTAGGTTACGGAACGTAAAGAAACGCGGGAACAAACCAACACCGCTATACAGGGTGGAGACAACCTTTGAAAGGTCCCGTGCCGCCGCAATTGGGCCAACGGGCTCAACGCGTTATTTTTCCCACGAGACCTAGCAACGCCAAACAGACAATATGATTCAAACTTCTTCAGTAAACCGCGTTGCGGCGATAATTTTAGCGCGGTTTTGACACACTGACTTGCTTCGGCGGCGAGCGAGCAACCGAAAATGGCGGCACTAGCGTATACGTGTCTCTACCCTGTACGGCGGATGGGTGAATGAAGGTACTCTAGGCTGCAGAGCGGTCGGTTCCAGTGATGTCACTTGGGGCCACGAAAACGCACGATTGAGCGGGAAAATCAAAATTTTAACCTAAATTGTTGAATTTCTCAGTGAATAAAGCACCGTTTGTATCCGGACAAGCGCTGGGGGCACTATAAAACACGAAATCTTTCGAATAAAACCAACTTGCATTTTCTCTTCATGGCTCCTTTAAGTAGTGGGATGAAGTCTGCCTCCCCCAATTCACCATGCGAGCTTGTAGAGCTACGCATAGAATGTTTACTGTTGCATATGTTCCTAGTAAACCGTCGTACTAAGCACCTTCTTGTGACATATTCAAAGTCCAAGAGGGCAGTCTGTTCTTTCTTAACTAATGTTGCCCTGTACTTGGTGGATCGGCATATGATGCACCTTCATTGAAGCAATGATGAGGCCCTATTTTGATCCAGCTTGAGTGAAAGGTACCCGCCGCGGTGGCTTATTGGCTAAGGCGTTGTGCTGCTGAGCACAAGGTCGCGGGTTTGATTTCCAGCCGCGGTGGCCGCTTTTCTAATAGAGGCGAAAAGCAAAAACACCCGTGTGTTCGAGATTTCGGTGCACATTAAAGATTCCCAGGCGGTCAAAATTAATCTGGAGCCCTTCCCACTACGGCGCGCCTCATCGCCTGCGTTGTGTCGGCGCGTTAAACCCTACAATCAATGAATCAATTGAGTGAAAGGTGAACATATTGTTCCACTTATCTTCGAATTTACCTTATGGGCAGCTATGTTGGATTTGGTTTTGTGGAATTGCAGATCAGCAGTGGTTGGGGACTGCTTTGCACTGACTCCTGATTTGTAGGACTGCAGCCCATGCAGTCTTTCTTTCGGGTGTGCTTTGTTAACAACCCTGCGTTTAGCTTAATGCCGAATTGACGAGGCGATGCGGCTTGAAGAAATGGAATTCAGAAAAAGACGTCCCCTTTACCAAATTGAGAGGGAGCGAAACATGTATTTGATCCAGGGAAAACGAAAAGAATGGTCTGTGGCTTTTTCTCAGTGCAGAAAGCCAAGAGCTTTCGCCGCTGTGTGGGCCTGTGCAATTAGGTGTTATTGACCTTAGGGCAGCGAGCTGGTCAGGGGTTGGAAACAGAGGGGTGCTGTGTGTTAGGGCCATTTCCATACCATCACGTGGTATGTGGTCAGCGAAATTGTGCCAGACTTAGTTTGCGTTTGTGTACGTGTGGTTGGAATTGTGAAGCTTATACCCCTGTCAAAAGGCAAATCTAATGGAATTCAAAGTGACTGACATTAGCTGTTAACGACATT
This sequence comes from Haemaphysalis longicornis, assembly GCA_013339765.2. NCBI lineage: Eukaryota > Metazoa > Arthropoda > Arachnida > Ixodida > Ixodidae > Haemaphysalis > Haemaphysalis longicornis. The sequence continues at coordinate 114,545,610 of CM023452.1, read as the reverse complement.
CAATTTGGCCGTGCGTGTCTACACGGCAAAACAAATGTCATTTGAGAGTGATAGCGGTGACGATAGGCAAGCTCACAAAACCGCAAAATTATATTTTAAGTGCGTCTACAGTGTTTTCATACACAACATATTTTTTAAAACATAACGAAAGATTGCTTTTTGAAAATAGAAATAAGGCAATCTCCAGTTTAGGTGACATAAGCAGACATTGCAAGCTGAGACTAGTCCGCGAAAAATTCGTATTAAGGCAGCGCGCCCATTGGGGATAAGGTTTTCTTTTTTTGTTAGTACTGGTTTGTCTTTCTTTGTTTGAAAAACTACATTAAGGGTAAAATATGTTTACTAACAGTTTTCAGAAAGAGTATTCTTTGGTGTATTACTGAACTTTCTTGTCTAGTGATGCGCCACTGCTGTCGAGGCTACTCATTGGCTGCTGAATGAGCTCCCGAACCTCACTTAGCCGCTAAATGTCATTTCGCCTCAAATGTCGTTCGGTATTCTCGTGCAGCGCCGAATCAATGACATTTAGAGCGAATGACATTTGCTCGAAGTGCCATTAGATCTGCTGTGTGACAGAGGAACAGAACCTTTGCTGTTGAATTGCAGCCATAGCACCTGATGATGGGACCATTGTTACCAAGGTCGGAACCTTCCTTGGCCCATATGGCTGGACACCACATTGGCCGTGATGGTGTCCCATATGAGGGACACCATGATTGCCTGAACCGGGTAGTCATAACAAGCAACGCGCGGGCTAGACAGCTGTACTAGTAAAGGGCTAGCGCGTTGAGAAGTTTAAGTTGAATTTATGGGCACAAAACTCGGCTCAGCACGACGAGCCGTGGAAAGGCTTTCGTTGTGCAGCCAGCTTATGATAAGGATGAATGTTCCAGGTGGTTGTTTAGCTATAAATGACCAGGCTCTGGCTACCAGGCTCTGGCTACCTGCACAGGTGATGCCAGTATAGCAATTGTGGGCTGGTGTAGCCAATGCCATAGCCAGCACTAGTTTCTGCGAAGGAAAACTTTACAACCGCCTCAGTGCAATGTTATGACTACAAAGGAAAAGCTGTACAGCCTTCTCAGTAACTTTGCAGTTGAAGAAAAATTCCTCCTGGGCCAGGATTCGAACTCAGGGCTACCATCGTGCCCCCCATAAATCTTGTCGATTAACACCTGTCGATCAATTCGCTGTCACATTACAAATGGCTAGCCTTTGGGGTAGCACATTTGGTAGAGTGACTGCCCTAGATACTCAATGGTCCCGGGTTCGAATCCTAGCCCAGGATGAATTTTTCTTCAACTGTGAAGTTTCTGAGAAAGCTGTACAGCTTTCCTTCCTAGCACCCCCCACCCTCTCCATCTCTCTCTCCTCTCGCTATCCTCTCTCTCCCTCCCTCCCTCCCTCCCTCCCCCCTCCCTCCCTCCCTTTCTCCCCCTCCGTGTCCATCCGCTGTCTTATGAACTCGTGCTTCTAGGGAACTTTAGCACAAAACGAAGAAAAGACGAAACACACGCTAGACTTCAACTTGGTTTATGCAAAAGGGAACAGGAGAACACGCATATATGTGCATGATTCGAAAAAACAAAAACAAACAAGCACACGATTCCGCAGAAATGAAACGGCGCAATGTTTACACTCGCTCGAATCCACTTTTTGGTAAGAGGGGGGGTGTCCCATGATCATGCGCAATCGGCGACTGTGTACACACGTGTCGGTGATGTCCTGTAATGTGACCAGGCGTTGTTTGTGCATCAATGGAAAAGTGATAAGAGCGGGTGTAAACATTGCGCCGTTTCATTTCTGCGGAATCATGTGCTTGTTTGTTTTTGTTTTTTCGAATCATGTACATATATGTGTGTTTCCTGTTCCCTTTTGCATAAACCAAGTTGAAGTCTAGCGTGTGTTTCGTCTTTTCTTCGTCCTGTGCTAAAGTTCGCTAGAAGCATGAGTTCATTAGTCAGCAGCAACCAACTCGCCCAACTCTCCGCTTTAATCGTCCGCTGTCTTGCTCGTAGAGGTTTGTTACGGAGTTTGTTTACGCCGCCGGAAGTGACGGAGCTTTGCGCGTCTTCTCTCCTGCCAGGCGACGTTGAGAACGGCGTGGAGCACCTGAGCAGTGCCGTGGCCGTGTGCGGCCAGCCGCAGCAGCTGCTGCAGGTGCTGCAGCAGACGCTGCCCCCGCATGTCTTCCACCTGCTCCTGCAGCGCCTTCCCGTGGTCTCCCAGGTGGGCACCTCCCCCGCTTGCTCTCGTTCTCGTGCTTGCTCTCCTGTGCTATCGTATGCCTGCCTCTGAGCAGTGCAAATAGAGGAGCGGTGCCTCTCCACTCGGGGAGGCGTACAGCCATATGCACTAAGGGAAAGTTTGACGGCCGACTTCACTGACCACGTCAGGCTTAAAGGCCAACGGCACTCAAAATTTCGGCCACTTGAAAACCCTATTTTCGTACAGTCTGCTTGGAAGGACAGCAACATGCAAAATACAACAGCTGAAATACGTGCGTGGACGCCGCAAGCGGCCAGCAAAAGTCGGCCATTTTGAAACCGAAACCGAGGAGAGCGCGGCCATTGCAGTGACGTTGCAACCGTCCAGCGAGTGGCCTGGACGGTTGCCAGCTCAGGAGAAAGTTTGCGCGCAAGCTCTACACGCTCACGGGGCAGCAAATGGGTGAAGCGTGCACAGCAGGGCTCGACCGGTTCTCCAGCTGCAGTGGCTGGCCAGAGGAAGAAGCCCCCGTCGGCTGGAACGTCACAGGCGCGTGCGGCTGTTTACGCGATCCGCCGGCAGGTGCAGCGTGGTCTGCGGCGGAGCTTTTTTAAATGCTTTTGACTGATTAACGAGGCGTTTCACGGGGCTACCACTTGTGTCCCAGCTGATTTGGGGGTATTTACTACGCATCAACAGGGTGTCTATACTCCGTTTCATACATCAAGTGCAACGCTGTGAAGGCTACACAAGTAGTCCGCAAAGAAAGAAGGTGTATCGCTCCGCGCGGTTTTGTAGCCGTGTGGTCTAACGCGTCGGTCTGGAGAGAAGATGCTGAATTTTGAAGTACATGGGTTCGAAACCGCTGGTCCGACATTTTTTTAAAATTTTTTTATCACATTTTCTGCGAGTTCAGTTCTAAATGTTATTTCGTTCCCAGTAACTGTAAACACTACGCGCATGCAGAAATGAACTGCACGTATGTGTTCATTGGATGCATACCGTGTTCATTTGTGCCGGCCGAAACAAGCTCGCACCGATGTTTGACCAGCAATGGTGATTTTGTCGCGATTCTGCAGCATTGTCAGTTTACCTCGTTGATTCTAGCGAGACCTTTGTGTAAGAAAAACATGTTATTCATTGATTAGTTAGCACAGCTGCTCCAACCAGGGCTGAACTACCAACAGGTGTTTCACTTTCAACTTTCGTTTTCGCCATTGCCCTGATGATCCACTTCTTTCTGGGCCCCTCTTAAAACACTGAGCATGTTATTGATTATACCAGTCCGCCAGCAGAGCAAGGGGTTCAGTTTTTACCGAAATAGTGTGGAACCGACTTTCCCACTGCGCTGTGGAGTAGCCCGAAGCACTTGGTGCGAATAACGCATCATTTGTTATTCATGGGAAAGGCCAGAAAGCAGATTTATGTACCTTAGAATACTGATTTATGGCACAGAAACACATAATACATGTTTTAGATTTCTTATTCACGCCTTTCGAGTCCGAATATATGCGACATTTTTGTGAATTCTTGTGCGTGATTTATTTATTTCTTCAGTACAATCTTTCCCCCCGGAAGCAAGAGTTATATCCTTTTTTGTGATTGAAAAGAGAGCTCTTTAAGCTAGGCTCTTATTCGCAAGAAAATCATGGCTAGGGACCCGCCGCGGTGGCTCAGTGGCTAAGGCGTTGTGCTGCTGAGCACAAGGTTGCGGGTTCGATTCCCGGCCGAGGCGGCCGCTTTTCGATGGAGGCGAAAAGCAAAAACGCCCGTGCGTTCGAGATTTCGGCGCACGTTAAAGATCCCCAGGTGGTCAAAATTAACCCGGAGCCCTCCACTACGGCGCGCCTCATCGCCTGCGTTGCGTCGGCGCGTTAAACCCTACAATCACATCACAAATCATGGCTAGGTCAATTGTTTTTACATACGAAGCCTTGATATGGCCGGTTCTTCTGTGTTAAGGAAATGTCTATGGTATAGGTTAATGCTGTGCCAAAAAACAGTACTAGCTCATGAGTTGGAGATTTGTTGCCATCAGTGATGCCAATTTAGCGGATTTTCCGCTAAATCTGGCGGATTTCATTTTGTCCTGACAGGGAAAAAATTAGTCTAGCGGCTAGTGGATTTTTTGGCGGGCCATTTTCATACATAGCGGATTTCTGGCGGATACCTCACGCAGTGCACCGATTCAAAATCGCCCTGCAAGAAAGACCTTATGACTTTGTTTTCAAGCTTGTTTAAAAAAGTCGTAATTCCGACAGAGCAGATTGACGTTCTGACGTGCAGACTTGAGGACCACTTGAACCCCAAGCCATATCTGGGCTACGTGTTTGAGACGTACGTTAACAACGTGAAAGCTCAGAAGACCGACGGGTTCTCTCTCGCAGATGAACCTGTGATGCAAGAAAGCTGCATAAGGTTTATTACAACACTAGTAGATCAAATCAGACAGCGACTTCCCTACAAGATCACAGTTATCCAGGAAACATCACTCTTATCGATCGAAAACGTTTTGTGCGTCGTGAAGGAGCCATTGATTCCTCTGCTGGAAGCAATGGCAGTGCCCCCTGAGACAATAGAAAAAATTTAAAACCAGTGGAGCAAAATCACCCTCCTGAACTGGAGGCAAATATCATCCACGCAGTCGTTCTGGTGTGAAGTTCACTCCTGTAAGGATGCCTGCGGCGAAAACCTGTTCGCCGAGCTGGCCAGATTTGCCATGTCGATGCTCGTGCTGCCGTATTCAAATGCTGAAGTAGAGAGGACGTTTAGTCAGCTTAAAATACTAAAATCCAAGCTGCGGAACAAGATGAAGCCTGAAACTAGAAACGCCATCTTCGTCGTAAGAGCGGGGCTGAAGCGACACCAGAAACGTTGTTTTGATTACGAACTTCCCGCGGCAGTTCTTAGTGCCATCGGGACATCTGCAACGTATGTGCAACCAAGTCTCCTTTCTGGTCCCTGAACAAGTACCTGAACAAGTTCCTGTAGAGATGATATCAGACGACGACAGCGGCGATGAAGACCTCGATGTGTTTTTTGTTGACGTGTGAGTTCTTTTTTTCATCAGTGTGAACATTTATAACTTTTAGCCTCATCTGTGATGAGGTTGACAAATGACAACCACCGCCGCACTGAAGCTTCAAGTGTTCTAGTTTAGACTCTTTGGAAGACTCTTTTATATGTTATTTCAGCTCTCGCAGTTTTGGGGAGATTCTAAGAATGATAAAGGTATTTATCATACGAAATTGCACTGTTTTTCTAATAAAATAGGCCCTAGTGGAAAATTTAGCGGATATGTTTTAGAATCTAGTGGAATCTGGCGGATTTCTTACGGCTTTTTAGTGTATATCTGACGCCCAGCGGTGGCAACACTGGTGGCCATGCATAAATGCATACAGGGCCAATACGGATTGTGTGTAATACACAACTAATGCAAGAGGAGGCGGACTTTCACGGTTTAAAAAACAAACTTTATTTATAGGGGAGGACCTCTGGTCGATTTCCTGGTGGGTTCCGACTTCTTGCTTTCGTTCCTTTCTTCACCCAGTTTTTGCAGAAGTTATATGACCGTTTGGGTTGTATACACTTCACGACTGAACAGGACAGCACTACAATGCAGTGTCTTTCACAGCACGGGTCACTTGGTGACGTTAAACCCCACAAACAAAACCACACGACTAGGAAACACAGTTTGCTTTGTCTCGGTAACAAAGCCTTCTCGGGGAATCGGCTCAGCATGACGCAGCGCGAGCAGGCTGGATAGAAAGGTGTCCACGCTCCAGCTTTTCCAGTTTACCCTCGTGTACAAAGCCGCCACTGACTGGTCACATATTCCTGAAAAGTTCATTGATTCCCCCCTGCCCTGTCTTCGGAATTCCTTGATCGCCAGCAGGTACCTGCGGCGCCAGACAATGATGCCTTTTTTCTTATCAAAAGTGAAGCCGATATCCTTCATTAACCTTCGCAAGGTGGTTTTTGTCAAGTTCGGCAAGTCGTCGTCTTCATTGACAGCCTTTCGCACACTGTCCAGTGCTGGAATCTCCCTCTTGGCGTACATGCTCTGCACTTTCAGACGGATGGCATGGACTGTGAAGGTGTCATGTTTGACGGTTCACGTGCTTGATATCGTCACGTCGCGAGGTCTTCTCTTTGGAGACGCCAAATTCCCATGCAGACACTCCGCCTTCAATTTCGCCACGGTACGGGGAGATACTCGGGTGTCCTCGCTCACAACACTCAGTAGTTCACGCACAGATTTCGCCGGGAAACGCATCCTGGTACGGGCGTACACATTTGCAATTACTTGCTCTTGTCGTTCTTTGGACAACTTTGCATGTGCAACCCTCGAAAAAATGCGTACAGGATACGTGGTCAAAGCCCGAGAGCTGGACGCCATTGTGTCAACGCTGCCTCAAAGAGTAAACAAAAACCGGCGTTCAAGGTTGCGCGGAGAGCGAAAACCTGATACGAAAGCGACAAACATAAAACGCAAACTCGCATATTTCGCTTGTTTGTCCGGCATTTTTTTTTTGTCAAGCTGATGATAAATATTTATGCTTTAGGGTTGCAGGCGAAGCATTTATTGTTTCTGGCTCACCGCAAGCAACCCACTAATTTTGGTCGCGGAAGTACACAGCGCAGACAAGAGCGCTAGCTTTGACAGCGTTGCACTTGATGTATGAAAGGGAGTATAGTGACCGGGAAAACCGGGAAAACAGGGAAAAGTCAGGGAATTTTGAGCCACTGGGAAAAGTGAGGAAATGGTCAGGGAACTTTCAATCAAGTAGTACCAGTGAGGGAAAACCACTTCGGGGCCTGCCCACACAGTTTTAAAATAGGGGAAACCAGTTTTGGAGGCTCCCAAGAAGTTACCGAACGCAACACGTTCGCGCACGACCAAAACGTGAACCGCATAAAACGTTTTTTGGTTTTTCTGCTAGCGAAAACGCGCTGACGCCGCCGCGGAAACCACCCGCACGGTGCATGCCGAGTGGCAGGCGCCGGCAACATGGCGGCAGCACCGGCCACAGAGTAGTGCGGTAGCTCCACCGACTGCTTCTAACCGCTCTTTAAAATGCTACTCAAGGCACAAACACACTTGTTTGTGCAGGAAAGGAGTGACCGCAGGCCCGAAATCGTTGACGCGGCCGTGAAAATATACCACGCATGAATCGCGTGCAGAAACTCGCTGTGCGGGTCACGCAGCTCGCAGCTGGCTTAGGTTGCTGGGTGCACTTGCGCAGAGGGGCGATGTAGGTGATGCCCAAATCACTCGCACAACGCGCTTTTTTTTTTTCCAGCGAATTTTAAAAGGCAGCGCTTTTTGGGAGCTAATCTTGAAAGAACTTCTTTCCTATGACATCAGGAGCCAGATTTACATGATCGAAAAGGATCATGACATGGTTTAGCGTGAACCGCATGGGGCGTTTCCTGCTCGCGAACAAACTCGCAAACTTTTCTGCTCAAACTGAACAAACCGAAGTTTTAATCAATGTGCATTTTGAGAATTAGGGCACTTGCAACAAATGTGTTTTGCCCCTATGATAGAATGTGTTTTCTCTACGCTTTTTATATGCTTCACGGACCAGTTCCACAGAATGGCGCCTGTTGTATAGGTCAGGGAATTTCGTTTAAAATGGTCATGGAAAACATGGAAAAGTCAGGGAAATTGAATTAGGCAATTTGCTAGACACCCTGATCAAAAATAAATTTGGTCGAGGTGAAATTTGAGTGCAGTTGGCCTTTAAGTAAATTATGGATGGTCGCCTCGTTTTAATTGATAATTAAAACCATGTTACGACAGACACTGTTGCATAATGTATTTGGTTGTGTAGGGCATTTGAATTAAAACGGTCAAGATTGATTTGCGTATGTCATTTCACAGTTGGCACAGGACCCAAAGGGGAATTGGGAACAAGGGGGACCTTTCCCCTTTTACGCTGGGGGTGGAGTGGCTATGACATTGTCTTTTCTGTCACTACAAGGACTTTTCCGGTTTTCGATTTCCGGTCCCGGCGACATTGTGCTGCTGCGCCAAGGAAGCCGATCCGGCGCGGTGTTTCGAGGGTTTTGGGGGGGGCACGTTAAAGATCCCCAGGTGGTCAAAGTTAATCCGGAGACCTCCACTACGCATGCCTCATCGCTTTTGTAGCGTCGGCATGTTAACCTCATAATCATTCGAGAGACACCTTTTCTAGGTCCCTTGAGTGTCTCTTGCAATGCGGTTTTACTGTAGCGGTAGTCGCAGGCTGGTTTTGCCCTTTGCATCACGTTCATGTCTGGCCTCAGTGGTTGCGGATTCGTTTCGAATATGCAAATATGCAAGTCGTAGAAAACTTGCGAAACCGCGATTCAAAAATTTCTGGCGCCACTTGTGCTTTAGATGTAGTGCAAGGCGCCTAGTCACTAAATGCCTGCCTGCACTCTGATGCCTTGGAGTAAGAAGCAAAAAAAGTTGAATAGAGCCACGTAATTATAAAGGGTCTGCAAGTTGGAAAGAAACACACTAAGGCTTGTACGGGGGATAGAAAAACAAAACCTAGTGCAGCCTCGCAAATCATTATGCATTACGTATCAACTTCAGCCAGGTATGACTCTCCGCACCAACTAGACTGAAATGAACTGCTATTTGGTGGAGTGAAGCGGGAAGGCTTAATTATCATTTAAGGTATATGCGGAAAAAATCGTGGAATTAAGGGTTTGAGATTGACCCCACAGAAGCTGCGCATTTGCTCTCCTTTTCTTCCACTCGAATGACCGCTGACCACCCATTGGAGCACTTTTTTTTTTTTTTTTCAGAGGTGACGAGAGGTGCTGTTGGGAGGCTGGGGTTTTGCTGGGGCCCCTGATGTTCATTTCTGCTAGTTTCTGCAGGTTCTCTGAGATGTGTGGCGATGTCCCCAAGAAGTTCCTAGCTGCGGACGCGGCTTCCCCCATTTCCCCCGTTGGCATGCTCGCGGACGCCACGCAGCAGGATGACTCGGTGTTCGCGGCCGCTCGCATCAAGCAAACTGATCCAGTATTAAAGCTTTGAGACGTGTTCACCCCCGACTCCGATTTCGCCTCGTACACAGTGCCGCTCTCCTAGCATGTTCGTAGAATTTACCGTATTCTTGCACGTATAACCCGCCCCTGCATATAATCCGCACCCCCACTTACTTTTAGCCCGCCGGAAAGAAAAGAAAAATATTCTTGCGTATTGCCGCACATTTGATACAGGAAAGGCTGCACCAAAGCTACTGCTCAAGCAACGCATCACATGCTATGTAGGCAGAAAAAGCGTACATTTAGCAAGTAGAATACACTGACTGCAAGGCGAAAGTCACAATTCACTCTATCACTGCTGTCGCTAGAGCTATCGGTGGGTTGCAAGCTGGGCTAGTTGGGAAGGCATTCTTTGATAAAACCAGCGCGAACTAAAAGACGAAGCTGCAATCGTCACTTGTACACAAGGTCATCTTCACAACCCAATGCGCAGTGCAGCGTCACGCACAACGTGCATTGCCGTGAAGCTGCACTGAAGGAAACACCCCGCATATTATCTGCACCCCTACTTTGCCACTGAAATTTTTGTATTTTTGGTGCGGGTTATACGCAGGAAAATATGGTATGCCACATTGAATGCTCCAGGGTAGGGATCAGTGTACAAGGTATGACCACAATCCTTCAATGCTTTTCTGGGTTTTTGTTTGGGGACAAAGGCTACCACGAAGGGCGCCACCGCAGATCAAAGGGCATTGGGCGGCCGCCGCTGCTCCGTGCGTGCAGGTGCGTGGGGCAGAACCTGCGCCAGCCTTTGGCGGCACTTTCTCGATAGAAACGCGTTGTTGGTAGTTGTACCCTGAATTGTTGCTGCAAAACGAAGCCGACAGGGAAGTCTAATGATTGCAGCCCTACGGGGGAATTCGTGTGAGGTAGAAGCACGCTCGGAACTGTTGTCTGATGTCTGGGTGTGACTCTGAAGTCCCCAAGGAGGTGGGAGACTTTAGGGGGAGCTGGGTTCCGAGATGATGTAAATTATTTCCTGACCTTTGACCGCGCTCCTGGTAGCCCTTCCCAGCTGCAGCTCTCAACCTTGGAAATCGATTTCGCGGCACGGCCATTGTAGCTCTGCAAACGGCGCAGTTCGTTTCTAGGGAAAGTTTACGCGTGACGAAAGCTTGCCGTATTTTCGCACGTATAACTCACACCAAAAATGCGAAAATTTCAGTGGCAAAGTAAGGGTGCTGATAATATGCGGGTTCTGTCCTTTAGTGCAGCTTCACGGCACAACGCGCATTGCCGTGAAGCTCCTACTGACTAAGCCTTCCATGGCACCGATTGCGCAAAACATACAAGGACAAGGAAGAGAAAACAAGGACGAGCGCACTCTAAAAACTGAATTTTATTGGTGAATTGACTTTCGCGTTGCAGTCAGTGTATTCTACTGGCTAAATACACGCTTTTTCTGCCTACATAGTATGTGATGCATTGCTTGAGCAGTAGCTTTGGTGCAGCCTTTCCTGTATCAAATGTGCGAGCAATACGTAATTTTTTTTTTTTTTTTTTTTCAGCGGGCTGAAAGTAGGGGTGCGATTATATGCAGGGGCGGGTTTATACGTGCAGAAAATGCGGTAACGACTGGGCCGTGGTGCAACATTTATTTTGACCCGCAAGGAGGTGGATATATTAAGTGACATGCGGAACTAATTTCTGAAACGAGCTAGGACTGAACCCCGTGCAAAAAAAAGGGGGGGGGAGACATTTCGACACAGTGTGAAAGGAAAAGTGTGCACCGGTAGACAATTATTTTTTCCCCACCTTTTTTCGGACCCGGCGCTTCTTCAATGTTTTCCATTGACGCATCATTGAGGTTCAGTGCCGCATCATATTGCGCTTTTTCGAAACTCTGAAAGCCCTCGCGAGTGCGTGTGGTTTCTGATGGAAAACAACTTGGTTGTAGAGGTTAGGTTTAGAATGAGAAGGGCAGCTCGAACGTTTGTAATAATTCTCAGCCTTGTATATTGCTCGCTAAGTGTGCTCCTACAGAAACTCATTCACAGCGAACATTTATATATTCATTTTTACATAGTTATTTTACATAGGATATTAACATAGCTGACGTAGTTACAGGCATATGGTGACGAGGCCTTTTATATAGCGAGGTTATTTCTGGCCTATTAAACCCCCAAAACAAAGGTCATCCGGGCGATAAAAGCAAAGGAAATGTCTGCAAAACAAAAACACAATGGTTTTAAGAGCTCCTTTTGCAGTCCGGCAATGTGCCCAATTACAAAGCAACCAACACGTTCCCCCCCCCCCCCAAAGGAAAAGAAAACAGACAAGACGAAAAAAAAAAAAAAAATCTCCACAGCAGCTCTCACTGGCTTGGCTTCACTTTCACTCACTGGACAGTATGAGCAGACTGCTGGCCTCAAAGCCTTGTTCCTTTTGCGAGCAAGAAAAATGCAAGAAACTCTTCAAAAAATGGATCTTTTCTGCTGTTGTGCCCACAAAATGCTACGTGCATCCTGCTATTTCAGCAGTCCTTCAGTTGCCGAGGGGCATGCTCTCTACAATGTCTGCACACACATTGACGCGCTATTTATTTCCATTCACAATTCATTCGCCAAGCCGATGTAAAAATGCTTCTTTACATATGCCGACGTGCCGTAAAATAAAAGCTCAATTCGCTAACTTTTTTTTTTTTTTTTCGGGGGAATGGTACACTTCTATCTCGCACGCAGCTGGCCTGGCCAGAAGGGGAGCAAAATGGCGATGCTTTGTTGCCATTTCCTCTCTAGCCACCCACCGCGGTGGCTCAGTGGCTAAGGCATTGCGCTGCTGAGCATGAGGTCGCGGGTTCGATTCCCGGTAACGGTGGCTGCTTTTCTGATGGAGGGGAAAAGCAAAAACGCCCGTGTGTACGAGATTTCGACGCACGTTAGAGACCCCCTGTAGGTGGTCAAAATTAATCCAGAGCCCTCCACTATGGCGCGCCTCATCGCCTGCGTTGCATCGGCGCGTTAAACCCTACAATCAGTCATTTCCTCTCTAGCCAAACAGCTTGACCATCCTCACGTTTCGGCACTCGCAAAATGCCAAGTCCATGTTAGCGGCCCACAGCAAGTAAAGTGGACGCGTAGTGCTAATTGCCGGAAGTTACTCCTTCTGACCACTTCCCCGACTGCCCTTTGATCAGCGCCACGGTGCGGCCTCTTTGAGCAGTGCACAAAGTTTGCCCATAGCATTACGGCGGAGTTTCATGACAAGAAAAGCATTGAGGTTACTCTGGTACGAATGTACCAAACCTCGCTGTCTGTGATTTGTGGAGGTGAAATTACTTTCCCTTGGGGACATCTGAGTGCGATACAAGTCGATTCGGTACTTGCTTCACAGTTGGGTTCTCGATTCACACTGCTGGGGTCTCGAAAACAGAGCCAGCATCTTCAGTTATCTTGCATTCATTCCGAATACTTGTTGTAAAATGGATAACCTATGGAGGTATGTGGGGTAATTAGTTTTTGAGATGCTACTGGCAGGATTAGTGGATGTAGCGTTTGCGGTAAGAATGCTGCCCAATTTCGGACAAATTTAGCGTAGTTGATTAAGTATGCCTCGCGAGTCTGTCGTATTGGTGACGTGTTCGAGTGAGGATGAACTCGTTTGATGAGTGATTTGGCACGTGGTAACAGTTGTAGGGATGAATGTAGGGGTGAATTCAACTTTGAGCACTGAAAGAATGTTAAGGATGCAACAAGGGTCCACAGGCTTGGCTTAAATGCCACCAATTTGTGGGGCTATTCGTCACTCGAGCCACTCCCCAGCCGACAGCTACGACGCTCACAAAATGTTAACAGAGACGGACAAAAGAACCAGGAAAACGTTGTGGGCGGCAATTATTGCAACGTGCAAGCAGTATGCTGTGCAAACGCTGCTTGTAGGCCGTAAGAATGAAACAAAATTGGTGAAGCTTGCTCCAGCGTAAGGCTTGAACTATAGCGAAGCTGGAGGATTCACTAAAAAACACAGTACCACACATTTCATTAGGCGAGAAATTGTTTATTTACATGTTCCGTCATCGCTTTTCACTGTGCTTGTGGTAGTAGTCATCGTCATATCCATCTATCTTCCTCGTGCATGATTGGCGTGCCCTGATTGTTTTGTCCGCAGGCTTTCACGTTTCTCCCAAAGCGGACCGCGTTAGCGCTCGCTAGAACTCATGCAAGGTTCGCACAGGTCCTTGAAAACCTTGAAAACCCTTAAATTTAGAAGTGTAAATTTCAAGGCCTGGAAAGTCCTGGAATTTTTAAAGGGTCCTTGAAAGCCCTCGATTTTTCTGGAGATAACCAATGGCCCTATCTTCTCACAAGAATTTAAAGTGTTTGTCGTGAATTTTAGGTGTTAAAAATGTACAGGAACATTGTAACAGTCAAGTTTCAGTGTATTGCGTGAAATTACGGGCTGTGGATTCTCATTACGTATTTATTCGAATCTAGGCCGGCCCCGATTCTAGAGTGAACTAGAATACTTGGGTAGTGGAAAAAGCGGCCGCCGCCGAGTGAGGCACTTCGTGTCAACCCCGCGCGGTGGCGCTCGCGTGCCCCGCCCGAGCGCTTTTTCGCCTCGGGTAGCGGCGGGTAGGCGTGCGTTGGGGCATTCTCCGAGGGGCTACAGTTCTTTTTTCGTGTAAAAAACCGTTGATAATGCTATTAATGTACCAGGGTTTTATGGGAAAGGTAGCTACGTCGTGTATTTACTGTTTGCTCATTTCTTCATCCCATTTAGCCAACCGAGCAGACCGCGCCGTGCTTTAGCGATCGAGCTCGTTATCATGCCGATATTTTTTTCTTCGTTGTTTGATGATTTCGCTATCGCATTGTGTCAACTGAGGAAAGAGTGGCCGCGTGCTTTAGGCTGGCCAGCATACGTCACTTCTGATTTTTTTTCTTTATTTCTTGCTGATTTTTTATCAAGATCTGCATACCGAGCAAAAATGCGTCGTGCGTACGCAAACTTTCCCGTTTTCTTTTTTTAAATTTGACCCATGCAGCACACATGACAGATGTCTTAAAACTTCAGTTAAGTCAACGAAAAGAGGCAAATACAGGATTCGCAACCGCAATTCTCGGAAAAGCACCGTCACACGGCATAATTTTATTGCGTGATCATTTTATTTATTAAATAAACATAATTTTATTGCGCGTGTGTGCGTCCGTGCGTGCATGTATGTGTGTTCGCGCGTGCGTGTATGTGTGTTCACGCGTGCGTGTATGTGCGTGTGTGTGCGTGTGTTCGCACGTGCGTGCATGTACGTGCGTGCCTGCGTGTGTGTGCAAGTGTGCCTGCACACGCACACACCACATAATATATATATATATATTATATATTATATTATATATATATATATATAATATATATATATATATATATACATATACATACACACACACATACACATAGCGAATCAGAAAATGGGAAATGAGGGGCTCTGTGAAATAAGACAGAAAATAAGGGTTGGCATATATATATATATATATATATATATATTATATATATATCCTGACGTAGAAAATATTTTTGAGTATAGTATCAGCGAAAGATATTTTTAACGGCGCCGCAGTGACCTCGCACTTTGATTTTTTTTGGCTTTGAAGTGTGCCCGCGATAAGCCTCGTTCCCTTAAAAGCTCCCTTGCTTTTGCCTGGACCACTTCCGTCGTTACTGGAAGGGCAGCTGCTCGCTGCGTCTGAACGAAGTCAGTCAATGCCATCTCCATTTCATGGTGATGGCATTCTCGTGGTCCGGTGATTGCCAACCTCGTTGCGGCGCACGCAAATATCCTCTCCCGTTGCGTCCTCCAATGACGGACATTTTTTTTCATCCACGCCTAAGTCCCGCCCGGCTTGAACGTTCGACGACAACTCTGCTGCTAAAACAACTTTTCTTTTTAAAAGCGTTGCGCTGTCAAAACCAAACGCCACACCGCACGCAGGCCACTGTCCGCACAATTCAAAATGGCGGCCTATGGCTCTTAAGTGGCTACTGGCTCGTCTAGTAATGGCTACAATACTTTCTTTTCTGGGTGGCGCTAGCTGCTGCGCCACTTCACTTGGAAATTGGCGCGTATTTCAAAATCCTCGAATCCAAGCCGACCCTGGAGTTTGATATATCAGTATTTCAAAAAAACTATCGGCTTAGATTCGAATATTACGAGGCAACATTGGGAGCAGCACTCCTCAATAGAATTCATGTCACGATACAATCACGTGAAAGCCAGCGTTTTGTTCTCTATCTTGCATGTTCCATCTAGTCTGTGGACGGCCTTTCATTGCATGTTTGCTGTGCCTCATACGCTCCATCTGCATTTGCTTTCATTTGCTTTTACGTGCAAATGGTGGACGTGTACACAGTTCATCCTGCCTTGCAGCAACACTTGCTGAGTTAATTTCAGCTGATACTCTTGCTGACAAAGCAGGAGATACAGGCAACATTAACTAAGTTTTGAAATCCAACAGCCTCAGCAAAACACCAAGAAAAAGGGAAAACCTCTAAATATAAACTATGAAAAAAAAAATGAACCCATAGCTCTTATCTAAATGTGCAATAGTGTTCTTAGGTACTAGGCAATATCAAAATTTTGCATTTTGTTGAAAAAGCTATAAATAATCCCAGATAAAACATAAGATGGGGACCTTGAAAAAGTGTTTTCGGGTCCATGAAATTCCTTAAAAATCCTTGAATTTTCGCTTATGAAGCCCGTACGAACCCTGTCCTGGCAACGGGCTTCGCGAATTAGGCATTTGTAGCGTGAGCTGTCCTGTGCTCCCCATTTGAGGTGCGGACGCACGTGAACTGTTTTCTTGGTTTCTTTCACGAGCTGCTAACACGGCACAGGCCTGGATGACGCCACGCCACTGGGCCTAGCTCAAACTTAAACACCTCTGCCGTTACAAGCGACTCGGAGCGGCTTGGTTGTGGCAGTGAGGCCAATGCAAGAGTGTACACTCACGTGAACTCCGAAGCCAACGCTACAAATAACCCAAAGGAAATAATTCTGTGTGCCTGGAATGCGATGATAGCTCAATCAGATGGCCATCGGTTCCAGAATGCGAGGTACCCAGGTTCGATGTTCTATGGGACATGTTTTGTTTTTATTTCGAATTGGAGGTTTTTTTGTTCACGTTGGACAACTTAATGCCAGGTTAAACAGCTCCGCCGTTAATATGGAGCGAAGCATCAAACAGCACTCTAGTGATCTAGATGGTTGCACTCACTGATGGAATACCAGAGCAGCAGGGCACTACACGTGCAGCAGGGAGATTTCACTACAGGCCCCCGAAAACGTCCCTTCACCATGCGTTCACCAGGTTTAGAGAGCAGCTCCAGGAAATGTCCACACGCGACGTGAGCCTGACGTCAAGAGACGAGCCCTTCTCTTCAGACTCCCAGCGAAACTTCGCCAATAGGTGGCGCTAAAGTTGCAGTGTGGGAACTGGTTACCGGGCAAGGACCCCACCCTTGTCATGGAGAACCTGATGGGGATGGGATGTGTTCCTGTGATATGCGAGTGAGCAAGGCATGGTGTGTACCAGCATTTCTGCAGGAAAGCAAGCTAGGAAGGGTTCGCACGCGATACCCACAACTTAGAGCCATTCGCAAGTGCTTTCTGACTATGTTAATGAATCCAGTCGAACCCTTTATTTTCGTATTCCCCTTTTTAAAGACAATAGTCTTTCTTGGGCTACTTGAATGCAGAAATTCTGGTCTGTTTGTATGTCTGTCTGTCTATGAGTCGGCTCAGCCAGACGGCCAAAGTGGAACAGAAGCTGCACAACAGTTTTATATACCCAGAGCTATATCTAAACGTCTAAGTCCGATGGCAACGTTCATTCTTGTCAACATTGTTGAACAAGAACAGGACATTATTCAATTATAAGGCAGGAAATCAATACATAAATGACATTTTCAGTGCTCCTTTATTAAAAATATTATGGGTGCTTAGTTGTTACGATAGCAAATGAAGTACTACATCCACTGCAGAAAAAATATTTTACTCCATCGCCTGCTGTTGCCCGCACTTCTATAGCTCCTGGCGGCATTTTAAGAAATCAAACGGCAACAGTAACAGAAGGTTTCACTAGATAGGTTCCATGTTTGGCTTGGAACGCACGTGGAGTAGGAAACGTTCTATGAAGGTTGGAGTAAGGTGCCTCGATTCACGCGCGTCTCCGCCGTACGGCAGCGCTGGCATCGAAGCACCCGACCTGGAGCAGTGGAATGCGGTAAATTTAAATTGACTCGAGCAAACCTCTAGCGTGTTATCTTGGGAGGAATGAAACGGGAGAGAAGCAGTATGAGAGGTGAGTGGGAAAGAGAAGGGGGGCATTTACTTTGGTGCCAGTTGACTATTGTCTTTTGTCGACATTTGCAAGGAAAAAAAGCAGATATGCGGCCCTTTTTTTTTTTTTTTGTACACTTCTTCACAGGGTTTATGGGAAATGCTGGCGTTGAAGGAATAACTGGCTATGTAGACAAGAGTTTAAGGGGTCGTCGAGAAAACTAGGGTCTTGTTAAATGCCATAACAGGCGGGAGGTGGTGGTCATAGAGTGAGTAAACGTATTTTAGGCGCTTGCACCATCATCATATTCTCAAGCTCAAAAGGACGGGTGTGTTTGGAGTGCACACCTTAATGTTGGAGTTCGTTTTGCACGGGTAATTTTGGATGGAAATGCAGTATACACTCTCGTTAAAACAAACTCGGTCAAGATGAATTTCATGGTTAGGACGAACACTTTTGCTTTCTTGCAAAACAATTTTGGCTCACAATGAAAAGAACGACCTTTCGAGAGGAATTTCTGATAATACGAACAAATTTTCACAGTCCCGCCGGGTTCAGTTTGTAGGGAGTTTACTGTATAGGTGTAAATAAAGTTATACAATCGTCATTTGTAGCTCTGAGAGTGCGGATCGTCATGCATTGACGATATTTTTTTCCTATTGTTTTCAAAAACAATCAAGGGATATTTTTAATTAACTAGGAAACTATTTATCTCACATCAAAACTAATTAGATATTTGGAATCAGCTAAAAACACTGAACAAGCCCATGGAGTTTTGGAATTGGTTGGAAAGCAAAAAAAGAAGTTTCAAAGACCAGTGTGCCCCCTTAAAAAGAATGTGCTCTAAATGTAAGCGCAAAGTTTGTTGTGCAAGTTTATAAGCCCTGCCTAATTTATGTTTGCTTTTGTCGATCTCGGCCAGTCGCATTGCTGGGCATATGGCATCATAAGTTCTGTTGCGAGAAATGAGCTGATGGGTTGCGTGGCCATTATCTTTTTTTTTTGTTTGTTCCTAATTATATAGCTTATTTGAGCGAAGTGTGCCTTAAAAGTGGTGTGTCAGTATGATTCTAACGAGGCAATCTTTTGAATGAACCAAACTTCTGTTTTGTCTGCATGGTGCCCCTTTAAGTCTTCGTCCGCCAATTTTCAAACAAGACTCTGTGATGTCATAGGGAAATCTCCAGAAAGTGACTGGGGATTCAGCACTGCTTCTATGTTTTGTTTTTTGTTTTTTCTCTCTATATCCCTGGTATTTCCTTTTAGTGTGCGATAAGATCGATTTTGTTATTGGGACAAGAAGGCCTTTTAAATGAACCAAGCTTTCGTTTCGTCTTATGGCCCCTTAAACCTATCATCTGCAGGCGCAGCCTTTCCCTTTCCAGTGTACACGTAGCTGCGTTTGTGCAGCCATCTTCTCATATAGAATCAGGAACAAAGAGGCAGCACTGGCGATGACAAAGATGTCTCGAAATTTTTGCGTCGCCTATACTTTAGAGTGAACTCAGACAAGCGCAAATGAATTTTCTTTTGCCCTTGCCCTGGCGTAAAGCCTCCCTTTCTGGTGTGGATCTCCTGTAAGCTCGATGATGTACTGGCCTGCTTGAAGGCTGCGCGGGTGGATAGCCAAGTTATATTTTAGCTCTGTCCTTATAGGAGGCGCTTCTGCATTCAAGAGGGCTTGTGATGGCTCCAGAGGCTTAAGCTTCAAGGAGTGCTGTGCCCGTGAAAAGAACAAAAAGAGGCTCGAGGGCAATCCTTATTTTAAAAATTGGAGCGCGAAAAACGCAACAGCACAGAAGAAGAATGATGCGACAAGTGCTTCCTCTGCGCTGTGTTTTTCATGCTGTTATTTTTAGATCAAATGGGCACTAAGTTGCCCAACAATCTGTTTTTTGATGAGGCAACCTTCATCATGTCTTGGTGGAAACTTGTGGATCTAGATATGTCATGAGCAACTGCTGACCACGAGGGGATGTCTGACTTAGATGGAGGGAACAGATGTGCATTGAAGCAAGAGCGGAACGTAGGCAACTGTGGAGTTTGTCGAGAGAAGGCAGCCATGTTAGCTCTTTGCGTCAGTCATGAATCATGATATCTCTTGGGAATTGCGGAAATAAAATAAGAGAGACAAATTATCTTGAGGTGCTACAAACCTGAGTGCAGTCAGAATGGTTTTGTAGATGGTTATTTGAAATTTTTATGGCTGTTTTCGCACGTGTAGTGTGGGGTGGTGTGTGCAGTGTAACGGCAATGAGTCCGCGGAAGACAACAGTGCCGTCTGGTGACCAGTGGAGGGGTTGGGCCCATCATAGTCAATGCTGAGGCTGTTATGAAGGCCTTTCCTGTCATGCATTCAGGGACGCTTTGGAGATGAATGTGGTGGGCGATTGCTTCTGATGGATGTTAACCATGTATGGTCTCTTGGTGCAATCCTCTAAGGATACTTGGCAATCCAACACCAATGCTTTTTATTGTTTAAAATTAACGGTGTTGCTAATAACGGTTGTAACAGTCTCAGCACCGACAGCTGACGTAATAAAGAAAAAAACGATACGAAACATTCAAAGCGGACGCCTTCAATTGCTATGTTTCAAGCACATGTGCTGTGTAGTACAGTGGATGGTAGGCTGCTGCCGCTCATGCTACACGAGCTGCCTTGAGAAGGGGTGAGCAGGAGGCTGCTGCGATGGCCAGTTAGCGGAACGAGCTTAGGGTGCTCATTGCGATGGCTATCGAGTGGAATGACCAGCCCAGGGGCTGGTCAAAGGGTGACGGCTGCGGCCGCAAAGTTTACCAGAAAGTTCACGATCGAAGTCAGCGGAAGGTCAGGCGAGGCTTTCGCATTCGCATTCTTAGAAAGTTGCAAGCGTCCCCCGTAATATCGCTATGTCTATGCAGACTGAGAATTAGCCACATGTATGGCACTCGTGCTCAAGCACACAACCACCAGCATGCAACCAATGTGGAGGACGGCTCTCAGTTCTCCATATATTAATTTGATGTTCAGGATTAGAGGACACTAGACGCCGTCACTTTCCCGAGATTTGTAGATATGCCATACCCCTGCACCCTTCGCTATTTTAAGCAGATGAACCTATGTTTCCCACGAATCGCCTTTTAACTTACATTCAAGATATTGGGTTTTCAAAGCTTATTACCTACCGCGCGTAATTCCAAGATGGTATATGCCAGGATCTTTACATTTTTGACAACGTTTTGGCCTTTTACACACCCATACCAATAATTTATTTTTCAGCCCTCTCACGTCCTTTCAAATTTTATTTTAGTGTCTGAAAAACCACTCACTCTAACGTGGCGCTCTTTGGCCTCAATGCCCTTGTGTCGTAAACACATACATATAAATACAATATCGCTAGTTGGCCTTTGAACCTGCTATGACGGCAGTCAATAACTTGGAAAGGAGAGGTTAAGTTTGAAATGAGCGCAGTGCATATTGTTGACGGGGTTGCTTCTTTGTTGTCTCGTGTGCGCAGCGCTTGGCCGACAGCACCGGAGGTCCCCCGCTCGTCGAAGACGACGTCGAGTAAGTGGCGGCGCCATCTTCAAGGAGCTGCGGACGCCATGTTGGGTACACGGACCGACTGACGCCAGCATCTCTTTTTCCACTGTAACTCCCCCTCCCTCCTCCCCCATCCCTCTCTGCTCCTCGCGCTCCGTAGTGCGAGCGAGGGGGTGCGCTGTTTCTTCTCTCAGCATCCCTCTTGTTGACACTTGTGTTGTTTGGGGCAGACTTACTTGGCCTGTTTAGCCGAGACGCCGTGCCTGTTGTATCGGCTGCAGAGGCAACTACGCGTGTCTTCTTTTCAGTGTCTTCGATATTTGTTTGTTTTTTTAGTTCGTGGCTCTTTAAAACAATGATGCGTTTTTATTGCGCTGAGATTGTTAGATGAAGGCCAGGCTTCAGGGATTGGTCAAAGGAACAGTTTGTTTCTGCAGGTGTTACCGTGGAGTGTCTTACTAATAGGTACTGAGGGAAATCTGTAGCTGCGATTGCGTGCTGTTGTGGGTGCCACAACAGCATGCAGTCGTAGCTGGCAGTGTTCCTCACCGACTTGGCTTGGCTATCCGTGTGGCTTTTTTTTTTTTTTCGCTCCTATAGTCTAAATCGCAAAAAAACGAAAAGGAAGGTCACATTATTTTTCTTACTTTTTTTACATCAACCTTCTAAAAATTTTCTGATGAATAAATCTCCCGGAGCTCCACTATTCTATTGATAAAACGACTCTAACCTTTCACAATAATTTTTTTTTTTTTTTTTTTCTTAGCCATAGATAGCTTTTTAGCCTGTTCATGAGCCATGCCAAGAGCAGGTGAAACGTTTCTGCCCTGGAACACAACGGCATCCTCGCTGATGCGTGGCTCACGTAGATACTGGTGCCAGATTTCCCTCTATTATAACTTAGTATGAAACTGTAAGGTGTCACCCTTTTCTTGGTAGTTCTCTCCTCGTTTCTCTCCTCAAGTTTTCCTGTTGCAGCTGAGTGTTTTTTTGGGCAACAGACGAGTCACTTTAGTGTTTGAGTTCCAATTGTTTGAAGCCAGTCAGCGAGAAAGACCTCGGGAGGGTATCAAAGCCGGCTGTGCCGTCTGTGCTTGGCTTGGCTTCTTTTTGTATCTTCCAACCTTTGAGGCATTGAGAGTACGCCAACCAGCTGTGGTGTGTCACTTTGCATGCAAGAGGCTAGTGGGGACATTGCGGAGAACACGAAACAAAAACATCAGGGCAGCATTCACTGCGATGTGGTGCAATTATTTGCTAGGAAAGTTGGTTGTCGTTCAAACGCGATGCCCTAACCAAATAGGTCAGAACCAAAGCTTGTCGGTGCGATTGTTGAGTGGGGGGAAAAGAAAAAAAACAATGAACTTTTTTTTTTTTTTTTGCTAGCTTCATTAGCTGAAGTATCACTTGGTGGTCGTATCAAGCTTGTCATTCCACTTGTGTCCTTAATTTGGTAACAAAAATTTATCATCTAATGTCAGTGCATTACCTTCACCAATGGGAGTGAGTGAGGCATTATGAAAGCTGAATTGTGGATGACCTGAATTTTATTATTGATGTTACATTCTGCCCGTAGGGATGTCTTTTCTTTTCTTTTTATTTTTTTCCCCCACACTTGTGAACCAGAAAAAGCGGCGTTGTCACACCTGGTATTAAAGAAAAGGTCAGGCCGGTGAGATGCGTGACATTTGTGCAAGTTTTAGGCATAGATGAGGCAGTTGCTTAGGCAGGAAAACTTTTTCTTTGTAGAAGGAGCAGTTACTGAATGCACAGTGTACAAAACTAACTTGTCTAGTTTTCGAGGAATATTGATCCTTTTGGGGGGGGTGTGAGTACTGGGTACTTGTGGCAAACAGCAGTGTTTTTGTTTTTGAAGGGAAGGAAAAGTGTTTTTGCATGTATTAAGATCAGGTATTTGCCACGGCATTGCACTTCATATTGGTTCTACATTTTTACTTTGACGTCAACTTGATATTTGAAGACATGTTAGTAGTACTCCTCCGACTTTGCCGATAAATCTGATATGCTGTGGTGCCCGATTTTGAGTTGCCAACAACGTGCATGTAGCTAATATTGTTTTCCTTTTCTATTTTTCTGATAGCTGACACTGTGTTTTGTTTGCGTAAGCCAGGTTGTGTGGGCCTAGGTACAATCCCTCAAGAAGGACACGCCATATCTGTGTGTAAACTGACGTACTAGTAGCTGGACATTCGGCACCGAAAGTGCCTGAAAAGCAGTGCACGTGTGGAATTTAGCTTTTTTTTGCTCACATCTAGCTCATTATGCACTTAGAGTGATGTTCTAACAGAAAAAAAGATTTGCTTTGTTGTTGTAATAAGTTTCCGAGCAGAAGGATGTGGTGGCAATGAAGCGACTTCCCGCAGCTGTCACTTTTTGTGCAGACATGTGTTCTACTGCTGTTGGGTATTATCAAATCGCTCTACGAAAACTTGTGGAAACCAGTGATCGTTTCCCCTTTCAATCGCAAAGCAGGGTTTATCAGAATTTGCTGTTGAGCTAATGGGTTCATGATTTAAATAAAATAACTTGCGGCGCTCAGCAGACGGGCATGGAGAAAGCAAGAAATGACAGATACAGGCATGGCTGTATCTGTGGGAATTTTTTTTTTTTTTTTTTTTTTTTTTTTTTGCATTCACGTTCATTCAGCCCTGCACATTTTTACTTAAATGATTACAACAAACTGGGCAAGTTGGTGTGCGTTAAGAGGGTTTTACAAAAGCACAAAAGAAGACTAAGAAAAGAGAGAAAAAAAAAGAGAAATGAGTTTCCTATTGGGGTTTTTTCTTCTTTTGTGCCCATGAACATTTTTTCTGTAAGGTTTATCATTTGCTCGGCCAATGGAGGTTGTTAATATTGTTAACATTCACTATACACTCGACACACTGTCTTGTTAAATAGTCGCAGTGTTATTCAACCGAGCCCTTTGTGAATACTACCTAAAATGCCTGTCGACCCTCATTGCTCCATTTTGTACAGTAGAGTCAAGGCATGACCTGAAGACATTTTTAGGTACCACCTTCCGCGGATAGTTATAATTGGTGTGCATCAGCGTTTGTGCGTTCAGATTTGTTGCGGCTTTCTGGGACCAGACCCTAGATCCATTTTTTTTTATTCTTCCGTTTTGAACCGAACGTCAGAATGAAAGAATTTAAGCAGAAAAACTGGCCCCTGAATGGGACGCACAAATTGAAAGAAGTCCTGGCTTTTAACAGTTTGTCCAATGACGAATTCTGTCTGCAGAGTTATGGCTGTAGGCTATAGGGCATTATGTAATAACAGGCAGAAAGCGCGTTGAGGCTACAACAGCGAATGGCCGGGCAGCATGGAAGTCATAGCTACGCTCTAAAAGTGAGGCCCGATGTCAGTTGGTAGCCGAGTTTGTTCGTAGTACATGCAATGCAAGGAGAGGCGTTGTGCTCTGTTTCGGGGACTGGTAGCAAGAAGAGCTATAGAAATTACTCAAGTAAACAAAGGTTTTTTTTTTCCCCCAATTTAGGAAGTATACATGTCTTCGACACGTCTGCAGTGGTTTTATCGATTGTTGATGGCTCTGCTGTTCCTTATTGCTTGTGCAGGAACAAACAGCCCTTAAGGAGGCGGATTACACTTGTAACGCCACGAATTGTGCACAGATAAGAGAAAAATTGTCTCTACCTCTGGACCTGTCGACCGTAAGACTGCTGTTCTCCGACTGTAAAAAGAACATTGGACATTGTGTTTGTTGATGGGTGGGAAGAAAGTGTGTCGGTTTGTTGAGTTTGTGTGAGAGTAGCGGAACAAAAAAGGACAGAAAAGGCTGAACTTAGCCCGTCGTCTGGGCTGTTGTCTTTATTTAAAAGCAGCACTAGCATTGTATGAAATAAAACAGCGGTTTCTGCCTTTCCTGTTTCGAGCTTTGTGTCGTCTCGTTTCTTTCAGCTGGTTTTTGCACAAGAGGGCTGACTTCTGAGCACGCATAAGTAGTCCTGCTTTAAATAAGTCTAAGCGAGTGCTCGAAGCTGTCGGTGCATGCCGCCCAAGTGGAACATGGCATCAGGTTACTGCCTCTGTCATTCACATGCTGTGGCTTAATAAATGACAGTCAAAATGCATGCAACGCACACACCCACTTAACTGTGTCAATCCTAGCACGAAATACTGATCTTGACCACATAAGCGGTAGTTCGCGGTGGTAAAAATTCACAGTCCAGTAGGGAGCACTTGGAATATGTTGCGATTAGTGCACTCTACAACAACCCGCAGCTTGAACACTACACTGATCACGGACGCTGTCATTTGAATGTCTGGTTGGAAAGACTGCGATGGAGGGGCCTCGGATTCGGCTTTGGAACAGCCTTGGATTTGGGCTTCCTGTCGGATTGCGTGATGGTGTAGAGGCACTCGTAGAAGCTGGTTTGGGCCCCATCCTGCAGTCTTTCGTTGTTCGTTTTAAACACGCACACATGCACGATAGGTTTGTCGGATGCGTCTAGAGGAGCTTCACGGTTCCATAGGAGGAGACGGACCCTAGAAGAAGTCCAAGTCCAAGGAAGACCGCCGCCATGGAGCCGGCCATCTCCTGGTTTTCCGTCGCTGTCGACCTTGAGGGTGATGGGTGGGGGAACAAGAGAAATGGAATTGTTTAATCTTTAACCTCTGAATTGGTGCATTGTACATGGCAGAAAGAGCAAGCTGGTAGTCGTGGCAACCCTTGTAATGGCACCGTTGTCTAGGGAATGTTTTTGAATTAAATTGTAGGACATGTAAACGGTATGTGGGCATGCTTTCTGTGTGTTCTCATTGTGTAACCATTTGATTTTGCAACGTGATCTCTCTAGAGAATGCTCCCATTCAAGTTCACCTTCGGCTACGCTGAAAAGCGGGCAAAAGATATTGTTTGTATGTCTGTTGTGAACAAAGTCTGGTGAGCTATGTTCACTGGCACTGTAATTTCTGTGCAGAAACAAGAAACAAAGCCAATTGAGTGGACGTTGCATTGTTGAATTGTTAGAGAGGCTCACAAGATAAGTTCTCTGGGGCATGGGCAAAGCAGAAGCAGCCTTAAAAATCGTTACTCTGCTTTCAAACAGTCTAAATAAGAATACTAAAGTGCCAATATCTATTAGTAGTTCTGCACACGAAGCTGCTTCACTCCAATGCGCTAAAAATATTACGGAAGTTATCAAAGTGATATCATCATCAAAAGATTACATCACGTCTTTTGTGATGCCATGTTTCACTCATTTTGTCTGTGAATAGGGAAACTGTTTGTTTGAAGGTGGCCGTGATTGCTGGCGTGACATTGTAGAGGTGTGGTTGGGATAAAAGGTTTTTTAAGTGGACATACAGCCAGCATAATTTTTAAGTGGAACGCTAAAAAAAGATTGCCTTGTTTTAGCCACCTATATTGGAGAAGGGCTGTTAAAGGA
This sequence comes from Haemaphysalis longicornis, assembly GCA_013339765.2. Taxonomy (NCBI): domain Eukaryota; kingdom Metazoa; phylum Arthropoda; class Arachnida; order Ixodida; family Ixodidae; genus Haemaphysalis; species Haemaphysalis longicornis. Next base: position 114,519,127 of record CM023452.1, on the reverse strand, counting down.
GCCATGAAGACAAAATACAAGTTGGGTTTATTAGAAATCACGTCTTTTGTGATGCCATGTTTCACTCATTTTGTCTGTGAATAGGGAAACTGTTTGTTTGAAGGTGGCCGTGATTGCTGGCGTGACATTGTAGAGGTGTGGTTGGGGTAAAAGGTTTTTTAAGTGGACATACAGCCAGCATAATTTTTAAGTGGAACGCTAAAAAAAGATTGCCTTGTTTTAGCCACCTATATTGGAGAAGGGCTGTTAAAGGAGCCATGAAGACAAAATACAAGTTGGGTTTATTAGAAAGACTGCTTAGTCCCGATAACAATTGATACCAATGTCATTGCAATCTTTGAACAAATAACGGAGATATTAAAGAAAACGTTTGAAGCAGTCGCAACCCCCTAGCCAATTTCCCGCAACTTTTCTATGACGTCACGGAACCTTGTTTGTGCGATTGGCGACCGCCTAACTGACCTGTCATGACAACACATGACTGGACGTCTGTAATGGGGCCTCTAGTTCCATTTGACCGCATCACATGAATGCTAACCTGCAGTTAACGCACTGAAAATTATGCTTTATTGTTGGCCCGTATGACGTCATTCTTGCTCATAACACGTCACTGTGGCGCAAAATTTGGAAGTTTTTAAATACTTCTTGCTTTTTTTGTTAAACAAACATCCTTTGTGGCTCTAATGGAGCTGAGTGAGATACTGAATCCTAGTTCTTTCAAATTGCATGAAGTTGTATTTTCTCTTCATAGCTCCTTTAAAGTGGAAAGCCTTCTTTTAAAGTGAGCTTGCGTATAGCCAGCTTAATTTTTAAGCGAAACAAACAAAAAAAAAGCTTGTTTTAGCCACTTAAAATTCCAGAAGTTGGAAGCCTCATTTTAAACTGGGTGCATTTACAGCCAGCATCATTTGTAAACGGAACATTAAAAAAGATGGCTTGTTTGGACACTTGGATTGCACAAGTGGAGCTATAAAAACCTCATGTGAGTGCACCTACAGTCAGCATAACTTCTAAGCGGAAGACTAAAAATATCCACTGGTCTTGGCCACTTGAGAGAGGAAGAGTGTGCTCACTTGGAGGCGTGCGTGAGGGCCGGCGTGACAAGGTAGCCATTGGACACTGAGAAGAACACCATGAGCACGACGAAGGCGGTGTCGCTCTCGAACAGGACCGGCAAGTTGTACCGGGGGTAGGCGTTGCACAGGAGAAAAAGCGGTATGAACACCACCCGGCTCAGGCAGAGGGCGAATAAGGTCCTCCTCCACGACGCCGGCTGAAATACATTATCGAAAGCAGACCCGTTATGACAGCCCCTGAGGCCTGTGTTTTCTTTTGCCAGCTTGTCTGATGGTGGTGCTTAACGCACCGAAGCTAGACAATGAGGCACGCTGTAGTCTGAGGGCTCTGGATTAATTTTGAACACCCGAGGATCTTTAACGTGCGACAAAATCTCGACGAACGGGGGGGGGGGGGGAAAAGCAGCCACCGCGGCTGGGGTCGAACCCATGTTCTTGGGCTCAGCAGCACAGCGCCTTAGCCACTGAGCCACTGCGGCTAGTCCGTGTCTTTTTTGCGAACTCTAGATCAGTGCTTATGAACCGTGAGTGTGCTAGAGGTATCTTCTGGGCTCACAAACGCTATGGGGGACCACACAATGAAGTACAGAGTGTTGTACATGACATACTGCAAACAACCTGCTGTTGCAGCCAGAGTCATCTATCTGTATGCACCTAACTGTTATACGCCCGATTTTTTCTGTCTGGCTTTTCCACACAGCGGCACTGTTGTGCAAAAAGCTGGCTTGCGGAGAAGCCAAACTTACGTGCCATGTTGCCAGCAAATTTTGTTAGAAAAAAGAAAAACGAGAAGAGGAAGTTTTGTGGAGGGGTTTGCGAACCCTTGGAAATTCCCGCAAGGAGACTGCTTGCCGTCTGCCTAGATTACCGCTCATTAATTTGCGGAGGGAAAGAACATCTTGTGATAGGATTGCTGAACATCCACTCAGTGTGCTGCGATTGACAGATGGTTTACCAGTCACCGATAGGTGTCGTGTGCAGTGATTTCTCGCGTTCGCCATTGTGTGTAGCCAGTCGAGTGACAGACTGTGTGAATCCTCGCTTGGCTAGGGTTGAAAGGAGCACCAAAACAATTCCAGTCGTTTTGGTGCTCAATCATGATTGGGTGAGTCACACCTGAGTACAGTTTCAATGGGAGGAAGTGCTTCTGTTGCATGAAAAGTTGCATTTAAAAGGAGGAATATCAAATTACCCGCTTGTTTTCTTAAGCCCTAATACTTGCAGGTATTTCGCTTGTGGGAGAGTAGGCAAAAGCGAACAGTCAGCATGCCGACAATATACGATGCAGTCGAGCAGGATCTGAGAACCATTCTGTGGGGTAGGATTTTTAACAGCGAAGGTGTTTAGCGAATCGTTATTTTTTGTGTCTTCGTTTAATCGTTATTTTTCGTGTCTGCAGCGCGTGGCTCGCGGCGACCGCCGGCAGTTAAAAAAACAAAGAAAATTTTGAGCGCTCGCGTGTGCATGCCTCGCGGTGACAGGCAGCGTGCACGCCGCACGTTTGTCAAGCCAGCATACCCACTTGGGGAGATTGGCCGGAATTGGCCAAAAAAAAAAAAATCTCCAGCGTTCGCCGTAATAGTGGTGACACTTGCTCGGAACGAGAAAGACACGTTGCAGCGCACGCTCCTCCGAGGTGATGTCTAATGATTATGACTTCCAAAAAAAAATGAAGGAAGCTCACACTTGTAGCAACAATGATGGGGTAAATTTAATTGAGGTCTTCGCGCCAGCAAAGAAGAAGCAAATCGGCTGCAATCGTGGACTTAAACCGTCGTGATGGTAGTGAAGGTTGAAACCTATGCTACCTTCAAGTCTTACGTTTTAGTGTGAGCTTCCTTCATCTTTTTACCTCCCTATACATAGGAGCGTCTGAACCGGAAGCACCTGTTTCGTCTCTAATGCCGTGTCATGGGCACCGTGGTAGCTTCAGGTGATGAACGTGAAGCATAGGTTTACATCTCACAAGAATTGGACAACTCGAAGCCGCGAGCTTGCAATGTTTGAATAGAAAAATTGGAAACCCAGTTCCCGGATGTTAAATTGTAAGCTTCTTAGGTTCGACGTTCAGGTGCCCCAAAATGTAAACGGAGCACGGCTTCGTGAAATAAGAATAATTTCTATTTTATGCGGTTGCCATCATAAATAGGATGTGTGCTGCCCGATTTTATTTTAGAATTACTTTTTTTTTGAAAAGTCATTTAGAGGTTGCTGGCTGGGCGCATGGAGCAGAAATCCCCTTAAACTCTCCAACCCGTGCTCTGTTCTGTACTTGGGCTGTCATACTTATTAGGCAGGCATGAAACAACGATGGAATTCAGCTGTAACGGTTGATGAGTAGGGTTAAGGTGCGGGCACTTGAAGTACCAGCCACGTAATGTTGTTTTGAAGCTTAATTCGTCTGGACGTTAGCTGGCCTGTGTTTCTAAGCACGCCTTACCAGTGGGAGGAATCCAGAGACAATTCGGCCAACGAGGTCACCCACGTTGAACACCAGGAACCCAGAGATAGGCAGGAAGAGCTTGGCTGAAACAGAGTAGGCAGTTCATAGTTCCATATTAGACTGTCGCAGCCGGGGTGTATACATACCCACAGACAACTGTGGGTCTGAGGTCAATTACAAGTTATCTGCGTCCTTAAAAAGGGCCGTGAAAACGAAAAAGTACGAGTGGCGTTCATTCAAAAGATTTATTGATTGATTGTAGGGTTTAACGCGCTGACGCAACGCAGGCGATGAGGCGCGCCGTAGTGGAGGGCTCCGGATTAATTTTGACCACCTGGGGATCTTTAACGTGCGCCGAAATCTCGCACACACGGGCGTTTTTGCTTTTCGCCTCCATCAGAAAAGCGGCCGCCGCGGCCGGGAATCGAACCCGCGACCTCGTGCTCAGCAGCACAACGCCTTAGCCACTGAGCCACCGCGGCGGGTCGTTCATTCAAAAGACGTACTGTTCTGCTCAATACAAGCAATGCCAACTTCACCTTACACAGACAAGAACTAATCTATCTGTGTGAACCACAAGCTATTGGTTCCTTGAAAAGAGGCCGTGAATCCAAGTTTACTACATCAAAAGTCTGAACCGTTTCCAACCACGGCTGTTTGCTCAGTTGGGAGGTATTTTGGCTAATTACTACTCCATGGGGGTCAGGCCCTTGTTCCGACATATATCCGTTACATATTCATTAAAAAGGGAGGACAAAAAAGACTTTCCTGTAAGAATTTTTCCATAAGTAAGTGCGCAAGGTTACACAAAGCAACGTAAAGTTTGCAACACTGCACGACTGCACCGCACTGACGTACCACAAAGAATTAAGCTTCAGCTTCAGAAGATCCGCACGCTGTTCCATTCAGCACTGCTGAACCCCGCCCAAAGATCTTTTGGAGCTTTTAAAGGCTTTTTGACGGAGTCGCCAAGCCGTCCCCTGGATGTTTCAAATGCCCATACTTGACATGATAGAGCCGCTGTCGGCGTGGGTGGACACGATCAGGACCATGACGGCGGGGAAGATGGACAGGGTCACCCAGAAGATGAGTGCGATGGACGCAAAGTACATCCAGCCCTGCAAAGGAACAGCGCTTAGAACAGCTTCAATTTGGTTTGGTGACCACAGAAGAAAAAAAAAAAACAAAACACTTGACCAGTATTTGTTAATGGCGCCTTGATACTGACAGGACCATGAAGAGAAAATGCAGGTTCGGTTCGTTAGAACGCCTGCTTTGTCCCGACGACTATTATGCCAATTGTGTCGCAAACTTCAAACAACCACGTTAGTTGGATTAAGCAGTGGATTAAAAAAAGATTAAGTGGATTAAGTTGGATTAAAAATGGATTAAGCAGTCAGGACGCCGGCCACTTTTTCACCAGGTCCTTGTAACGTCACAGGATTTTGTTTGTGCAACTGGCGGTCGCCAACCAAACACACCGCAAAAAAAAAAAACATGAGTGCTTATTGTAGAGGTGCTTCTAGATTCGTTTGATCTCATCACTTGAATGCTAATGTGTAGTTAACATACTGGGGATTGTAGTTCACAGTTTCGGATTACCACGGATAGTCCGCAGATGGACCAAAAACTAGGTTCTCAGTTGAGTAATAATGTATGTGAAAAATGAATGCCGGATTGCTTCTCAGGGGAGTCTACAGTGAATCTGAGACCTTCAATCGAAGAGACCCACTGATATAAGGGCTCTCAGTGTTCCCTCTACCGTGCTACTGTTGACGCTGTGTAACGTTTACTCTTTTTTTCTTTCCCAGGTGAAAATATTTTTTTTTCTAGCTGGATTATTGAACCAAAAATTTCTTCTAGCTACAAATAGGCAGAATGTCTAGCTAGAAATGTAGTTTCCAGCTCATTTCTAGCTGGATTGAGATTTTGTTCCGGCTGGTAGCTCTAACTTCCAGCTAGCATTTGTTAGTCCAGCTGGAAGGAGAAAAACCCCGCAAGCTGGAAATAATCGTCTCTAGCTAGACTAAGAATTTTTCTAGTTAAAGCTATCAATTCCAGCTAGAATCTATCAATCTAGTCAGAAATGAAGGTGGAAATTATGATTTCTTGCTAGAAATGCTCCTTCCAGGGCTTGAATTGAGTAAATGAGTTGCCAAAGGCTAAGTTTTCTTGCAAATTAATCGAAGTTGTATTCTGTTTTAATGGCTTTTCTGTTACTTGAAACTCCTGAACTATGGAAACGAGAGTTTAATCAGTGCACGTGTACGGATGCTTTGATTGTAACGTATTTCTTCTACAGCTCCACTAGTTCTGTTTGTGCATTTATTAATCCTACTTTTATTTATTTACCACCAAAACACTTTTTATCGACTCTCGGGAGTACGTTGAAAATAAGGAAAAAAAAACACGAAAAATGTAAAATGCAAAACACTAAAAAATGAAGTGTGAACCAAATTTTATGATTTTTTTTTTTTTTTTTCAGCTGTATTTGATTAGGGTTTCTCTCGTGGAGAGGGGTCGGGTTCACACTAGCTGCGTTGAAAATAGGAGGAAAAAAAAACTACGAAAAATGTCTTACTATAAAATCGCGAACAAGTTAATGTGAAATAGCTCATGCGCAACTAAAAAATGTAGTGTGACTCCGCCTAAAACCTGGATGTCAACGGGCGCGCGCAGATTTTTTTTTTTTTTTTTTCTATGAAGCTGTATTTGATGAATCGTCTGCCTTCCCTCAGGGTTTCTCAGTTTGCTTGTCGTCGCTGCACCGTGGAGAGGGGTAGTGTTCCGTTCAGCACTATGTCCAAAAAATAACAATGCGGCATAAAAATTGACTACAATTCCCAGTCTTACTATACCTGCGCCGCGAACAAGTTAAGAGTAATATCTGGCTGCGTGACGAGAGGCAGCGGCGACTCCGCCTAAGCGACGGAGTGGCGCGCCCTTTTCCACGCGCCGCCGTGAACGGGCGCGCGCGTTTTGAATACGAGAGAAGCCCCCATTGCTAGTGCGCCGCAGCCGCCGACGCGGGCGGCACCGCAGGTCCAGCGAGCCGCCGAGCGCCGCCGATCGTCTGCCTTCCCTCCGAAGTTTGCTTGTCGTCGCTGCAGTCGTTTACGCTCGGCCGCCGTCATATTAAGCGTGGCGGCGCGGGTCAAAAAATAACGGGAACGACGGGCGGCTTTCCGCAGCAATATCAGTGATGGCGGTCGGTCGCGCACTACCTTGCGCCGCGCGGAGTTGCGGGAGCTCCGGCTGCGGTGACGAGGCAGAGCGGCAACTTAGCAACTCGGTTTTCACAAGAAACGGACCACCTCAAGAACGGCACCACCTCATGTAGTGTCCGCCAAAGCGCCGTACCCACTCCGACCCGTGGCGTGATGTCAGAGCGCGCGCGTTTTGAAAGGGGTTTGCTGCTGAATGATGTGTCTCATTGTCTGCCTTGTCTCACGCAGTTTGTTTGTCGTCACTGGAGTCGTTTTTATAAGCATATAAAGTCGAAAAAATCACGGGAACGGCTCAAGCCACCCAGTTCAAAATATTCCCAGTTCAAAATATTCCCATGCGCCCGCGCGGTAAACACCCTACATGCGCCGCGCGGGGAGACATCCGGCTACGGTGATAAGGCACAGCGGCAACTCCCGTTGCCGTTCTTAAGTTGTACCCGAGTGTACGAATGCCGCGATCAGAGAGAGTCAGCGTCACTAATCTCACCCCCTTGAAGATCTCCCACGGCGTCGCTTTACTCCTCGACGTCCCCATTGAGATCTTGTCGAGTGCCTTGTAGGAGACTGCGCAGCAAGTCACGTGCATCTCCATATAAGGCCAGGTTGGCAACTTCTCACAAAAGCAATAGTACAAAACCTCGAAACAGAGTTGGCTCACCTGCTTGTGTGGAGATGTAGTAGTGGTAAAAATCCTGTAAGAGAAGGAAGCATTGAGTGAAGTGTGTTCCTTGATTATTTCTCATCATGCCGAATGTCCTGCAACTTGAAGCTGATCATGAAACTGGTGAAATTAGGCCGAACCTGTACGAGCTGGATGAACTTTGAGAAAGGTTTCTAGGGGTGTGCGAATAGTGATTTTTGATTTCGAAGCGAATATAAAGTGAATAATAAATTTTGTTTCAATGGCTGCAAATCGACGCGAGTATCGTCCAATCGAAGCGAATACTTTGTGATTCCCATTAGTAAAATTGAAATTTACAGGTTCCTGGAAATGATTTAGTAACTATTGCCTGTAAAAAAAGTATATCGCTTGTTTAAAAGGGTTTTGTAAGATTTTTATATGGCATAATACAACCACACAGAACCTATCCCGCTGATTTTAGCTTTATTTATATTGTATATTATGCAGGGAAATTAGGAACCACAACTGCTTTAGTGTTAGCGCGATGAGGGTGTATATTTTGACTAGCTAAAACTAATACATTTGTCATAAAAAACGTAGATATCAGTTACATGTGCGTTCGTGTCATTTCCAGGAATGATACCTGGTGTATAGGGCAGCGCAACGCATGAAAAGTAGACCTGATCAATATTTTAAACCCGAAACGCGATCCGGCGCTCGATTTTCCCATGTATCCGGCGCTGGGGATTTTCCGGCGGAACATGTATTCCTGTCCTCGGACTTCCGGCCGGATCGTCCAGGACCGGTAGTCCTCGGACTGTCCGCGGATCGTGGAGGATGCCCTATGTTGCGGTAAATGGAGCACTTCTGGATACCATGTTGCGCACTTGCCCTGGATACCAATTTCCGCATTTGTGCCCATGCTATTTGATTAATTAACATGGAAGAATTTGTGCACTTGGGCTGGATTAATTAACATGCGAAGAAACTCGACAACTTGGGCTGGACCACGAGGGCGACACAGATGTGGTGCGAAGAAACGACAACCGGTGGACCACGAGGGCGACAGAGTGGATACCGAGACACGACAGAGGAAGGATACAGAGGAACTCGATGACGGAACGGAATCGGAAAATTCGGAGACAATAAGTGGAACGGAATCGGGGAAAATTCGGAAGACAGGAATGGTTGGACCGGGGAACATCGGAAGACAGGAAGGCCTTCGTCACGCATGAACACATGGCAGAGGCCTGATAACGACGTGACGAACACAAACAGGCCGACAACGACGATGATGATAATTAACATAGCCATAATTGTGCCCGCATTACAGGATAACCACGGCTCAGCATTTTGTGTGCTGTGTGAGTCGCCGCACGAAAAAAAAAAATTAACCATCTCTTCGTAAAGAAAGTTGAGATGAGCGCGAAAGCCAAAGGTCCGTCCAGTCTTCGGTGAAAGTGCGTCCAATCGATCGTCAAACCTTCAAGAACCCAAATCGCAAACCTTCAAGAACCCAAACGCAACGCACTAAGAACGAACGCATACGACGATTTTTCGCGCAGTAAGTAAACGCACCAACGAACGAGCTAAATGCATACCGACACGTGGTTTATCAGATAAAGGTATACTATTGTGCTCCTTCATGATCGATGCGTGTACTGTCTTATCTAGAAGCGTTCCTTTTATCGCGATTGTCAAGTAACCGTTTTGACACAACGGAAGCCCGGTTCTACGCATGCGCCGTGTGCCCAGATATGTTATCAGAGCATTTCGGTCGACCAACCGGTTTATGAGGAAATGCGTTAGTCTTTAAAGACGATAGTCTTTCTTGGGCCACTTGAACGCGAAAATTTTGGTCTGTCTTACGTCTGTCTTGAAAAGATAAATTTTATAAAAAAAAATCCTGGTATCAATGATACAACGTAACAACCAGAAACAATTAACAACCAGAAACAAACAAGTGCAGCGCCTGTCGCTACAAAACTAATAGAGCGCGAAAGCTGCCAGTTACAGACACTTACAGAAACACAAACAGTTTCAAGTTGATTGTAGACAAAAGATTAACATACAAACAATTTAGAGTTGCTTACAACCAAAAGATTAACATGCGAGGAAAACCATGATACAAAAACATTCGCTTCAAGAATGCAGCAATATACAAAACAGGGTTGGTTTTATGTCACAACGGGTACTGTAGCGCACTAACACTCAATTCTAACACCAAAATCAATTGTTACAACGAAAATCCCTAAGGACACAGGTCTGGAAAACTGGCATGAATAATAACCCTTTTGTTAGAAACCTCAATAAACCGGGTAGACCAATGTCGCGCAAAAACTCTTCCTCACCCAAAAGGGCCACCTCGCCTTCCAAAAAGGTCACGAGGTGTTGTCTGAAAAAGGAAAGCAAGGGCCACTGCATACGTAGCCTGCGATTCTGTGCTACAGCCCTGCAGCGATTACGCCATAGTATATAATCGCCAATTACTACTAATAGTTTGCCAAGGGGAGTGCCAGGGCACTGTTCTCTCAGTTGATACCGTGCAAGCCCCAAACTTGGAGCGGCACGGTGTATGATGCGCCAAAAGCAACGCGCAACAGTGCAGCTTGAGAAAGTGTGAGCCGTGGATTCTGGTTGACCGCAGTTGGGACAGGAAGAGTTCTGTGTTACTCCCCAGCGAAATAATCTGTCTTTTGGGGGAAGAATTCGCCACGCTTTTTGCCACTGGATGTTTTTGGCGTCCTCTCAGCCTACCTATGAAGTCAGCCGTAACCAGGGGAAATCTGGTGGATCCACACGTCTGCCCGACCTCGCAGTAACTATTTTTTCACACAGCCTGGCAGGTTGTTCATTCACAAAATCGAGATCAGCATCCAGTGCGCGATTTTCCTTTGCTAAAGTAATGACGGCCTTGAACAGTCTTGACGGGAAAGCTGCACTGGGGTGCAGGTTTCTGGCCATAGTTGGACAAAGATCCCGTCTAGAAGGACCGAGGAAGTATAGAATCAAAGGTCTGCCTGAGCTTCTACGTCACTGAGAAGTGAAGAGACGACTCTAAGGGCCAACAACTGGCTCATGAGGTCGATGCAAGGGAGACCATAACCCCCAGAGCGACGTGGGAGGCGCAGGGCATCTCTCGCTAAACGCTCCGTGCTTCCATCCCAAAAGAAAGAAAAAATGTCGTCTGTCCGCCGCTCGATTACGCCGTTCGACCAAAGTGAAACGAAATCTGAAAAATAGGTTTGCATACCCACAGCCGAACCTAACGTCGAAGTCCGGTGGCAATGTTCATAATTGTCAACATTGCTGAGCCAGAACAAAATATTACGGTGATCTGGGGCAATACATCAATAAGTAAGCGATATTCGCAGTGTTTTCTTTATTGAAAATACACGGATGATTGATTTAATTAGAGATACGTCCAGAAAAAATACAAAGCGGTCGGCTGCGGTTTCCCTAGCGGCATTTTAAGAAATCAAATAGGAACGGTGACGAAACGTTCCACTAGAAATAAGAGTTTGGGTTTGGGCTAGTTGGTAGCGGTAATAATCCATGACTTCGTGTAGCGCAAAAAAAAAAAAAAAAAACGACAGAGGACACAGGGAGGCGACGGGCACAAGCGCTAACTTCCAACTGAGTTTATTGAAAAAATGCGTGAATTTAAAACACTGGGGCGGGACATTATCGTAAAGAAACAAAGATAGAAAAGAACAGAACAAAAGCAAGGCATGACAAAATTTGCACACAAAATAATTCGCACAACGCTGTGACGTCGAACAAAAGACAGCACAAGATAGCACGAGATAGCCAATCTGTGTCCTCTGTCGTTTCTTTTTCTTTTTTTTTTTCTTTTTGGGGTACTCGAAGTCATGGATTTCCACTAGATAGTTTTCAGGTTCCGCTGGGAACGCCCGTGGAGTACGGTGCCTCGATTCACTCGCGTCACCGCCGTACGGCAGCGCTGGGCTGGCATCGAGGCATTCGGCGTGGAGCAGTAGAACGCGGTAAATTTAAATTGCCTTGAGCAAACCGCTAGCGTGTTTATCTTGGGAGGAGCGAGACGGGAGAGGAACAACGTGAGAGGTCAGCGGGTAAGAGAAGGGGGACATTTACTTGGCAGGGGCGCCGGACGACTATCGTCTTTCGTCGACATTTGCAACGAAAGGAGCAGATACGCGGCCACTTTTTTGACAGGGCGCCATCGGTCCCACTAACTAAGAAAGCTTTCGCTTTAAAATCATTCACTTCTTCCTGCGTGGCAGCGATGCAACTCCCTTCCCTCACATCTGCGCAGTTTCACTGATCGTACCGCCGTGCCCCAAAGCAGATTTGTGTGAAGCTTCAACGAATGCTGGGCACTCACCGTCTTCACCAGTATCGCGAAGCAGATCTGGGTGAAGATGAGCGTGACTACGGCGAGGAGGAAGTAGAGCAGGGCGCTGGTCGTCGCCGACGCATCGGTCAGGAGGCACAGGATCTGGGCGACCGTCGCGAACACGCCGCCCACAGCCTGGGGAGGGAAAAAAAAATACAGCGAGGCGCAGGCAACTTCATCGTGTTAAGGACGTGCAGATGGGCATGTCCTTAGCAAGGGTACATCCTTAACAGGAGTATGTCCTTAACAAGGGTGTACACCTAAGGGTATATATCCTTAACAAACAAGCGCTAGTTTGTTGTGCTAGTGTTCCTTCGTCCAATCTTTTGCGCTATCGTTTCTTCAGTATACCGAAAGCTATTTGCCAAGTTCTTATCTGTGCCAGGAATGCCTGATTGAACTGGGGCAATCATTGATTTCGCCGTAGAACCGATGTCTAGTGTACAGGGTATTAATTTAGCTTTTTTTCCCTTGAGAAATTAGCAGTTGTATGAAGTGACTATTGATGACTGTTTCCGATGTTCTATGCATACAGCCTTTCCTTCAAAACAAATTTGATTCCATTTGTTAAAAAAAAGTCTATTGTATATAGTGCTTTTTGCCAATACTGTAGCAATTTATGACTATTTCCCCTTTCGCCAAGTATGGCCATGACTGTGATTTGATTTGATTTGATTTATTTTTATGTCTTCCCTTTGTTTCTGTTTTGTGTGCGTGTGTTTCTTTTTTTTTCTCGGTTGGTCCACAAGATGTATAATGCAATATTTTCGCATACGGTCACAATGTGTGCTGTTATCAGAAACCGGGGCAGCCGCCTCGTCAAGCCGCTTGTAACAGTGGCTTTTTGTGGTTTTGCCTCTTTTTGTAAAAGAAAAAAAACAATAATGATTTGATTTGATTTTGATTTGATTTGATTTGATTTGATTTGATTTGATTTGATTTGATTTGATTTGATTTTGATTTAATTTGAGTTAAAGCTTGTCGGAGCCAGACGAAAGCGGTTACAGGCTGGAGATTTAAATAGTAGACCATTTCAGCTATCCGCTCTGTGTTCAAGGCGCTAGATCCAAGTGCGCAGCAGTCAGTGTGCCATTATTTTCTGCAACATCACGGGATTTTCTTATAACGGCAAGCTACCAAACATACTGTAGTCCACACTGCCAAAAAGGTTTTTCGCTTCTGCTGATGTCACAGAAAAGGGTGAACGTCGGTGTTACCTGCTCATCATGTAAGTACACTAAAGCATTTTTTTAAATTGTGCTTTAGCTGAAACATTTCAGTTCACAAAGTAATGTTGGCACAATGCATTCCTCTAGCAGTATTGTGGTTTTCTTTTATTCTCCAAGGCCTGCTGGCAATTTTCAATACCGCTAGAAAAATTAACAAAAAATAGGCTTAATTTCTTGTTCTAGAGGCTCAAAGCAGGAAGGGCACGTTTTATGAAGCAACAATTTTTCTTAACAACCTAAACAGAAACTTGACATGGCAAGGGAACAGATGTTGACAGAGAGAGAGAAACAATTTTTGGTGCATGTGCCGCATTGCAAGTTTCTAGAGAAAAAAAAACTTTCATTTTTTTTTGCTTCCCTATTGCCCTTCCGCTGTGTTCTACCTTTCCCAGGCTGGCAGGGCCATGCTTTTCTTCCTTGCTCTTATCCGTATAAGGAACCATTTTATCACAAAACTGGTATGTTGGGTTGCCTGGTACATCCGTTAGAAAGCGAAGGATGAAACATGCAAATATATTTATCGTGAAATCGCTCATCAACAGTGATTCCTTTATGTTTAGCTGCTACCTTGGTAAGTTGCACTGTTCGCTTATCTGAAAAGTCTACTGATTTCTTTCTCATCGTCAGCGTTAGTTCGTCTACTGCGTACCTGCCCGTTGAGATTCGAGGCCATGTACTTTTCAGGGAAGCAGCCAGCCAGGCCAGTTCCTCCTCCTTGCAAGAAACCGCAGAAGACTACGAGAAAACGGGAGAGAGAGAGAGAGGGCCGTGTGCGACCGTGACTTTTCTCGGCCTGCAGATGTTTGCGTGTGATATTAAATAAGTGTCCGGTCAGTATACCTTAACGGCACAGCCCTCTGTTGCCGGCATAGAAGGGTCACTTACTGTTGATGAGCACTACGATGACTAGGGTGGCCGCCATGAATGCTTTCTGATCTGCAAAGGGAAGAAAATCTGAGTTGGGTGCGTTTTGGCAACAGAAAATTGTGTTGTGATGTGCTGCTAATGTGTGCTACAAGACCTGGCTCGATGTAAGACCATCAAAACATAAAATCCTGCCACTCACTGTTACGGCCTTACCAACGGCCAATTTTGCATCCTTTATTTTCTTTATTTTATTGGCCACGCTGTCTGTACAACCCTTCTGATGTCCCAGATTGGTCTTGTAGAAAAACGAAAAAAAGGGTAAAAAAGGTTGCGCATAAGAGTTTAGGTGGGTGGCGGCGGTTTTTCATTAGGAAAGTTTGTTTTGAATGTTTGTATTCATCCACTGCCGCCACCACTCCCCACCATTACGCCCCTAGTCTCTAAAATGTTCCGGACACTTCTGTGTACAATGTTTTCAGGAATGCTTGCATAGTCATTAAATTACTAGAAAGTGCACAAAAACCTCTTCAGGAACAGTGTCACATTTATGCGGCGGCATGACAGAAAAAATGAATTGCGAAGAGCATTTTGGTAGCTGCCATGCTAACCATTTGGGCCACACATTTAGGTGATTCGGCAATACGCAGGTTAATTGCTGTGAAAAAGCGAACATTTTGCTGGCTCCTGCAGTCATAATCTTAAAAACAATGACTTGTCATGAAAGCAGGAAATAAGATGTAAAGTTGACTCCCGCTAAGACGAACTCGAAGGGACTGCGAAAATTTGCTCGTATCATTAGAAATTCGTCTTAAAGGAGCCATGAAGAGAAAACACAAGTTTGGTTCATTCGAAAGATTGCCTCGTTAGAACCATAACGACACCACTTATAACGCAAACTTCGCTCAAATAAGCTACATAATTAGGAAAAAAGGAAATGACCATGCGACCCACCAGCTCATTTTCCGCAACAGAACCTATGATGTCACTCGAGAATGCTCTGCGATTGGCGGAGGCCGGCAAAAGCAAACGCATGTTAGGCAGGGCTTACAGTTTGCATAGCGAGCTAAATGCCCGTGAAACATACTGCACATTCTTTTTATGACAAAGAACGGTGGAGTAAACGGTTGAAGTTCCGAACGAACACGCAAGCGTGTGCGCCAATGCGTACGAAACTACCGCCGGCCGAGCTCGACATCTCGCCGTCGCGCAGACGAATTTTCGGGTTCGAGGCTCTTAGGGGCCAACGAACCGTTCCAGCACGTACAGCCGCGACCTTGCTTGGTATCTTAATCCCTTGACAGGAGGTTGGCCGTCATATCGCCAACCAGCAAAGGTAAAAATAGAAACGAGGGGAGTAAGGAACAGCAAGAAGCGACGAGATAGTGCCAGTCGTCGCAGAAGTTTCGAATGGTGTTGGCTTGCTGCTGTCGTTACGAGCTCGTTTCCAGTTTACAACCACTGAAAACTTCAGTTTGTTCGAGTACTTTACAATTAAATTTTGTTGCTGCGTTTTGAAATGCCCATGTAGTACGTGCAAATCGTCGAGGGAGTGCGACATCCCCGCGGTGAGGAGATCTCCTTTCATGTGCTGCCCAACGACGAACCTCGGCGAAGCAAGTGGCTATGTTTTGTGAACTTTGCAAACGGAGGAGAAAGAGAGCTAAAAGAAGTACGAGTGTGCTCGCTTCATTTCCGAGGAAGGGATTACGGCAGGGACCCTTACGTTAGCTCACTCCTGGGCATGCTGGCGCTCGTCGCCGACTTCGTCAAATCGCTCTGACCTTGGGGGAAAAAATGCCGTACACACCGCGCATTGACGCTCATATCTTTCTGGTCGAAGCGGAGAGCTCGCGCGAACGGCTTTCCATACACGACACCGGCCAACTGGCATAAGCGATACTGCTACTGAAATTGAACTTTATTAACCATAATAAAAATGCGGCACATACGTACCAGTCTGTATTCGCCCGTTGCGACGGGGCTGATGAGGCAGCGGTGCCGACGGCAGGGCGTTCGTCTGTTGTGGCTATCGCGGAATGGTCGCTTTCCCGTCCACCCCGTATCCCACAACTCTTGCCGCTCGTGCACTTAGAAGCATTGAGCGTTCAAGTGGTGTGAGGTTGTCAAATGCAAGCCCGAGCTCCTCGGCGAGAGTTTTGTTCTCCGGATCAGGCGATTCCATGACTAGGGCTGCGGGTGCACTAGGTTTTACTAGTATTTTTAAAATGGCCACCGTCTCGGTCGACTCCCACGTGTGGGTGCTATATGGAGTCGACATACTAAGTATCTGTTTCATGGACCGGCTCGTATGACGCCATTGTTCACGTGACGAAATGTGCAATTTTAGCGGGAGATTTAAAATTTGGCTTAAATTGCCTTATTTCTCAGTGAATAAAGCATCATTTGCTTCCGGGAAAGCGCTTGGGGTACTATGAAATACCTAATCTTTCGAATAAAACAAACTTTTGTTTTCTCTTCATGGCTCCTTTAAGCGCAGGTTTTTTGCATTGTGGGCGTTGAAAAAGAGCTAAAGTTTTGTTCGTCTTAACTACGGAGTTTGTCTTAACCGAAGTCTACTGTAATTTAGCGGCTACGAACACTGGGGGTTGAAAAAAATCGAAGATGGTCTCAAAGTCACTATAGAATAGAAACGTGCAACGCGTCGCGTACGAGGCCGCTTTAGACCCGCCAAGGCGTTCGTGGTTTCATGTAAGGTGGCTTCACCGTGAGCACATTATTCATGCGGTGAAGCAAGCTTTCGCAGAAACGCGCGGCAACGAAAAGTAAAGCATGAGAAGAACCCATCAATACTTAGGTGCGCGTACGTTCGTCCGTGTTGACCTTGACCAGTGCTGCTGTAGCAACGAAGAACAGCGTGCAGCCGAGGAGAGGCCAGCCTATCCGCACTGCAGGCCGGATACTGCGCACGATTGGGCATTTGAAAACGATAGGAGTTATACTTTGATCAAAGCTTGAAAATGCGAGTACGGTATATGCCTTATTGCGCTGTAAATAATTTTTCCATTTCCTATGTTCAGTCGTTGAACACACAAAATGACCAGTCGTCCGGTCCTATCAAGTGAGAAACGCCTGGCAAAAAATTCATTGCCTTGCAACCGCTTTGCAATCAACGCTGCGGGTACAAGTCGGCCATTTACACGACCAACGCGCCCACGACTCTTCGCAGAGGTGGCTCGTTTTTAAAGTTTTTGTAAATAAAGCTGAGCGCTCCATCGAAAGCAGTGGGCAGTTCATTAAAGAATGTCTGACGCCACCAAGCACTCCGCACGTCGGAGACAGGGCAGATGAGGCCAGATTCAGCTCACAAATCCATGCGAGTGTTCAGGCGAAACAGTGGCGGTGTCTCCGTCATTTTCCTTAGTAATGTAATGTTGGTACGCGGAAGAGGTGTTTGCCATACTCACATCAAGAGTGTTCCCGTCCCCAAATCATGCGGTGTTGGCGACGGACGTTTCTCGCTTTTCCGCGCACGTATGTAATTGGGCAGTTCTGCTACACATCAGCAGGTTATTGTCAAACTTGTAGAAACGTTCCGTTCAAGGCGCACTTTTATTCGTCGTAATCAGCCAGTTATTCTGACGTCCGCGCAGATGTGTTGTCAATTAATCACATATCTGTCTCCGCAACGAATCTACTATATGCTTCATCGGCCTTTTAATTCACGGCATGTCAAGTTTTCGGATTCAGTACTGTGTTGCGAGATTTTTTTTTTTTTTTTCTCGTTGCTTTTTTCTGACGGATGTCTTAGTGTAGTGGTCACTGCTACCTCACGCCCCCTGACGTGATTGGTATACATAATGCGGCATGATCCAGCACTGGATGTGGTAATTGGGCTCACACATCGTCGACAACCCTTCGAGAGGGCTTCGCATGGCAAAATTCGATAATTTCCCACAGAGACAATTTTTCAAAAAATGGAAGAAAGGGGTATTTAATAGGGCTTACACATCGCTTGTTCAAAACTCCTTGGAAAAGGCTTCGCATTAAAAAAACTTGATACATTTCCCACAAAAGGTGAATTTTTCAAAACCTTGGGGTAATGTATCCATTCACTTACACTGCCTTGAACGAACAATTGGGCTGCAAGCTTTCCAGCTACCCTCCCAAAGACAGTTCACGGTTTTAGAGGTGTGACACGCTCTCAAAAGACCGTGCGCATTAAGCCCGGATAGGCAACACGAGTTGAAGTCCTTGCCAGTTAACCCTTAAGGAATAGCTATAACATTTAGGTAAGGAACCCATGTCTCTTCTGAGGCAAAGTTTGCGCCGCACCCTGCGCCAAGAAATCGGACGGAAAGGGAAGTACCCCCGCATTAAGCCGATAGCAATTCAGCTTCCGGGTTTAACTCAAGAACGGCCCACTATTAGTACACTCCGCAAAGGCGGACCGTGACGTCAGTGGAAGGCTTGAAAGGGCATTTAGTAAGGAACGATGTTTCCTTTCTGAGGCAGATTTTTGCGTCGCGGAGTGTTAGCATTTTAAGCCAAAATCAGGGAAGGCTACGCCATGTTCGAAATATTCCAGTTTATAACAGCGAGTTCAAAATCCAGTTACGTGAAAATGCCGAGCAACCGTGCCTTTTCCAGCGTGAAACCAGTAAGTTGCTTTGGGGAAAACTACCATGACGATTTCGGGAAACCCACAGTATTGAAAAATATTCCAGGGGTGAATAGAGTTCGATTATATGCGGGTTTTCTCGGTGCTTCACCGCAATGTGCCGACGGCCGTGACGCCCTACAGCAGTATAGCGACTAAGCTACTGTTATCCCATTGACAGTGCTTATTTTCACACACAGCTTAACAATATACCAACCTGAAAAAAATGTATGCGGCAAGTCATCTAGTTACGTAGTCAGCTAGGTAAGTTCTTTTGCATACACAAATGTTTAATGTTTTTTTAGTAGTAGCTTGGTACATCCTTTTGAGCATAAAATATCCGGACAATACGCGGGGATATATTTTTTTATTTGTCGCCGGAAAGTGGGGGTGCGGGTTATATGCAGGGGTGGGTTATACGCGCGAAAATACGGTTCTCTTTACAAACACGTTGGAGACAACAGGTGTGTACTTACAACGCGGAAGTGGTATTCTTCAATGCCAGCTCAGGACAGGCAGAATGAGGCTGAAAGTTCGAAAGCTCTGAACTGGACAAATGTTGTACCGACTGTAGGTATATATACGGGCGAGCGTTGACCAAACTGCTCGTATGTGTACGCACCGGTGGCTGAGGTACGTGTTGAGCACCAGGGAGAGGATGTACGGAGCCTTGCTGGCGATGGCCAGGTAGCTGGTGAAGGCCGCCTGCATGTCGCTCTTCTGGACAGCCGCCGACGACGAGCCGTTGGCGCTCACGTTGCGGAACTTGTACGTCCAGTACTGCGTGCGCAAACAGAACCGCCACGGCCACGTTCATAGAAGACTCGTTACATTAGGAGCCTTCCCCGACGCGTAATTAGAGGCTCATTTCATTAGCACCGACATGTCCCTTCTGTTTTAAATGCGGAAAGACTTAAAGGGACTCAGCAACACTTCCGATAAACGCTTCCCCTCTTGCCGTCACGTATGGGCACCGAAAAAGCTAGTGTTATCGCCAACACAGAGCGGCACTCCGTGATTTCTTTCTTTTTAAAGTGGCTTTGGAATGCGTTCATTGCTGAAAGGAAGTCGGCCAATAGCCGCTGCATTGCTCTAATGACGTCATTCGAGCGCTCGAAGGACAAGACCAGGAAATAGAGAAAAATCTTTTGAGCAAGCTTCAAATTGATCTAACGGGCATATAGCAGCAATTTTTGGCTGCTTTATACCCCCTATTATACTGAACGTGTTTATCGACTACATTCTGAAAGCATTTAAAATTTAGAAAAAAAAATTTAAAACGCGTTACAGGGTCTCTTTTTTGAAGGGTGAGCTATGCCCATGTTCAGTGACTATCCCTTGTCTGTATCTGGATGAAAGTTGGGGTGGCAGAGGATGGTGGAGGAAGTTTAATGTGCCCATTCCTCGACCTGTCCCTTCCAACTCTCCCTCCCCGACCCCTTCCCACTGCACCCTATTCTCCCCTCCCCCTCATATTCTTGTCACTCTCCTGCTTTTCCTCAGTTTGTTGCCTTCACTACACCCCTATTTCCCCTTACAAATCACTGTACCCACCTTTTTTCGGTGGTTGAGTAGCCTAGCGTGCTCACCGCTAACATTCATAGCTGATTAGAGTTGCAGACAGAAGGGCCGATGGCCGGACAGACGAAAATTTTTGCGTTTTGGTAGCCCAGGAAAGACAATTATCGTTTTAAAAGATCAACTTGCATATGCTGTTGATCTTTGAACGCGAGATTTGGGAGGTTTGACGCTTTTAATGGATTGCTGCAGATTCGCAAGACTGCCGGATGAACGGAATTTTGTAAATTTAATTTTTACGAGAAAAAATTCATCCCCATATTACTCTGTGAAGGTGGATGACCGACAGAGCTGTTTGTAGATTGTTGTTTGGCTACAAACTCCTTCTCTGACCTTGCCGTCGCGCCAGAAAAGCTCTTAGCGGCATTTCACGCACTCGAAACGTTACGAGAATAAACTACGTAGCCTTCGGCGGCGTCTTGCGCTTTCGACCGCGTGTTATTCGGGGTCCCGAAGGGCGTCGCTATTCGTATGGTTGGGCGTCCCGATCGTCGTCGGTGGCACTTCCCCTCCGCGCTCGCGCCAATTGGCGGCTATTTTTTTAAAGCGAAAGCTTTCTTAGTGCAACCGATGGCGCCCCGTCAAAAAACTAATGCATTTTCCCGTAGACAGGTTGGTCGACTGATAAGTTTTGATAATATCTCTGCATGACACGCTGCGCGCGTGCGTGAAAACGGGCTGCCATTCTGCCAAAACTGTCACTTGAAAATTACGAAAAAGGAAAGTAGTACAATAGTAGGCCTATACCTCTATCTCATAAACCACGCATCGGTATACATTTTGAGTGTTCGTAGATGCGTTTACTTTGTGCGCGCAAAATCGTCGCACGGGTTCGCTCTTCATTTGCGATTTCGGTTTTTGAAGGTTTGAAGGTCGATTGGAGGCACTTTTAGCGAAGCGGCTGGACGAACTTTTAGTTTTAGCGCTTCCTCCAACTTTCCTTAGAAAGAAATGGTGAAGTTTTCTTTTGTTTTTTTATGGGTAGGCTTTACTGTGCAACACACAATGGGGCAAAACCAGCTTACAAATACCACGTCTCACACCGATCTTCTTAAAGTCGGCTTCACTTCTAAGCACAAATGCATGGCTGGGAAGACATTTCTTCGGGGAAAATATACGTCGTGTTATCGCATATGAAGCGTCGGAGGCGAACAGGTGGATGAAGGGAGAGGCTGCGCCGAAGGGGGAGGAGAAGGGAGAGGCTTTTCTCGTCCACTGACGAAAAAAAAAAGTAAGAAAACAGTAAAACAGGGGAGTTAAACTACAATAGCTCCTACATAAAACAAACTAATGAATTCACGAATCGAGCTAGACATCGTGTGCAGCGGGGGAATGACCGTATACTACCGCTGAGGGTACTAAAAAGTAATTGCATGTAGTCTGTCAGCACGACGATATTGCTTGCGCAGCAGCTGAAAGGAAAAAAAAGTCCACACCGCGCATGTTTGTTCTCTCTTAAGCGATCATTTTGAAGGCGCTTTCTTCGAATTGTACAGTCATGGGCAAGTGAGACGCGATCACGAAAGTATGAACTGGAAACACACAAATAGCGCGGTTTCATTGATTGATTTGATTGATTGTGGGATTTTAAAGCGCCGACGCAACGCAGGCGATGAGGCGCGCCGTAGTGGAGGGCTCCGGATTAATTTTGACCCCTGGGATCTTTTTATCGTGCGCCGAATCTCGTACACAGGGTTTTTGCTTTTCGCCTCCATCAGAAGCCGCCGCGGCCGGAATCGAACCCGCGACCCGTGGCGGTTTCATTTCTGCAGGTCAAAACTTACGCACGGCCTAATTAGTAATTACAGTGACAAGGTTGGAAATGTCTGTTTCCAAAACACCAATTGAGCACCATATTTTACCCCCCCCCCCCGACGAACGCTACTTTTTATTGAATGTTCAGGTTCTTTGTTCCGTACCTCATTCGTCCAGCACTGTACACACGGCTCATGCTGACCGAATAAACTTTAACATGGGCAGCACACAGCGCTTCCGACCTTATTTCATGCAGTCTGTATTCTCGCAGATTCGTATTGATTTGCCCGCAAAAAGCGTCTCTTCAGCCCGTGCTTATTCGTACTGAATCTCCAAAGCGCACACAAATACCCTTAAGCATCCCTTTTGCGCAAGTGCCGTCTCCTCAGCAACCTCGGATCCACCGTGAAAGCCCTTGATCTTGATCAAAATACCGTACGGTGTGATTATCCCTCAGCTGCCCGGACTATCTGCTCCCGCCGCCCGTTTGTGCGGTTCTTAAGCCGCCGAAGGTGACTAGGTGTTTTAGCGAGGCGGTGCGCACTCTGACGGCATATAAAATTAGATACTACAAAGGGAAAATCCCGGGCCATCTCCACTGATGTCAAACCTGGCGAGGGGGGAAGCATGCAGCGTATAAGTGTTTTCTTGGCGCCTTGGCGTTTTTGCCAACAGAGACGAAACCGTTGGGGGGCAATGTCTCGTGTCTTGCAAGCACGAAGCGTTCTAGCGCGGGGCGTAAATGAGTGTCCCGGTGTTCTTTTTTGTTTTTAGTACGCGTTACGAAGCGTTCCAGCGCGATGCGTAAGCGAGTGATGACGGTTACGACGACGACGACGACATGAGACGCCGACAGCCCGAGCCCTTGAGGGGCTTCGCCCCTAAAACATCAGGCCTAGAGAAAGGGAAAAGTTGCACCGCGAACCTGCATGCGCACGTGATTTTGGTTGTGTGGGACCTCGTTGGTTAACAATTACGCTACGAACTTTAACTTCCTGCTCATTCTCTCACCAGTTAGAGTTACTGTATAGGCTCTCTACGGGAGAAGCTAGCTACAGGAACCCTATCGTAAGCCAGAGCAGCTTCTGTCGTGTGCATCCGTCAGCCGTTAGTCGAGAGGCGGTTGAATCATTAACCTATAGCTGCTCGACTGGCCTTCAGCATACGTAAGCAAGTTCTTCGGAACTACATTCGCGCCTACAATCCCGTGCAGGCGTCCCCCGTGCTCTGAACGGGGGAACCCACAACGCCATCTAGACTATTTTATCTAGCGGTCCTGTGAAAGCAGACGACATGTGCAGCAGTCGAGCCTGGGTTCTTATGTCGTTGCCGCTATTTGGAACTGGTTGAAACAGCGCAGGTCGAACTAAAAGTGAGAGTGCAGATACTGCGGGTACGAAAGCCTTACCCAATTCTCTATTTGAATCCCCTGCGGAACAATCTATAGCCACGCACGGTAGGCGAGGGCAAATGAAGTGATATGCGCAAGCGCAGTGAGTGTGCGTGAAATGCTTACGTCGTCGGCCGTGATGAAGAAGTTCCAAGGCAGGAGGGAGCCGATGCCGAAGAGGAACATGGTGAAAGTGACGAAGTTGTACCTGCGGGAAGAACGCGGGGAAATGACCCCTGGGACGTGTTTTATGAGGGAATTATAACAATATCATTCGCCGCAATTACGTCACGTGTGTCATAAATTGTAATGAGGCTATTAAGCAGAAAAGAAGGGCGTTATGGAAAGTTCCTCTAGCGCGTTTTATATGTTCAGCGGGCTAATTTAATTAAAACCGATTGGAGCATATTGAGCCACACTCGAAAGTTTTAAATTGCATGCAGGAATATCGGGCAAAGAAACAAACCCCAAAATCAGTTTTTTGATAGTACTCGTATCTGGTGTGGAGTTGTACAGTAACGAAAGTTTTTTTGTATTTGGAATGGTCAGCTCACAACACTTGGAGAAACTGTTGAACTATATCAATATAGCATTTGCTCTCTAATTTATGCCTACATGTTGGCTACCATTTTACAGGTTAGGCATCAGGTATAACATCCGAAGTTCTACGCCACCGGTAGCACGATAAAGCTTCAAGATGCAAA